>ONZH01014023.1:0-333348 GCA_900303285.1 Rhinella marina | reverse complement strand
ACCAAAAAAATTTAAAAATAAATAAATAAACAAACATAAACAAAACTTACGGCCTTAATTCCATAACAGGCTTCAGGAACTGAAGATTTTCTGTATATAAGTACGGCTTTTTCCCAATCGACCCGTCACCACTTCGTTGTTTGAGGTTCAACTCACGACGGAACTGATCACGACATGATTGCCATCGATTTTTGATCTTGCTAACTAGGTAAAAACAAAAAACATAGGAAAAGACAATATCAATCTCACAAAACATAAAATAAAACACAAAAGTGGTGCTAATCAACAATATCAAAAGTAAAGATATTAGCGGCATGCATGACAAACTATACTAGGTCCTAATACAATCAAGCACAGGCAGCTGGACATAGGTGTTGCTAAGCAACACTTTCAAAAGTAAAGTTATTAGCTGCATGCATGTCAAACTATACTAGGCCCTAATACAATCAAGCACAGGCAGCTGGACATAGGTGTTGCTAAGCAACACTTTCAAAAGTAAAGTTATTAGCTGCATGTGCAACGACCGGGGTGCCTAGGTTGCTACGGGGGCGACCCTTTCCCCCTCCAGGGCCCTCTAAGGTGTTTCCCTTTATGTCCCAGTGGTAGGAGTGCCAAGGGGATTTAGGCCACTCACGTCTTTAGTGGTGTTGTCACGGTGTTCCTACCTCGTGAGACGAACAGGCCCCAGGCGGTGGCTCCGGCTGCAATAAATTTACTAGGAGTAGTAATTGAGGGTCGTCCGGTGGGAATGATGCGCAGACTTGTATGAATGGTCCAACGTAGTTTTATTAACTTATCTTGGTAGGCAGATAACTAGTTTCATTCCTTCAGCTTGGTGTCCAGCAAGTGCAGCTATTACTTATACTTGGCAGATGCTTGGAAATTCAGGTTTCAGGCTTCCTGTTCTAAGCTGAGGCTACCTCTTAAGTCTGGCTTCCTTTGAGAGTATTGTAGTGCCTTATTGCAGGCTATATTACTCTGTATTTAGGGAGCAGCAGAGCTGAAGGTGCTCCACTGTCCTGCACATGTCCTCCCTGATCACGGTACAGGGGACAACTTCATGACTAAAACTTGTCTTAACTGTCATTTCCTCTCACTCTGCAGGAAGTTGGAAGAGCTTAACTTCTCTCCAGCAGAGGGGGTCAGAATGGACTAAGGACTGTACCATTCTGGTAAAACTACATCTGAATCTGCCATAGTATTTACTGACACCTGCTGGTACACCAGGTACATTACATGGGAAACAGTTGCATAACATTGAATATAATACATATTAATGCTGGTGATTATATTAATGCACAGAATTACATTTTCAAAGTAGCACACAGATAGAAGCTGATTATGCAGAGTTGTAACACTACTCTGGGGTGTTACACATGCATGTCAAACTATACTAGGCCCTAATACAATCAAGCATAGGTAGCTAATATATGTATGAAGAAAAGTGTAGCCATCAAACACATAGGTCCAGCTGCATATGCATGAATGTATTAGGGAAAATCAAACATTTGCAGGCATGGCAGCTAATAAATGTTCGCACCTAAATGTTGCATACAAATGTCTGAACAACAGCATCTCTATGCTTATGTACATAAAACAAACAAAACAGTCTGACATATATACACCAAACTGTAAAAAGTTTTAACTTACTTATGCGCTGCCTCTTCTTGCTATCAGCTTTATCCCATTCAGTACCGGACAGCTCTTTGGCAATTTCATCCCAAGCACGGTCTTTCTTTATCCTGTCATGGTAACTGTCGGACCTGGTGTCCCAAAAGGTGGGCCTTTCTTGAATGAGGATGATAAGTTTCTCCACATCATAACTGGAAGACATTTTGGCATGAAGTCTTCTCTTCTCTGGAGCTTAATTGGCTGGCCAATCCAGTTCTGCCTGGGCCGACCACATGCTTCTCAGAGGGCTGAACCTTTTTAAATTATTCCAGGAACGGATTCCGCAAATATGGATGACATTCGGATGCCTTCCGAAAGTCTTCCGCATAATCGGAGGTTCCATAGACTTCTATTGAGCCACGGACCGCATTCTCAGGATCAAAGTAGGACATGCTGGTTTTTAAATGCGGACAATAGGAACGGACACACGGATGCGGACAGCACACGGAGTGCTATCCGCATTTTTTCGGGACCCATTGAAATGAATGGTTCCGCATACTATCCGCATTTTTCATCCGAAATGGCGGAACGGATGCGGATCGGATGCAGACGTTTTATACGGACGTGTGAATGTAGCCTAAAAGGAAAAAATGTGCAAAGTAACAGTCAATGTCCCCCCCAAAGGTCTTTTTGTAGCAGAAATATTATTAAAAAAAATAAGTTACAAAAAAAGAAAAAATAGTAAAATACATAAAAGAATAAAAGGCACACACCAACCAAAACCATTACAATTATGACCCCATTAATGTGAAACTATACATATTGTATAATAAAACGATCCAAAACATATAGGGAACTAATTATAATAATTTGCATATTTAAATAATGAGTTATAGTTTGAATAAAAATGACTTAAAAAAAAAAACATTTGTACAGTTTTCCCCTAATAAAACAAAAAAAATTTTTTTAAAAAAAATCTCTGTGCCATGTAAGAAAAAGTTGCAAAAGTTATTTTGGTAGTCCAAAAATAGTTTGAAACGTGCACTAAATCACAAAAAAGTGAATGTCATTAAGGCCTTTTCAGGCCGGTCATTAAAGGGTTAACCAATAAGTGCTTTTCCGGCTAGTATAGCCGTGTGCGTGAGCCCTCAGGGAAAACGCTTACTGGTTATTGCAGGGCATCTACAGTATATCTGGGGGTGCAGGAGGAGTAAGAACCAGTCAGTGCCGTACTCTGCAGTGAAGGAAAGAGATCATTTGATAATAGGAGGCAGGAAGGAAATGTCGCCACTTAAAGGGGTCTCCCAGTAAAATTGATTTTTTAACACGTTCCTGCAGCATGGCCCCTGAAACAGAAAATTCATACTTTCCTGCTCTGTGCTGCTCTCGCTGTCTCCATGTTCCAGTCCTGGACAACTCTCCAGCAAATGACTGACTTCAGCGGTGAAATGCTGCTTGTGGCCACATCACCACTGAAGCCAGTCATTGGCTAGAGCAGTGACCGGAGCCAGCCAGATGTAAACAGCTCTGGGACCAGAAGATGGAGACAGCAGAAGCGGCAGGGAGCAGGAGAGTATGAATCTTTTGTTCCAGGGGCCATGCTGCAGTAACGTGTTAAAAATATTTTTTTACCGGGAAATCTCTACGCTCCTATTACACTGCACGATATCCAGGACAATTACTGGAAACAAGTCTTCAATATACACTCATTCCTGATATCCATCCGGTATAATCGTGCCGCTGATCAGCCGATAAACAAGGAATCGGCTGATTTGCATATTTTGTCAGAATGTAAGATGCACAATAATCGTGAGCACATCTTCTTGTGTAATCAGGAATGTGTTACCGATAATCAATAGAACCAAATGAAGAAGCAATGACTAGCACTCAACCTTTTTTTTTTTTTTGCGGCCCCTTGAAATAGAGTGATGTAACTAGAGAGATGAGCGAATCATCCAAAATTCGCTTTGCCGAATGTTCGCCGAATTTTTTAAAAGATTCGATCTTAATACGAATCTATTCGGTCTAAGCTGCGTACAAATCATTTGTTATTCTAGTCGTGTTCTGCAAACATTCGCGGACTAATATGAACATTGCGTTGTTAAAGGTACGCTACTTAACTGAATACGTACGCATTAGCGTACTATTGTCTAGCGACTGCATAATACGCAGGCACGCACGGTGCTAGGCCGCAGCATGCACTCCTCATAGGCTGAGCAAAGTTTGGAAAATGGCATCCAGGCGATCCTCAGCATTTAGCTCTGAGAGCTTAAATACATGATCCGGCTGATGGACCAGCAGGATTACGATGGCACACACTGACACGCGAACCAGCAGAAGAAGGAGAGTGAAGGTATTCTCAGATATGTGCCCCTTCCCAGTAATTTGCCTTAGGCTACTTTCACATATGTGGTGGTGATCCGGCAGGCTGTTCCGCAGTATTTCTCCGGCCAATTCCCGGCATTCTTGCCAGGTGGTGGCCGGATCAGCGCCATCCCCTATTATTGTTAATGGGGCTGGCAGTTACAGTAAAATACAGTAAAAGTTAGCTAATTAACTGAATTTGTACGCATCAGTGTATACATTAACTGATATGTAGCATTAGCGTACAATTCATCGGACAAGTACGTAGCGTATGCATACAAAGGTTTAAGAACATTTAAAATTCGAACGGAGCGAATCTGAAAAAATCCAGATTCGCTTCGGAGTAGAAAATTATGTACATTATGTAAATTACGTGCGGCTTTCATACCAAAAAAGGTTGTGCACCCCTGTAATAAAGCCTTAAGTAGTCTAAAAGGTGCCCAAATAATAGCTGTCGACTGAACTCTTGTTTCTTTAAAAAAAAAAAAAAAGCCATAGACTATGCAGAGTTAGCAGTCGCACCCAGGACCTGGTGCCTGGGGAGGGCTCTTTCATTCAAGAAAACACCAGCACCAGAAATCATATGTAATCATATGTAATCATATGTATGTCCAGGGATTTATGCTTCTGATCGTATCTTATTATTTTAACAGCAGCAGTAAAAAAAACAAGCAGGAAGAAGAAGAAATGGGGTCCCTGGGAATAAAACCCTGCTAACTATCTCCGGATTGATTTACATCAGTAGTATATAAATATTTCAGGGTATTTTAGGAAATAATAGTGTGAGATAAATGAGTGACTGTACAGCATGTTAACACCAATAGAAAGACAAAGACAATGGGGCACATTTATGGCATTACACTGGTGGTGGATCTGCTGGAGTTATGAAGAGGCGCCGGCTTCTACATAACTTTGGCGTATTCACCTCTGATTCTAAATCCAACATAGCTTTTTTGCTGTCTTACATTTAGACCATTTTCTACCCCTAAATCAGGCATAGAAATGATGAATGAGATGGGCCTGTCAGCCCTGCCCATGCCATGCCCACTTTTTTAAGCTTGGCAAAGCAGGAATCTGCACCAGATATACGCCATAAACTGACCCCCAATGTGATCTAATTAGATTTAATTTGCAAGTTCTGACCGTGATTTGGAAATGCAGCTGACATCCAGTATTTGACTGTACCTTGGATATTTGCTATGGTTTTTACATAGCATGCTAAGAGTTTGTCTTCAGATCCTGAATCCTATTGTTCAGTAACTGTGTCTTTCTCCTGTATGCACGTGCTACCTTTACTTTCTAAGACAGGAAATTGTTGGCTAATTTCTTCCATCGTTGGCCATATAAGTAATCATGGGACTAATTTCTCTGTCATCTGGTCACCCATAGTGTCTTCCCCCTCCCTCTATAAAACTTTAGTAACAGTTAGCCACATCAGAAAGCCCTTCTCATTCCTCCCAGGCATGATTGATGGCATCTATAGACAGACATGATTGATGGCATCTATAGAATGTGAAATATGATCTGTTATCATAGGATAAATATTTCACTGTCATGAATTTGTCAGACAGAGGAATGCAGTTCAATGGGTTGGAAAGTCTGGTTTTCTGGATTCTGGTCCTCTGTTCGGTGCAAAGGCTGGATGCACAACAGGGGTATGGCTTTTTAGTGGGTGCTGACCTTGTGCATTCCTAGGGTGGCTTGAGTGAAGCACAGAGTGTCACAGTGACAATGACAAACTGTGTGACATGCAGAACATAATGGCAGGTGGTACTCACGCAGTAAAGAACTGCTACTTACTCCACCCACTCGCCTCTCTCTCACTGGCTGCAGCCTGGAGAGATATAGTCCCTGCATCAAGTCACCTTAGCCGGCAAGATGAGGAGTGGCTTAGTGGGGTTGTTGTGTGGCTTAGTGGGGTTGAGGGCATGGCCTATGATGTTCTCTTTTTGGGGTTATGCTAGACACCCTAGACATCAGTAATGAAGGAAATGATCAGTTCCCCTTTGATTTTAATAGCAATTAATATCGCTGACATCCTTAAAGGGGTTGTCCAGGTTTTTTTTTATTACCACCACCCCCCCCATGGCTATAATACAAGAGGTGTAAAAAATACAGTACTGTATACACAGAATAGCTTTTGGGTAAAAAGTATATGCATGTACCATTTATTGTACTGAGCAGTCAGAGTTGTCTTGTTGCTTAATACCAATCCTCAAGGTTCTCCCTTGTGCTTATTACTGGCCATTAGAAGATTCAACAAGGAATGTTAACAGACTATTGAGTCAAAAGTATATAGAAATGCAATAGTTGGAGAGTACTGAATGGGAGCCAGATCTCAGCTGAATATACACACATGAATAGAACCAGCTACAGTTGACTGTTGCTTATTTCCCATCTCTGCTTCCTTTCCTTTTGAATCATATTCTGACTTTGACTCAAAAAACTGCAAAATGTTCACAAAATAATGCTGATTTGCAGATTTATTATTGTGTCTGTGTCAAAAATCTATCTCAAAAGTGGCGCAAGTTAGTGCATCTAGGGTTTTTTGCACTTTTTCCTGGCATGCTTGACAAGGGTTAGGGTTAAGTGGAAAGGTGTGGAACATTGCTTGTGTGCCTAAAGTGTGCTATTCTATGCCAAACTTATGCCACAATTCTGGCGTGAAATTCTGTCTCAAATTAAACCAACCAATAGCTGGTATAGAGCTATACAAATGTGCCAGTCCCTGCACCAGGTGTATCATCCTGCGTAAGCCACTGACCATATATCCTACAGGGAAATTTCCTGGTGGGCCGATGTCCAGGGGGCTGCCCCAGGCTTCCTCACAGCTGCTGGCCAGGCACATAACGATCTGACGCTCTCAGCATTAATTAATAATAGGAGCATCAGATACTTATGCACCTGGTCAGCAGCCGCAGGAGCCCTTCTGAATACGGCTGTATCACCGTACTCAGTATGGTGATAGGGCAGTATTTTGTGCTGCACGGTGGTATTTGGTTCTGCTGGGGTGGTATTTTTTGCTGCACTACAGAATTTCTGGCCCTGCCTACTTCTATTGTGTCTGCCTACTGGTGTAATTTTTGTTGGCCTTGTGTACTTGTTTTGCCTTGCTTTCTGTCAACCTGGACTCATCTAAAACTTGGGGCCACTTTTAGGTTCTTTTCCAGGGCCAGTGTGTCAGTGGTATATGTTGTATGTGTCCAGTGTGTCAGTGGGGTGGGTTGTACGTGCCCAGTGTGTCAGTGGTGTGTGTTGTATAAGTCCTGAATGTCAGTGGGGTGTGTTGTATGTGTCCAGTGTGTTAGTGATATATGTTGTATGTGTTTGGTGTGTCTGTGGTGTGTGTTACATGTGTCCCGAGTGTCAGTTGGGTGTGCTGTATGTGCTCAGTGTGTCAATGGTGTATATTGTATCTGTCCTGAATGTCAGTGGGGTGTGTTGGGTGTGTTGGATGTGTCGTGTGTTGGATGTGCCCAGTATGTTAGTGGGTTGTGTTGTATGTGCCCATTATGTTAGTGGGTTGTGTTGTATGTGTCCAATATATCAATAGGGTGTGTTCTATGTCTCCAATGTATCAATGGGGTGTGTTGTATGTGTCCAATGTGTCAGTAGGGTGTGTTGTATGTGTCTAGCGATAGTGTCTAGCGATTTGGCTATGAATAGCCTCTTATAAGCCTGTGTGCGCAAAAATGCCAGGGCTAATTCTAAGTCCCAGTCCGGCTTTGACAGTGGCCCAGTATCCTCTCTTCTCTGTTGCCCAGCCTCCAGAGTCATCTCACAGAGGGTTTTCAGCACAGCAGGTGCCACTGTCATACGCAAATGGACAAATTTGCCCTCCACCACTGTATCACTTTTGTAAAAATGAACAAAGCATGGATCCATTAGGACGGTCTTATGTTCACTGATGGTGCTGCATCTTGCTACTGCCTACCTACCATCATGTTCTGTACCGTATGGCTGCTGCTGCCACTGCCATCATGTCACTGTGCTGTCTGCCTGCCTACCTTCATGTTCCATAGGTATTGCTGCTGCTGCCTCCATTATGCCCCTGTTCCGTCTGCTTGAAAACCATCATGTTCTGTACCACATGGCTGCTACTGCCACCATCATGCCACTGTGCTGCCTGCCTGCCTACCATCATGTTTCATACAGTATGGCTACTGCCACCACCGCTGCAGCTGCTATTCCCTGCTGCTAATCCTCTACTGCCACTTCCATTACCCCTACTTCAATGACCATTACCGCTACATAGTTTCCACTACTACTCATACACACATCTTCCTTGTCTTTTCCATGCTGTGCTACTACTGTTGCCATTATTACCATACCCTTTCCACAATGTAATGCTGCTGTTCATAGGTAAAAGGGATAATTTTTCCAGGCTCGTTCAGAATAATCCACCCTTTCTTCTGACAATTAACACTTGTGCGTGCATAAATATGGACAGACATTCTTACCATTATTGCATTATTTTTGCATGCTTGTGCAGAACAAGACAGTCTTTCTTCTGTCAATTAAAACTTGGGCATATAGGGAATAATTTTTGGCCGCTTGTGAAAAACAAGCCACTCTTTCTTCTGACAATAACATGTGTGTTACTGTTGAGGTATAACTTTTCGAGCCTTAGTCTCAACAAACTCCAAAAATACAACAGGCACCAAAAAAGTATATGGATCGGTGTGTGTAATAATCAAATCCACGCTCCAATATAAGAAACCACACACCACCAATAGTAAAGATACAATTAAGCTTTATTATTACATAATTAAAATTAACAACTAAAAGCCAATGGTGGTAGCATACGTGAATAGAGGGGCTATCTGATACAACATAAGACAATATACTAGATGGATAGACGGAAAGACCACAATGTCATTAATCTATAGTTACATAAAGTGCAAGTGCCGTACAAGTAACAATTCACATGAGCCTATACCCAATCCATATAAAGGAATAAAAGACAATACAGACCAGTGCCACCTCTGACCCCAATGCACGTCGCTTCCTCAGGGTCTCCTTAGTCTCAACAAGCTACTGTCTTTTTTCCACGACACTGTGTGTGTTTAACCCTTTCCTGATGCAGCAATTTTCCATTTTACGATTTTCGTTTTTTTCTCTCTGCCTTCACATAGCTATATGAGGACTTGTTTTTTGTAGAACAAATTGTACTTTCAAATGGCACCATTTAATAGTGCATAGGATGTAGTGGGAAGGTGGGAACAAATTTCAAATGGGGTGGATTTGGAAAAAAACGCAATTAGCCTGTGTCGAACAGCATTCACCTGGTAGCTATGGCAATCACTCTTTTCCAGAGTGGGCGCCATGTTTAAAGACCTGACATCCACCGTACATATACAGCGGATGTCGGGAAGGGGTTAAACACCATCTCCCACAATAATAGACAATTTTTGGAAGCTTTGTAAAAAAAAAAAATATAACACACTGTACGGTAATGCCATCGATACACACTGTTCGGTAATGCCGTCAAATGTGTTTACTCATAGTTATGTATGTATGTCAGTGTCACTCAGATATGATTTCCTATTGCTGTCATTGCATTCAAGAGCTTATGGAGGAAGGGGGGAGTGCAAAAATTCATAGAAAATTAACAAAAACAGATCATATCTTTTCCTAAAATTCCTAGGAGATCAGAGGGTGTTATATACCAGGGATGCTCATTCCCATTTTCACCCAGGCAGCCCCTCTGTTATGAGCATCGTTTGCGCAGGGAAAAGTCTTTTTTTTAGATTTGGTGATGTACCAGGCTGTCTATTGGTAAATCAAGGCGGAGGCTTCCGTCTAGCACCAGCACTAATGGGCGGGCATCAGCACTGCCCTAGCCTGCAAAACAGCTAGCGCAGCTCTAAAGCCCGCCTATCAGTCCCGGTGACACAACCGGCAACACTGCTAGGTGGAAGCCACCACCTAGCAGTGTTAAAAATATAATCAAACAGCCCTTTCTCTGTGCGATCGAGTGCAGGGCAAGGGAGAGCATTAGTACATGAAATGCTCCAATGCTCAGGTCAGAGTGGTGAAAATGTGGATATGTTCGGGTGAATATTGAATATTAGTAACCAATTACTTGACACTAGTGTGCATTTCTTAAACGAGTTGTCCAGGATTTTTTTTTGTAATCCTCCTCATCCAGCGAGATCTATATAGAAGAGATCTATACTTGCCTACCCCTGATATGCCTAGCCAAGTGATGATATGTTCATCGGTCACATGCCCTAGGGACAGCTCAGCCCCATAGAAGTGAATGAGGCTGTGCGGCGATACCAAGCACAGTCGCCATACGATTTATGGTGCTGTGCTTGGGGAGCATAGAGAAAGTCGCAGGATTGTCAGTGCCTTCTCAAACAGCTTGATCAGCAGTGGTCCCAGGTGTGGGAACCCCACCAATCAGATACTGATGACCTGTCCAAAGGATAGATTATCAGTATTTGTGTCTTGAAAAACCATGTTAAAGTATTATCAAAGTATTACCTACATGTTTCAGAATGATTTAGCAATATTACCAGTATGTTTACATCTTGTAATTATTAGTGCAGGCTATATCCTACACTCAAAAGAAATATTCTCTTTAAAGTCCACACAATTGAATGCAGTGGATTCCAAGGTATAATAGGTATTTTCCAATCACAAAGTTGTAAAACTACAACTCCCATCATGCCCTGCTGTAGGCTGATAGCTATAGGCTGTGCATGCATGCTGGGAGTTGTAGTTTTGCCACAGCTTTGATTTGTGACGAATCGATTTGGTATAAATCAATTTTTTTTTAATTCAAATATTTGGCAAGAAACAAATTCATAAAAATTAGCTCATCATTAGTGGAAAGTAATTGCTTAGAAAATAAAACTACAAAGCACAATAAAGAACTTGTAGTAGAATATTTTAGAGAATTGTATTACTAAATTCAGAGCTATTCATTTATGGAGCAGTAAGAAGGAAAGAAAGCAGTTGTTCACTGATATAAATATCTGGCATTAGAAGTTATTGAGTCTGGGCTGAGGAAATGCTGCATTAGAATTCAGTTAATGCAACAGCCTATATCTCTGGTAAATCAGACTTGAAAGAAAACCCCTGTGGTTAGAGTCAGATAAAGGTGCAGCCCTACAGAAAATGGAATCAAGTGAAAGGAGATTAAATGTGTAATGTATTACAACTCACTGGCTAGCACCTTTACGATAGCAATATTTTCTAATTATAACTGACATAATTTCCTCTTCTATGGATTTGCTCTAGCACACACATACACACGTACAGCCACTTATTTATGGGATATACAGAGGATAATGCACAGGATATATGCAGGTCCACTGCCATTATTTTATATTAGGTTGGATTAGTTGGGTCATATGATACATCACTTTTAGAGTACACCTGCGCCTGCAAATGGGTATCTGTTTAAACGGGTTATTCCAAAAACGAACATTTTTCCAAAACCCCTGTATCTTTACAACTTTAGAAATCATAGTCTAACAAGCCCATAGAATTTTTTTTTCTATATTTTCTCCCCCTGGATACTCCATTTTGTTATATATCTTGACGGGCTCCTGCATGTGACCGCCACCTCTCATTGAAAAACTAGATTTTCCAGAACCGTCCTGTGTCTCTTCCCTGCTACTCCCTGTTCACTGAGACCGTGAGATCAGAGAAACTCTGCATCCGCAGGCTCACTGCTCAAGGAGAGAGATACATTACAGAAAGAAAGCAGAAACAAACATACTGCATATGCTCCTCCTACAGAAACCAGAATTACAGCAGGAAATATCTACTTGAAACAAAACCATTTGGTATTTTAGACGGTGAGAACTGGCATTTATTATTTATTTTACAATAGGGGGCATCAATGTTTTACCGATTTAAGGATATGTTACATATGGCACATTTACTGGTGGACCAAAAGTTGTCATGGATGTAACAGTCACTAGCTATAATAATTCAGAAACCATACTGGAACATTGAATACAGGGACTACCAAGTTTCTTACAATGTGCAGTTAAAGTATGCACAGCAATACAATATGATTGGTGTTTTTAATCAACCGCTCAAAGGAAATGTAAAACTTATTTATCAATTAAAACCATATTACTTTTTTTCTGTTTTTATTTTCTTACTGTAGATTTTTAAAAATGACTTTACATGATTATGGGGGCAGCCATCTTGACTGAGCTGATGTTAACAGCATTTAGAGATTTAAAGGGAACCTGTCATCAACTTTATGGTGACCTCACTGAGGGCAGCATAAATTAGTGACAGAAATGCTGATTTCAGCGGTGTGTCACTCATGAGCTAAAAGTAAGTGGTTACTGAGAACCAGCTTTATAATCATTATAGCCCAGGCCTTGAAAAGAGTCTACCTGAAAAGAGTCATGGTTATTCATAATCTCCTGCTCTCCCGCCCATCTGCTGATGATTGGCAGTTCTCGCCTAGAGAGAAAGGGAGAAAACTAGGTAGAAGACTGTCAGTCATCAGCAGGTGGGCAGGGAGAGCAGGAATTCATGAATAACCAGGACTCTTCTCAGGTGGCCAGGACTCTTTTTCAGGCCCAGTCTGCAATGATTGTGATGTTAGTTCTCGGTAACCACTTACTGTTAACTTTTAAATGACAGACCGCTGAAATCAACTCACCTGTCTCTACTTTATTCTGCCGTTAGTATGGGCAGCATAAATTGATGACAGGTTCCCTTTAAAGCAGCCTCAAGGTCGATAGGCACAATGGAGATGGGCTGTTCATTGACGTGCAGAGAGAGGGGAAGTAGATAAGCTGTGACCATCACCTATTGTGAATGCTGTGTTATTGCTACTGTTTTCTCTCTTTGTAAGGTCCCTTTCATATGAGCGAGTTTTCCGAGCAGGTGCAATGCATGGGTATAGCACCCACTCTGAATCCTGACCCATTCATTTCAATGGGTCTGTGTACATGAGTGTTTTTTTTCACAGTTCTGCGTTGCGTGAAAAACACAGCATGTTCTATATTTTGCATTTTTCACACAGCCCTGGCCACATAAAAGTGAATGGGACTTCAGTGAAAAACGCATTATATCTGCAAGCAAGTGCGGGTGCAATGTGTTTATCACTGATGCTTGCTAAGAGATGTTGTTTGTAAACCTTCAGTTTTTTATCATGCATCAAAACGCATCAAAATGCATTGCACCCGCGCGGAAAAAACTGAATAACTGAACGCAATCACAGACAAAACTGACTGAACTTGCTTGCAAAATGGTGCAAGTTTCACTGAACGCACCCGGAGACAATCCGCCACGCTTGTGTGAAAGAGGCCTAATCCTGTATTGCTGGAAAGTGATCTTTACAGAACAGGAATTTTTCCATGTTATATATTAGGCTTCAGCGAATCGTCCTTCGAATCATAGATCCAAAGTCGATTCGTTCAAATACTTCGATGTTAATACTGTTTCTGTACAGCATTAAAATGTATTGGCACTGTGGAGCCAAAGTTTGTTTTGCCAGAAGTCGCACGAAAATTACTACTGTATTCATATCGAAGTATTGAAAAACAATTAAAAATAGGAATCCAAAGTGGGCTTTGGTACTGGCTGGTACCTCGCTACCAAAACCCAGTTCAGATTGCTATTTTAAATAGTTTTTAAATGCAGAGAATACAGTGGGAATTCACCAAAGTCTTGTGCGACTTTTGGCAAGAAGAACTTTGGCTCCATGGAACCAATACATTTTAATGCTGTACGGAAACATTATTAACATCGACTTTAACAAAAACTTGATTGAAAAATAGGTAATTTTTTATGTCACTTTTCTTTTAAGGATGCAGCTAGTTGTAAATTTTTCCATTGACATTTAAGGGCTTTTTTGCAGGATTAGTTGTATTTTGTAATGGTACACTATAATATAACATTTAAATGAATAGAAAAACATTTTTTTCTGCCACTTTTTCTATTAACTTCAGCCTGTAGTAAGCTATAGATTTTATTTACCATTCTGTTGTATATGCAACATTTTATTCTATTTTTGGGGTGGTTTGGTGACCAATAAACTGTTTCTGGCACTGTGTGCTTTTTATGTCATTTACCATGTGGGATAACTAGCATAGTTAATAGCTTGGACTTTTAAGAACACAGTAATACCAATTATATTTATTTTTGATTGTTATATTTTTTAATTAAGAAATGAAAAATCTGTGACATTTTAATAGCTGTTTTTATTTTTTAATTTTTTTTAGTCTCACTTGAAGACTTTACAAACGTTGCAGTGTACTGTGCCTATAGTGTCATAGATGTACTAAGATAATAACCCTTCACTCAGCCCCCTGCTGCCATGCTAACCTCTCCGCATTCCACAATTATATGTGGGAGAGGTGTTTAGGACAATCAGATGACAGCACTAGAGTTGAGTGAACCTGCCTTTTGGCAGGTGCGGGTACGGGGTTTAAGTGAATTACGTAATGGATTCCGTTCTCACGGAATCCATAATGTAATTCAATGTCGGCATGCCGCATAATACAAGTGTACTGTGCCTATAGTGTCATAGATGTACTAAGATAATAACCCTTCACTCAGCCCCCTGCTGCCATGCTAACCTCTCCGCATTCCACAATTATATGTGGGAGAGGTGTTTAGGACAATCAGATGACAGCACTAGAGTTGAGTGAACCTGCCTTTTGGCAGGTGCGGGTACGGGGTTTAAGTGAATTACGTAATGGATTCCGTTCTCACGGAATCCATAATGTAATTCAATGTCGGCATGCCGCATAATACAAGTGTATGGCCAGCCCCGAGGGTTCCGTTCTGATGGCCATACACTTGTATTATGATGAAATGCAAAACGGAATGCCGGCATTGAATTATGTTATGGATTCCGTGCCATAGTCATTACTGACTGCAATATCTAAGGGGGTTAAAATGGCTCAGGATCAGATTCCAACTGTTGAAGGCAGTATTGCTGCATATGGAGTGAGCTCTGTACACCCCCTGCACACATCTGCCATACCTGGTGAATGTCACTAAGGGGTCAATGAAGAGTTTTTCTTACTTGTTAAATTCAAAACTTGTTTAGTGCTCGTGTTTGGAGGTACAGTGCCTTGCGAAAGTATTCAGCCCCCTGGAACTTTTCAACCTTTTCCCACATTTCAGGCTTCAAACAAAAAGATATAACATTTAAAATTTTTGGTGAAGAATCAACAAGTGGGTCACAATTGTGACGTGGAATGAAATTTATTGGATCATTTAAACTTTTTTGTAATAAAAAACTGAAAAGTGGGGCGTGCAAAATTATTTGGCCCTCTTGCATTAATACTTTGTTGCTCCACCTTTGGCTGCGATTACAGCTGCAAGTCGCTTGGGGTATGTCTCTATCAGTTTTGCACATCTAGAGACTGAAATTCTTGCCCATTCTTCCTTGCAAAAAAGCTCGAGCTCTTTGAGGTTGGATGGAGAGCGTTTGTGAACAGCAGTTTTCAGCTCTTTCCACATATTCCCAATTGGATTCAGGTCTGGACTTTGACTTGGCCATTCTAAGACCCAGATACGTTTATTTTTGAACCATTCCATTGTAGATTTTGCTTTATGTTTGGGATCATTGTCTTGTTGGAAGATAAATCTTCATCCTAGTCTCAGGTCTTTTGCAGACTCCAACAGGTTTTCATCCAGAATGGTCCTGTATTTGGCTCCATCCATCTTCCCATCAATTTTAAAAATCTTCCCTGTCCCTGCTGATGAAAAGCAGGCTCAAACCATGATGCTGCCACCACCATGTTTGACAGTGGGGATGGTGTGTTCAGGGTGATGAGCTGTGTTGCTTTTATGCCAAACATATTGTTTTGCATTGTTTCAAAAACGTTGGATTTTGGTTTCACCTGACCAGAGCACCTTCTTCCACATGTTTGGTGTGTCTCCCAGGTGGCTTGTGGCAAACTGTAAACTTTTTATGGATATCTTTGAGAAATGGCTTTCTTCATGCCACTCTTCCATAAAGGCCACATTTGTAAAGTGTTCGACTGATTGTTGTCCTATGGACAGACTCTCCCACCTCAGCTGTAGATCTCTGCAGTTCATCCAGAGTGATCATGGGCCTCTTGGCTGCATCTCTGATCAGTCTTCTCCTTGTTTGAAATGAAAGTTTAGAGGGACGGTCTTGGTAGATTTGGAGTGGTCTGATACTCCTTCCGTTTCAATATGATCGCTTGCACAGTGCTCCTTGGGATGTTTAAAGCTTGGGAAATCTTTTGGTATCCAAATTCGGCTTTAAACTTCTCCACAACAGTATCACGGACATGCCTGGTGTGTTCCTTGGTCTTCATGATGCTCTCTGTGCTTTAAACAGAACCCTGAGACTATCACAGAGTAGGTGCATTTATACGGAGATTGATTACACACAGGTGGATTCTATTTATCTTCATCAGTCATTTAGGACAACATTGGATCATTCAGAGATCCTCAATGAACTTCTGGAGTGAGTTTTCTGAACTGAAAGTAAATGGGCCGAATAATTTTGCAAGCCCAACTTTTCACTTTTATTATTACAAAAAAAGTTTAAATGATCCAATAAATTTCGTTCCACTTCACAACTGTGACCCATTTGTTGTTGATTCTTCACCAAAAATTTAAAATGTTATATCTTTTTGTTTCAAGCCTGAAATGTGGCAAAAGGTTGAAAAGTTCCAGGGGACTGAATACTTTCACAAGGCACTGTAGGTGGGACCAATTTGAAATGTTCCCGCCACGCATACAACTGTTTTCATATACAGGACAAGAAGCCCAGGCTCGGGTATATAATTTGGGGAATTCTGTATTATTGCTGTATGACAGCTTAGTGGTTTGTGCTGTTTCTTTGCAGCAATGGTGTCCTGAATTCAATCTGAAACTTCTTTTTTTTTTCTCTGTACTTTTTGATATTTTTTAGATGCAAAAGCAGTCCCCAGGAGACATACTGAAGGACTAGCTTCTTATGACTAATTTCATAATATCTGTTTATGGAGGCTGTTCAGATGTATATTAAAGAGCTCATAAAACAATAACAGGAGCTTTATGCAGTAAGACCTATAAAGATATGTAAACTGATATACATAAAGTGCTGGTCCCAAAAATGGTTCCAAGGTGGAGACTAGAGGTACTGGATTGGGCTAGGAGCTGGAAAAAGTAGCAAGTAATATCATTTAATTATGAGGATGTAATTGACTTTATAGCACACATTAGTACATACTGGTGTTTGTCAGGCCTTTTTAGAATTTTTTTTTTTTTACAAAGAAAAACAGGACTGCTAAACGTTACACATATTATATGTGTCCATATCTTTAATACTATTAATTATTGACTCCCTAGCGGCTTCAATCCAATGGGATCAAAATATTAAATGAATAATTGCAGTAGAAATGATGCACAATTTTTTGTGTTCTCTAATTTACAGAGATAAATAGGGTTTTCTGTGAATAGTAACTATCAAGGGAAGGCCCCTAGCTTTCACTACCTCCTAAAAAATCCCAATGTACCTGCTCCACTGCTGCTCCGATCCTGCGCACTTGCTCCCGTTCCTCCATCTTCAGGTCCCCAACTTGGACACAGGAGCGGACATGGCAACATGTACCTCTGCAATCAAAAACTGGCTTCAGCTGTGATGTGTCACTTGGGCTTTATCTGTTTTGTTAAGGTTAGGTGGAGAATCATGGTAAGTATGAAGTTTTGAATATTAACTTGCTTGCTAAGTTGGTTAAGCACTTAGAGGGAAACTTATTATTTGTGGTGGTTTTGGTGTTCGTTTTTTAGTGTGTTTTCACTCAGGTTTTGCCAAGTTTATGAAATGGAGTACAGTAATATATTTGCTGCAAATGCATTGTGGTGTACGCCTATGTCTATAAAAGTACACAAGGGCAGGGGCGGACTGGCCATGGACCCTACAGGGAAGTTTCCTGATGGGACGATGCCTAGGGGGCCGCCAATGCCCTCTTCATGGCTGCCAGCCAAGTACATAAAACTCAACTGTATCGTCATCCTCAAGATGGTGATACAGTTGAACACTGTGGTGTGGGCAGAAGTATTCTGTGCTGTGGTTCTGCTGGGGCAGTATTTTGTTCTGTATTATTCACTCTCTTCCTCATTTGTCCTCTCACAGTGGTCTTCCACTCCACCCACAGAGATGGTCACACTCTGGATCTTATCTTTACCCACCTCTGCTATCTATCTAACCTTTCTACAATCATGGCCAAAAGTTTTGAGAATGACACAAATATTATATTTTCACATGATCTGCTGCCCTCTGGTTTTTATGTTTGTTTGTCAGATGTTTTTATCACATACAGAAATATAATTGCAATCATATTATGAGTAACAAAAGCTTATATTGACAGAATGAGTTAATGCAGCAAGTCAATATTTGCAGTGTTGACCCTTCTTCTTCAGGACCTCTGCAATTCTCCCTGGCATGCTCTCAATCAACTTCTGGACCAAATCCTGACTGATAGCAGTCCATTCTTCCACAATCAATGCTTGCATTTTGTCAGAATTTGTAGGTTTTTGTTTGTCCACCCGTCTCTTGATGATTGACCACAAGTTCTCAATGGGATTAAGATCTGGGGAGTTTCCAGGCCATGGACCCGAAATCTCTATGTTTTGTTCCCTGAGCCATTTAGTTATCACCTTTGCTTTATGGCAAGGTGCTCCATCATGCTGGAAAAGGCATTGTTGATCGCCAAACTGCTCTTGGACGGTTGGGAGAAGTTGCTCTCGGAGGACATTCTGGTACCATTCTTTATTCATGGCTGTGTTTTTAGGCAAGACTGTGAGAGAGCCGATTCCCTTGGCTGAGAAGCAACCCCACACATGAATGGTTTCAGGATGCTTTACAGTTGGCATGAGACAAGAGCGCTAGCGCTCACCTCGTCTTCTCCGAATAAGCTGTTTTCCAGATGTCCCAAACAATCGAAAAGGGGATTCATCAGAGAAAATGACTTTACCCCAGTCCTCAGCAGTCCACTCCCTGTACCTTTTGCAGAATATCAGTCTGTCCCTGATGTTTTTTCTGGAGAGAAGTGGCTTCTTTGCTGCCCTCCTTGAGACCAGGCCTTGCTCCAAGAGTCTCCGCCTCACAGTGCGTGCAGATGCACTCACACCTGCCTGCTGCCATTCCTGAGCAAGCTCTGCACTGCTGCTAGCCCGATCCCGCAGCTGAAACACTTTTAAGAGACGGTCCTGGCGCTTGCTGGTCTTTCTTGGGCGCCCTGGAGCCTTTTTGGCAACAATGGAACCTCTCTCCTTGAAGTTCTTGATGATGCGATAGATTGTTGACTGAGGTGCAATCTTTCTAGCTGCGATACTCTTCCCTGTTAGGCCATTTTTGTGCAGTGCAATGATGACTGCACCTGTTTCTTTAGAGATAACCATGGTTAAGAGAACAGAAACAATGATGCCAAGCACCAGCCTCCTTTTAAAGTGTCCAGTGGTGTCATTCTTACTTAATCATGACAGATTGATCTCCAGCCCTGTCTTCATCAACACCCACACCTGTGTTAATGGAGCAATCACTGAAACGATGTTAGCTGGTCCTTTTAAGGCAGGGCTGCAATGATGTTGAAATGTTTTGGGGGATAAAGTTCATTTTCTAGGCAAATATTGACTTTGCAAGTAATTGCTGTTAAGCTGATCACTCTTTATAACATTCTGGAGTATATGCAAATTGCCATTATAAAAACTGAAGCAGCAGACTTTGTAAAAATTAATATTTGTATCATTCTCAAAACTTTTGGCCATGACTGTAATTCGCCTCTCCCCCTATTTTACCACAACCTACTCACCTTCTCTTCACTGGTCTCTTCTGCTATTGCCCTGGTCCACATACTAGCACCGCCCCCCCCCCCCCCCGCAGGAATCTTAAACATCTTGACTTTCGCTTGCTTTCTGACTCTCTTCTGCCATTCTCTTACATTTGTTCACTCCAGCTCTGGACTCTGTTGGCTCCCTCACACACAACAAAACCCAAAAAATCAACAGACAACCCTGGCACACCAACCTGACCAAGAAACTCAGACAAGCTTCCAGAGCTGTTGAGCGGCGATGGAAGAAATCCCATTCTAAGGATCACTTCACCACATACAAGCATTCCCTCCTCATTTTCAAATCCTCACTCGCTAATGCAAAACAGGCCTACTTCTCGTCTCTCATATCTTCCCTGTCCCACAACCCTAAACAACTTTCAGCTCTCTTCTCCGTCCCCCAGCGCCTCCACCCTCACCTCAGCCGAGGACTTTGCCACATAATTCAAACAAAAGATCGTCAACATCAGAGAAGGCTTCAGTGCATAGTCCCCACAGACCCTCTACACAACTACTCTACAGATCACATCTCACCACCTGCGCACTTGACCCAATCCCATCCCGCCTCAACCCCAAACTCACCAGTGTTTATCCCAGCGCTAACTCATCTCTTCAACCTATCACTAACCTCCAGTGTCTTCCCCCTCTGATTTTAAACACGCTACCATTAAACCCATTCTTACAAATCCTTCACTTGACCCATCTTCTTTGTCCAGCTATCCCATCTGGACAAAGACCCATCACTTTTTCCATATGCCTCAAAGCTACTTGAGCAACATGTCCATTCTGAGCTGTCCTCTCACCTCTCCTCCTACTCCCTCTTTGACCGGCTACAGTATGGCTTCCGACCCCATCACTTGACTGAAACTGCCCTTACCAAAGTCACCAATGACCTGCTAACAGCCAAAACCAAAAAACATTACTCTGTCCTCCTCCTCCTTGACCTGTCCTCTGCCTTTGACACTGTCGACCACTCTCTTCTGTTACAAATTCTCTTATCTGTTGGCATCAATGACCTGGCCCTCTCCTGGATCACATCATACCTCACAGACCAGAAATTTAGTGTCTCCCACTCTCACATCACCTCCTCATCTCATTCCCTATCTGTTGGTGTCCCACAAGGCTCTGTCCTAGGACCCCTGCTCTTCTCTATCTACACTTTCGGCCTGGGACAGCTCATAGAATCTGCCTTTCTGGTCCAGACATTACCACCTTAATATCCAGAATCCCACAATGCCTATCTTCCATATCTTCCTTCTTCTCCTCTCGCTTTCTAAAACTTAACATGGATAAAACAGAATTTATCATCTTTCCCCCATCTTACTCAACCCCTCCAACAGACCTATAACGATCAATGGCTGCCCACTCTCCCCGGTCAAACAAGTCCGCTGCCTTCGAGTGACCTTGGATTCTACCCTCTCCTTCAGACTGCACATCCAAGCATTTTCCAACACCTGCCGCCTCCAACTCAAAAATATCACCCACATCTGCGCATTCCTCAACTATGAGTCTGCGAAAATGCTAGTACGTACCTTCATCATCTCCCGCTTAGAGTACTGCAACATTCTCCTTTGTGGCCTTCCATCTAGCACTCTCACACCCCTCCAATCTATCCTCAACTTTGCTGCCAGACTAATCCAACTCTCACCCTGTTACTCCTCTACCAATCCCTTCACTGGCTCCCCATTACCCAGGAAATTCAGTTCAAAATACTAACAAATACATACAAGGCCATCCACAACCCGTCCCCTCCCTACATCTCAGAGCTACTTTCCCGATACATCCCCACAAGTAATCTCCGATGCTCACAAGACATCCTTCTCTCCTCCTCTCTTATAACCTCTTCCCATAATTGCCTCCATGATTTCTTGCGTGCATCCCCCATACTCTGGAACTCTCTATCCCAACATACACTGTGTGAAGAATTATTAGGCAAATGAGTATTTTGATCACATCATCCTTTTTATACATGTTGTCCTACTCCATGCTTTATAGGCTTGAAAGCCAACTACCAATTAAGTAAATCAGGTGATGTGCATCTTTGTAATGAGGAGGGGTGTGGTCTAATGACATCAACACCCTATATAAGGTGTGCTTAATTATTAGGCAACTTCCTTTCCTTTGGCAAAATGGGTCAGAAGAGAGATTTGATGGACTCTGAAAAGTCAAAAATTATGAGATGTCTTGCAGAGGGATGCAGCAGTCTTGAAATTGCCAAACTTTTGTAGTGTGATCACCGAACAATTAAACGTTTCATGGCAAATAGCCAACAGGGTCGCAAGAAGCGTGTTAAAAAAAAAAGGTGCAAAATAACTGCCCATGAATTGAGGAAAATCAAGCGTGAAGCTGCCAAGATGCCATTTGCCACCAGTTTTACCATATTTCAGAGCTGCAACGTTACTGGATATCAAAAAGCACAAGTTGTGCGATACTTAGGGACATGGCCAAGGTAAGGAAGGCTGAAAAACGACCACCTTTGAACAATAACCATAAGATAAAACGTCAAGACTGGGCCAAGAAATATCTTAAGACTAATTTTTCTAAGGTTTTATGGATTGATGAAATGAGAGTGACTCTTGATGGGCCAGATGGATGGGCCCAAGGGTGGATCAGTAAAGGGCAGAGATCTCCACTTCAACTCAGACACCAGCAAGGTGGAGGTGGGGTACTGGTATGGGCTGGTATAATCAAAGATGATCTTGTGGGACCTTTTCGGGTTAAGGATGGAGTGAAGCTCAACTCCCAGACGTACTGCCAGTTTCTGGAAGACACCTTTTTCAAGCAGTGGTACAGGAAGAAGTCGGTATCGTTCAAGAAAAACATGATTTTCATGCAGGACAATGCTCCATCACATGCATCCAAATACTCCACGTGGCTGGCCAGTAAAGGTCTAAAAGAAGAAAAAATAATGACATGGCCCTCTTGTTCACCTGATCTGAACCCCATAGAGAACCTGTGGTCCCTCATAAAATGTGAGATCTACAGGAAATGTTTATTTCTAAATTTTCTGTTGTTATATTGGTTTACCTGGTGAAAATAAACAAGTGAGATGGGTATATATTTGGTTTTTATTAAGTTGCCTAATAATTCTGCACAGTATTAGTTACCTGCACAAACAGATATCCTCCTAAGATAGCCAAATCTAAAAAAAAAAACACACTCCAACTTCCAAAAATATTAAGCTTTGATATTTATGAGTCTTTTGGGTTGATTGAGAACATAGTTGTTGTTCAATAATAAAAAGACTCTTCTCAAATATAACGTGCCTAATAATTCTGCATAGTGTATCAGACTCTCACCTACAGTGGAAACCTTCAAAAGAAACCTGAAAACTCTCTTCAGACAAGCCAACAACCAGTGACCCTGTTGCTGCTATACTGCCATGACCAGTTTTACCCTCGCCTACTGTGTCCTTCTCCCATACCATATAGATTGTAAGCCCTCACGGGCAGGGCCCTCCTTCTGTACCAGTTTGTAACTCGTCTTGTTCATGTTTAGTGCAATTGTATGTATGTATGTATGTATGTATAACCCGTTTCATATGTACAGGGCCATGGAATGAATGGCGCTTTAATAATAAATAATAATATTATGGCATTGTTGGCCCAGCCTACTTCTGTTGTCCCTGCCTACATATGTTGGCCCTTGACTACTTTTGTTGCCCGGTTTTCTGTCACTGTGGACACACCTACAACATGGAGCCACTTTTAGGTTTTGTTTTCCAGGCCCACTTTTTTTTTTTTAGCAACAAAAAGTGCATTCTTGTTTTGGCCAATAACATATTGCTGTCTTGGTGCATGATGGATAATAACTGACCTTTCAAAGATAATCTACAAAAATCAAATTCACCACTCAAATTTGAACCCTTCCTGTTTATAAAGGATTGCGTAATTTAATGCAAAGGTGTCATGTCTCAATGCAAAACATTTTCAGATGATGATGCCATGGGTATGTACAGCATATGAGGCTATAGGTAAAAAAGTCAAGCTGTACAGAAGAACTGTGGGTAAATGCAAGAGTTGATTCACCAAATGGTTGGAAAAAGTTATGCTTCTTTATATTATATAGTTGAAGTACACACCAGATGAGCAGAAACAGAGGAAAAGCCACAAACAGTTTATTATGAATTGAAATAAATATGTACATCATTTCCATGTCACTGGAGGACATTTCTCGCATATATTAAATAAATAGAAAATCCTTGAAGGTACACAGTGAAATGTACAGTGAACGATAACCTTGTCATCTTCACACTAAACACAACTTATAAATCCTCTGTGCATTGAGTTGGAAAAAACAGTTAGTAAACTACCCAACATTTCTCTAAAGTCAATGGGAAAAAACTGTATGGGATTTATATATGAGGAAAAAGGCATTGGATAACATACTATTTGATGATTTAAAGCAAAGTCATAACTTTTTCAGAACATTTAATTGATCACATAACAATCCACCCTAATACCTCAGCAGAGTTGTACGAGATTATAAAAAGGTCTACTTTTTTGTCCCCAAAATAGTGGCACTCCTGTCTATAGGCTGTGCCTGGAATAGCATAAATTTGAATGGCTTAGGTGCAACACCTGATACAGCACGTGTGTAGCACTGTTTCTGAATAGATTTCTTATCATATATCAAACCTTTAATGTTGGGTTCACACTTGGCAGAAAACGATCTTTCTTTGTGGACAAATCTATGGCAGAACCTGCATTGTGAAATCTGCATCACAAATATGCCACATATAGAGAATGCGGCAGATTTGAAAATCTACAGTATGCCTTAAAATCTGCAGTGTGCAAATGGGGTTTTGTAAATCAGCATTCCTTTGTGCTATATGTGAACCCATCCTAAGGTTCCATGCCCACAACTGAATGTGTTCTATGGTTTGCAAATCGCAGATCTGCAAAACACAGATAGAGGCCAAGTGCTTACCGCCTTTTTTTTTTAAATTAACTCCTGAAGAAGTGTCCCATCCTTGTCTGCAAAATGGACAATAGAATATGTTCTAACTTTTTTTGTGGGGCCGGATGCAGATGGCACACAGTGTGCCGTCATCGTCTTTTGCAGCTCCACTGAAGTCCTTTCATGGCTTCATTGTTATATGTGATGTGTGTAAGAAAAAAAATCACAGTGATCTTATTCTTCACTATCATATTTACTGTTAGTTCATATTTTATTAAATTAGACTACAATATACTTTCCTGAAATCAAAGCCTACTATACACCGAGATAAAACACTTCAGATTCCGGAGCCAGAAACCATACAAACCTGCTGTAGACAACATATGGTTATGATGGTGGGGTGGAATTCTCACTAGAAAATGATAAATACTGCTAGAAACTGTATATTGCCACCTATAGACTACTTGCCAGTAGTGACCAGTAGCTGAAGCCTTCACTTGCTCTATAACCTTTACCAACATCTCTTAGAAATAAATGCACTATGTAAACATTTAGGACAGTTGGGAAGTAATTCATACCTATAATACTGATTTTTGTTAAATGATATGCTGTTACATTGTGCACTGCTTTGATACTCAACTGCCCATTTCAGGGAAAAAGTCTGCAATATACATACTAGACATTTTAGTAATCTATGATATGTAGTCCTAGTTTTCCAGAGGGAAATAGTTTCTCTCTTTGACACAGTAACTGGTCCTTTTAATTACTCAGTAATTAATACTAAGTAATCCAACTAGATACTTATCTAACTAGTGTGGGGGTTAGTAGAGAAAAAAGAGGAAATTGCAATGGAGCAGTTTTGAGAAGATTAATAGCGTTCCCTAGTGCCTCCTGTATTTCTGATCAGACTGAGAAGCAGCATCGACAATGTCTGTTCACTCTACGGCTCCAGAACATAAAGCTGAGGTGGTGAAGTCATCGTCCTTGTGTTATTTAAAGCATTAGAAACATGGACATGTTCTTTTGAGCGCTCTCATGGCATTAGTCTTTTTATAATGTGTAAACTAAGTCATCTTGCGTTATTCTGCCCAATACACCGCCCAGATAAAAAGCCCTCATATTTGGAAATACTTCAGTGAAGGAATGTCTCAAGTTAAATTTATTAAACACATAGTGAAATATGTCTTGTTTCAGTCTCCAGTTGTAGAAATTCCAGTTGAAATATGAGTTCCAGGCCATTATGATTAGTTGCAGTCATAAACAAAATCGTAGTTGCTAGGTTCCTTTGGAATAGGAGGTGGTGCATCAGGAATCTGTATATTTTCCAGGTCTAGTAGGCGGAGCTTTATTTCCATACTAAGCAACGTGTCCATGTCATGGCGTGTTTGGTCACTGATCATGTCTTTTCCAAGTAATGCATTAAGTCCATCTGTCCAAATACAATACTGTGGAGGAATGAGAGATATCATGGATCAGTAATAGAAATACAGGTAGGTCATTTGTCTATTCTTTACTACAGTGGTTTTCAAACAGTGGTGACCCACCATCATAAACTCCCGGCATGGCCCTGACAGCCTGTAGTAGTGATCGATAAAACCGCAGGCTGGAGATCGCTGTTCTAATAGACGTCATATTGTGTTTTTATCAGAGCTCGACAGCTAATGTGATACAAAACTAACACACAGACCTAGTACAGAAATTAAGTAAACTTTATATTAATAGTGTCTTCTAGTTTAACATCAGTTTCTGCCATGGCCCTGTCCATATGATTTCTTTTCAATGCTTTTGTTGTGTTAGAGAGGACCTTTTACCACTCCTGACATGCCTGTTTTAATAGCTTCATGCATTCCCCATGTAATAATAATTCTGGAGCATCTATTCTTATGTCTGAATGTTGTACCATTTCTTTATCATTTCTACTAGAAGTTATGAATGAATTGCTAGCAGTCTGCAGTAAGGGTACAGAGGGGAGGTAACCAGTTGGAGGTGTGTCCCTGCACAGTCTCACTCTATCCAATCAGTGCTGTTATTTTCACACTGTGCAGATACACACTCCCAACTGATTACCTCCCCTCTGTACCCTTACTGCAGACTGCTAGCAATTCATTCATAACTTCTAGTAGAAATAATAAAGGAATGGCACAGCTTAGAGTCATAAGAATAGATGTTCCAGAATTGTTAGTACATAGGGAATGCATGTAGCTATTAAAATAGACATGTCAGGTGCGGTGAAAGGTCCTCTTTAAATGTCAATTTAAAGTTTATTGCAACAGAGTATTTAACAGGTTGTGTCAACTTTTACTACATCTGTATGCCATGCAAATTGGGGCAGATTTACTGTAGATGGCGAAAACGTAGGCTGTTTAGACCTGTGGCAGATTTATCACAGGAGCTCAGGCTGGATGACAAATGTGGAGCATGGCTATACACTTTTGTCTAACTCGATACCGAATATTGGCTGCCTTAACGTTCATAGAATTTTATGCCAGAATTGTGGCACAATTTTGGTGCAAAACTTCCTGCTGTCACTTTTACAAAAAAAAAAAGTATTACAAACGTATTTACTGATATATGGCTCACTTTATCATTTGGATTTACTAATGGTAAATGGCACATTACTTGATTTTAGAGCGAATATTCTTTTAGCACTATTTGACCTCAACTATGACCTCTACTTCCAATCTCTGGATCTGTTGTAAATGTAATGTACCGTTTCAGAATAGCCAATACAACATTTTAGCCTTCAATGTCACCTAAGTTTATCACATCTGCTCCAAGATATGGTCTAAATCTTGGCCAATTTCCCTTTGGAAATGTAACTGCAGTACTGATCATCTTTGTACTATACATATGGATGGCAGAATTTTAGAGCTGACTACCCTGGGGAGATGCATTATGGAAGAGCCTTGAATGAGGGGTCATGCACTGAAGCAGTGTAGTCACAAGGGGCTGTGATAAAACACTTTACTGACAGTATAGTGAATAAATTATATAACCTCCTGGCAAAGAAGCAGAAATAGAATCCTACAATGTTTTAGCCACTGAAAGTACACAAGCTGAAAACCTGCAAAATGAACATTTTCGCTATATATCCGGGGTGAATGAAAGTTAAAGGCAAGTTCAGCTGAAATCTGATTAAAGAGGACACGTCACCATGCCTGACATGTCTGTTCTAGTGAATACTCGTGTGCCTCATGAAATAGCAGCTTAGGGGTATTTTTTCTTATACACTGGCCTATGATAACCAGGGGCACTGCAGAATGCTGCGTCTTATTTATAAAATGTCAACACAACCTTTTTACGACACAAAAATATTGTGGGAAATACAATGATTTAATTACGCAGACATGTCAAGAGAGTTGGCAATACTTTAAATAAGTAGCACGTTAGTAAGTTGGCCTGAGATACTCTAATTTTGACATTCACTTACCTCATGTTTATCGGGAGCAATGAAATTCAATTGGCCGTTGGAATCATACATGATTGAAAATGCCAACTCAAGCACCTCCTAAAAAAATAATACAAGTATATATGAGAAGAATCCAGAAAAAGTAGGTACTTGAAGTATATCTGGTTCAGATGTGTCCCTACTTGTCATGCCATATCCAGATTTGTACGGAGCTAAACATGATACAATTGCCTGATTTAATTGCGTAATTCTGGCTTAAAAGTCACTAAGTTGGGCTTTTGTGACTTTTTAGGATCACTTTACACCACTTACTTCAGTTTTCAAATATGGATGGGAAAGTGGGTGTGGTTGGCTATGTTAATGAGCCTCACTCCACCTTATTCACACAGTCAGTGCTCAGTCAGTGTTTTTCATCAGTGATTGTAAGCCAAAAGGTGCGGTTCTAAACACAAAACAGGTGCAAATCTCTTCATTATACCTGATCTCTGTGGAGGCTCCACTCCTGGTTTTGGCTTACAATCACTGATGGAAATCACAAACCAAAACACTGATGTGTGGATAAGGCCTTATCACTGAGACTTTTTTAAAAAGTTGTAATCTCACTTCGGTAGGAGGGTGGAGTAGGAAAACTGGAGTAGCTTTTCTAGATGAAAGTGTTAGGTTTGAGGATAAGACAAATTTATAAAATCTTTGACATTTGCCAAATTTGGCATAAAATACACCAACACTGACTCAAGCAAAACCAATTTCGAACATTCCCCTCATGATAAATTCCACTCCATAAGTATACACCTGACAGATGCCAGCTTTTGGACACCTGTCACTGAACATCTTCTACATTAAAACATAATTTAACATTTATATTTTTTACTGGATGGCACAAGATTGTATCAAATTGGTATTACAAAACTGTAAAACACTATAGGGTAGACATTTGTATTATGGATACACTTCCTAACATTCTCATGTCCTATCGTTCTATCTACAATGCACGCTCCTCTCCAGGGCAATTTACACCCTTGAATAGTCTCAGGTATCTTTACATTTTGGTGTAGTTTTGATTCTGAAAGAAGCACTCCCACAACCGTATTTATTTTCTGGTCCATTAGAAAGGTGCATGATGTAAACTGTAGTGAAGGTAAACTTCTTACTGGTGACTGTATTTGTGAGCTATAACCTCCCTTCTGATCCTTATCTGTGTCATGTGACTAACACTCCCCAACAGGACAGGAAGTCAGTTTCTCAATTAATTCCTATGAGGTTGACATTGAGGCTCCCATAGGAGTGCATAGAGAAACTGGCTCTGTCCACACAAACGATGCTGTGTTATTTGGAGAGTCAGAGTATTCAGAGTCATCAGCTGAGGATCAAAAGGGAGGTTATAACTCACAAATGCAGTCACTGGTAAGAAAATAACCTTCACTACAGTTTGAATCATGCACCTGTCTAACAGGCTAAAGAATAAAAAAATTGTGGGAGTGCTTCAAGTAAAATATATACATTAAAAGGAAGGGATTTGCTGATTACATTTTTCATCTACTATTCACATAGATTTGTTCACATTTGGTCCATACAGTAGCCTTTCCCTAAAGAAAAAGTAAAATGCATCCATAAGAAAGCTGCATAGGACTAAACATGGCATCAGTCATGTGCGCCATTAGGTGACCTCACAAGTATCATGATCTGGCCAGGTATCTAACGGGTGAATAGTTGTCTATTGAGAAGCACAGCATGTATAGTATTACTACCTGTAGCAGCACCTCATGTTTGTCAGCATCTGTGTAGAAACTGATCTGTGTATGTTGTGTTTGTTTTTTACGCTAAACTTTATTAAGAACATGACAACATGACCTAGAGACAGACAGCTATTTTACAAATCATCTACAGACAGGCAGCTATGTAAATACACACAGTGATGAAGTTACTGCAATAACCATGATTAAAATCATGATGCCACCACTATTTCTATTTACATAGCACATGAATGTGTCCTGTGTGCTGACCTAGCACATGTACGGTATGTCATGCAATACAGTATGTCATGTAAGAGTGTCACATGACTGAGGCCATGGGTACATTACCCTGGACTGATACATGGGCTATACCATTCTACTGCATATAGGAAAGTATGTATGCAGAATTTTAAATGCATGTATATTAGAACATTGTATGATTTCCAAATATATACACAAATAAATAAAAAATAAAAACTATAATCTATCCACATAGTTAACAGGGTGAACCAATTTCATCTTTACCTGAATTTGTTAGTTTTATTTTGCAAAGTGATTGGTTATACAAGAAAAAAGCTCTCTATATTAGTAATATGGATCCTGACACTTCAAAGGCCCATCGTATAATTATCTATGAAAGCTTCATTGTAAGTATACATGTCATATGTTAATTATAGGCTTGCTTAACAAAGTGACACAGATTGTGCCACGGGGAAGATGCAAACAGCTATAATGAATCACTAAAGAGAGGCAGGAAAATGCAGTGTATTGAATAGTCATATACTTTTAAGACGTCTCACCTTATTTTGCTTGGCTCCTTTCTCCTTCATGTGAGGACAGTCCTTTCCAGTCAATATTGCTTTAATGTCCGCTACAGGCACTATATGTACACAAAAAAAAAACATTAAGGATACACATTATCAAAATAACATATAAAGGTTCACAGGTCGGTGCCATTTTGGACAGACACAACCCCACTTACAACTTAGGGCCTGTTCAAACCCCATCTATAGTTTATGCCATATAGTGGAATAACCCACTGGGTCCAATAATTAAAAAAAGAAAAAAAAATTACTTGGCTATTTCAGAAGTCTGATAGCAGTTAATGTTGGCTCGGGAAGGGGCCCTGTTTTTGAGATAGGAACATGTCCCAGAGGCATATCCTTTTGCATAACCATATGGGAATAACTCTTTAAATATTGATTAACGATCCTCAGGATATGTCATCAATATCAAATCGGAGGGGGTCTGACTCCCGACACCCATGACGTATGATGTGCCTTTTCATTATATACAAAGCACAGGTAATCAATATTTAACTCCAGAAAAACTCTTTAAAAGGCTTTTCCAGTTTTTTTTTTTTACTTTAAAGAAGAACTCCCGCAAAAAATTTTATTCTCTGACCTGTTAGAAAGGTGCATGACATAATCTGTAGTGATTGTCATTTTCTTATCAGTGACTGTTTCTGTGAGTAAAAACCTCTCTTCTTATTGTAGCTGGGTCATGTGACCAACTCCCTGACCTCCAACTGACCCAGGACAGAAAGCCAGTAACTGCTCTATTCATTCCTTTGGGAGCCTCACTTTCAGTCTCATAGGAATACATAGAGAATTAGACTTCCTGTCCACACAAGTCTATGTGTGAGTTGGTGGGTCTAATTGCTGGTCACATGACACAGATAAGAAACTTCAGGATGATATAAGTCAAAAATTCAGACACTGGTAAGAAAATGACATTCACTACAGATTATATCATGTACATTTCTAGCAGGACATGGAATAAATTTTTTGTCGGGAGTTCTTCTTTAAGTTTAAACTCCATCCTGCCGTACGTGTGGACAAAAAAAACTATACTCACCTACTCCTCTCATCTCTGTTCCGTATTCCTGACTCCCTTCACTGATCATCTAGCCCCTGTCTGTAAACTTATGGAATGACGGGATTACATGCACCACTGCAGCCAATGACTGGCCTTAGTGGTGCAATGTTCCAAAGTAGCACATCACTGCTGGCTTGTGTGCTGCTTGTAGACATATCACCACTGAGGCCAGTCATTGGCTGTAGTGGCATACATGGCCTGTTCATCCAGACGTTTACAGACAGAGAATGGAAGACCAGTACAGGGAGCTGGAACGGAGCAGGTAGTCATTTTTTCCCCACAGGTACAACAGGTTAGGGTTGAAATTTAGAGAGAAACTATCATTAATTTTTTAAATCACGTATTAAGCAGTCTATATGTAAATATCAATGTATTTTATTTTTTTAAGTCCCTTCCTTTAAGCCTTTGCCTGTCCTGGATTTTTAACTCCGAAAGCTGCTTCACTTGACTCTCTCAGTCAGACCATTTGCTGGTCTTAGTGACTGAATTAGAGCATCAAACGTTACACTGATAAGTGCAATGCTCTTCTGTGGACATCTTTATCGAGACCTATCAAGAGAACAATGGAGCTGTCATCAGGGCTGTGGAGTTGGAGTCGGTGTTACCATTTTGGTGGAGACGGAGTCGGTATAAAATGGACCGACTCCAACTCCTAAAATATATAATGAATTAGTACATTTAGTTCAGTGCAATAAGTGCTGAATATATTTTTATAAGAATTTGTGAAAATGATGAAATGTCCTATAAATGTCTGTTCTATTCCTGATCTATTCCTTTATGTCCAGTGCATGTTCTCTCTGTATGCATTATGTTTCCTCTGAGCTCATGTTTGGAGAGGTTAGCTGCTCTCATGGCTTCTATCTGCTGCTGATGTAAAACACCTAGCCTAGTGATGTAAAACGCCTTATGTATGAAAACTGTCTAGGTGTAGAAGTTTCTTTGTTGCTCATAGCAACCAATCAGAGCTCCCCTTTCATTTCATATAGTGCTCTGGAGAAATAAAAGGGGAGCTCTGATTGGTTGCTATGGGCAACAAAAAAAGTCTTAGACCTAGATCAGGTTTTTCACACATCAGGCCCAGAGGAGTAGCTACTGGGGGGGGCAGGGGAGGCGATGCTCCGGGCCCAATACCTCTGGGGGGGCCCAGCAGGGATGGCCTTAGTACAATCAGGCGAATACAAGTGAGCGCTTCCATTATGGAGTCTGATGGGGGCACATTAAGCCGATCTGAGGTCTGATCGGGGCACATTCTGCTGATCTGAGGTCTGATGGGGGCACATTCTGCTGATCTGAGGTCTGATGGGGGTACATTCTGCTGATCTGAGGTCTGATGGGGGAACATTCTGCTGATCTGAGGTCTGATGGGGGCACATCAAGCCGATCTGAGGTCTGATGCGGGCACATTAAGCCGATCTGAGGTCTGATGGGGGCACATTAAGCCGATCTGAGGTCTGATGGGGGCACATTAAGCCGATCTGAGGTCTGATGGGGGCACAATACGCTGATCTGAGGTCTGATGGGGGCACATTAAGCCTATCTGAGGTCTGATGGGGGCAGATTAAGCCGATCTGAGGTCTGATGGGGGAACATTCTGCTGATCTGAGGTCTGATGGGGGCACATTCTGCTGATCTGAGGTCTGATGGGGGCACATTAAGCAGATCTGAGGTCTGATGGGGGCACATTAAGCCGATCTGAGGTCTGATGGGGGCACAATACGGTGATCTGAGGTCTGATGGGGGCACAATACGGTGATCTGAGGTCTGATGGGGGCACATTAAGCCGATCTGAGGTCTGATGGGGCAGATTAAGCCGATCTGAGGTCTGATGGGGCACATTCTGCTGATCTGAGGTCTGATGGGGGAACATTCTGCTGATCTGAGGTCTGATTGGGGATCATTCTGCTGATCTGAGGTCTCATGGGGGCACATTCTGCTGATCTGAGGTCTGAAGGGGGCACAATACGCTGATCTGAGGTCTGATTAGGGCACGGGACTGTTAGTTTAGTGATGTAAAAGCTGGGGACAGATTTCCTTTAACATAGGAGTCCCCTTTTTTACTCCTATTAATCCTATATTTTACTGCATTATGTGGTAGAGTATTTAGAGTATGGTATGTAGAAAGTCTATTGTACTGTACCTAACAGCATAGATGATCTAGCAGTTTATATAGTCATCTTGCTAATACAGTATTATAACCACAACTAGTAGTATGTGCCTGTGAAGTTGGAAACGTGCATTTGGGAAGCCAATAAGTGGGGGGCCCACTCAAGTATGTTTCGCCCCCCCCCATGTGTTGAACCTCTAGCTACGCCTCTGATCAGGCCCTTAAGGCCCTTTTAGACGGGCCGAATATTCTCCCTGCCCGAGCGCCGATCAGCGATATCGGCGCTCGGGCAGGGAGCCTTTACACGGCCCGACGAATCGAGCGCCGGGCCGCACGAGTGATCGCTGTATCGCTCGTGCGGCCGGGAAGCTCCATGCTGTCAGGCGCACATCGCCTGTTTACACAGGGCGATGTGCGCCCGACAGATTGGATCTTTTGGTTTCTACAAAAGATCCAATCAGCCGACGAACGAGCGTTTTGCTCGTTCGTCGGCTGATTAGGGCCACTTTTACACGGGCCGATTATCGGCACTAGCGTTCCTAGGAACGATTTTTCGGCCGATAATCGGCCCGTGTAAAAGGACCTTAAGTGAGCTGTACCCAGAGAAGCCTGATAGATTACAAACTATTTTTATCATGACTTATCTGTACTATTGATTTTATGCAAATTTGTTTAAAGTTATCACTTAAAGGGGTATTCTCATCTTAGACAATGGGGGCATATCGCTAGGATATGCCCCCATTGTCTTATAGACTCCACAGCCCTGGCTGTCATACTGTCATCTAGTTCTACTAATCTACTAGTATACTAGAACATTACACATTCCCCTCACAGCAGCAGTAAACAGCCAGCAGGTTTCCAACCTAAATACGTTTTTATCTTTGTGCTCACTGCTACAGAAGGACAATACTTAGCATTTAATTATCAATGGTATAGTAAAGGGGCTGTTCACATTGCATTTTGCTCTACATTTAGCATGAATGTCAGGAAACCTTCCGATGTACACGCTAAAAGTGTCTATAAGGCTCCATTAATTAAACGGAGGCTAAAACGGTATCCCTTTGCTATCTGTTTGGCTGGTATACACACTATTAAATCCTGCAATGTCCTATAAAAAACACATCCGTTCAACGGAGGACATAATAGTCTATGGGTGACAGATGCCTCTGTATGGCATTGGTCACTAGCCTCCATTAACCGGATGCCTTAGAGAGACTCAGTAACCATATATGGACAGTTGTTAAGGAAGCTCCCCGAGGCAGACAGCAGAGAGAGCACTGTAATCCTTATTAAAACCACCGCCCTGCCGACAATGAGAGGAGCGATTTGCGTTTTTCCTGATGGCTGGGCTGTGTAGTAGTCAAGGGTTAGCTGGACAAACAAAAGTATTCAGCCTGCTGCTTATAGGACTGCTAAAGAGGGGGGGGGGGGTGTATGGACAACATTTAACACAGTATGCCTATACAGTGAGGTAAGTTACAGTCTTTGAACAAAGGTATAAGCTGGGAGTGCTTGGAAGGCTTAAAGGGGTTGTCCGAGTTATTTTTTTGTTCTTTATATGTTTCTAACTTGTCAGGTATAACAACTTTCCCATATACTTTGTGTTTCTAAAGCTGCTGGTTTCTCAGAGTTGACTGAGGGTCACATGACCTGTGATGTCACCTTATCTCCCTGGTCTGTGATGTTTCGTTCACAAGCCTCAGAGTTCAGATAACACTCTGTACACGAGACGTCACTGGCCACGCCCCTTTCTTTGCCGGGCTCCTGCTATCTGCTCTCTCCCTGGATTCCTTCAGATAAAACATTAACCCCTTCAGCCAGAACACACTGAGGGCTCAAGGCTTTACAACAAATAGTAGCTGCAGCAGTGAGAGGAGACAAATGCTGGGCAAGGAGCTATAGAGGAATTGTATTGTACAAGAACAGGTAGGGAGAATTTCCTGTGTGTATCAGCAGTGTCATTGTACAGCTGGGACTTGTAGTCCTACACAAACAACATGCTGCTGAGTATCGCAGCAGGCAGACATGTACTCACAGCACTTATATTCACTGCCTTTGCAGAGAAGGGGAGAAGGGGGGAGGGGCAGAGATTGTTATTACTGCATGTAAACAAAGGCCAGAAGAGAACCAGGGAAATGAGAAAATATAGATTTTTTTTTGCCTAAAACTTGCTGAAATTAGTTATATATTGCTACCCATCAGATTTACAGTGCTATATTTTTTTTTCATAACTTGGACAACCCGTTTAAGGCATGATGTGAACAGTTCCAAAATGAAATGTATGATAAACTGCCAAAAATCCGAATAATTTTAGTTTTCTAGCAATATTGAGTTAAAAATGCCCTTTCTAATAGAAGTGTCCATTTAAAAAGCTAAAATAAAAAGCTGAACAGAGATTCACAAGTTTAAATGCATCATGGATGTGCCTATATAGCCTATACTGTACATGCTTGAAATGTTACCATCAGCCACTGACTGATGTAGTGCTTGTTGAAAATTAAATTGAAGGGTTCTTCAGAAATCTTATTTGCACTGATATTCCTTATGTACTTCATATTTCATACTGTGCATGCTTACAAAACAAAATGAAGCTTATATCCCGTTTGTGCATAAGTGAGACATATTCCAGAGTGTATATATCAGTCACTATGCTGTAGCCTCATTAAAGGGGTTCTTGGGGAATTAAGAAAATAAAAATACTTAAATTTTACTTTATTATAAGTATATTCCCAAATACCTTTCATTAGTTATAATGGCTCATTTTGACTATGGAGCATTCGTTAAGAACAATAAAATGTCCGCCTTCCTGTTTTAGGCATAGAAAATGGTCTAAATGTAAGCCAGCAAGGAAACTGGCTTATATTTAGACTGGTGCTGGATACGGCGAAGTTAGGCGGGCAACATCTCTGAAGTTTATGGGAATTATCAATCCAGGGTGCCTCAAATTCAGCTTATATATCCCTTGTTCCAGGTTAATTAGCCAGTTAATCTTGGCTATATATTCAGTTCTGCTAGGACTGCACTTATCTAGCCAGTGCTGAGCAATTAACTTCCATGCCATATATAGCATTCTGGCCACCGCCAACCTACCAGGCTTGGTGATTGGCAAGTCCTACATACACCCCCACACACATACAAAGGGGGTCATATCAAGTATAACAGAATAAACAGACTTAATAAGATTTACCACACAGAGCCAAGAGCTGAGGACAACCTTAGCATATGCAGCATACCCGCTCTGCCTTTCCTCCACACTGGGAACATCTAGAATCCAAGCGGAGTCCTATGTCAAATAGAAACTGAGGGAGAGCTGCACAGTCCTCTCTAATATCTCCTGCCATTGGTTCTCCTCTAGGGACCCTACCTCTATGCCCCACCGCTTCCTACTTCACATCGGGTAGTCTTTCAGTACCAGATCCAATATAGACCTATAAAGTAGGGAAATAATCCCAGACGAAGAATCCCACCAGTCTATTAGCCCAACTACTTTGCTTACTATACCACAATTGTGGTCAGTTCAGAAGGCAATGGGCGGCTGCAGAAACCTATAAAAATCAGAAGTAGACAAACCATAATTTATCTGAAGATACTCAAAGGTTTTCAGTACTGTGCCATCAAGAAGCTGATGGACTCTAGTAAAGCCCCTTTGTCACTATCACCCATACTCTGGGTGCACAAATGCAACAACCAAGAGGTATCACATAGAGTATACTGTGTGACACCATGTATACCTTGTAATTTTCTCACTTTCCACCAACCTTTATGTAAGAGAAGTATAGTGGGAACAGCTGACCCAACACTTTCATCTTGTTAGCCTCTAAGGCTTCATACAAATTGGGTGCCTTCAGGAAGCTCTGCAGTAAATGATTCTAAGGATCCTCCACCTTCCTCTCCCAGTCCCAAACATGCTGAAGCTGAGCTGAGTACACCTAGGGGTTGGGAAGGGCTAGTCCCCCATTCGTCTTAACCCTCTGAAGGGTCTCCAGCCTCATAAGTGCCGAGTCTCCCTGCCATATGAACTCTGTAAAGATCCTATTAATGGAGTTGAAATATCTGAGTGGTATCCACAGGGGGAATTATGCAGAAGATAAAGCAACTGAGGCATCCAGATCATCTTAATAAGATTGATCCTTCCCACCACAGACACTCTGTGAGTTGACGTGATACAACCACACCCAAATAGATTAACTCACTAAATACTTGAAGCCCTGCCTGGCCATAGTCCCCCGAGTCATCCACCATAGCTAAAGGTAGAAGAACTGATTTAGTCCAATTAGGAACTAAAGCGGAGTATTGCTCAAAAATACTGAACACATCCATGACAATAGGTAAGGAATCTCTGGCATTGGCCAAAGGATAGGTCATCATTGTCATATCAGCGATGGTCCATGTCCCGGCATCTCCTCCTATCAGCTGTTTCAGGAAGCCAATGTGCTCACTGGAACTTTGGTGAGTGATGCAGACTCACGTCAGCTTCCCAAGGACAGCGCCGATCATGATATAGTGGGAGTACTTGATATTGCAGCTCAGCCCCATTGACTTGAATGGGGCTGAGCTGCAACTAGATCACATGACTGATGTACAGTGATGTCACTGGCCTAGAAAGAGGCTGCAGGCTCAAGGCCTCTTCTAACAGCTGATCGGCGGGGGTCCTGGGTGTCACACCCACACAGATCTGATACTGATGACCTATCCTGAAGATAAGTCATAAATATCTTTTCCTGGATAACCCCTTTTACCAACAGTTCTAAAGCATATTCCCTGCCCACACATTAGGCAAAGTGCTACATTGTACCATCTTGTGAGAACTGCAACCTTTGTGGCAATTATACATTTTTTGGGAGTAAGACATAACTACAGAATAAAGTATGCAACCATGTACAAGGCAGGGGATCTACAAAACCATATATTGTTTGTTATTGTGAACTAATTGCCGATAAGCCTCTTTCACAACTATTAATCCTAAAGAACAACGGCCCTGATTTGCATGGCCGCAGGGGATATTCTATATTCTACCATTATTTATTTCCGAGATTTAAGATCCAGAGCACTATAGTTTCAATCAACAAAAACAGCCAGATTAATTTTACATGCACTAGGACCTACATTTATGTTTACAGCAGATGCCAAGTTCCCAGCAGTAATTACATTAGGCTGGAAATCCATTGAAAATCTCTTATTTTTATCCTCATAAGCCCCGACATGTTTTAACTGGAGAAAGATTATATGCAGAATAATAAAAACAGATTATACAGTATAGCAAGTCTATTTCCATGTTATTGTAACAAGAATGAATTATGCATCATGCATAAGACAAAGACCAGCTAAAAGCAGCATTCTCTAGCTGTGTCAACATTTTCATTTTGTCAGTGTATACATATTTTCTCACACAACTGTATAAAATGAAATTCAGGGGGTTGTCCTGTAGATATTGATGATCTACCTATTCAAGTAAATGGAGCAACCCCTCATGGCCACTACACACTGAAGGGAGATGTGCTTCTGGATCCATTCACTTTTATTTCTGGCTCTGGCAGTTGCTGACTACAGCTGATTGGTGGGGGTGATGGGTGTCAACTCCCCGCAATTAGATATTGATGATCTATCCTAAGGATAGACAGCAAACACAATACGGCAGCACACTGTTACACATGCAAACAATGGGACTACTGGGCGCTGTAAAGAATCGTCATAGCGGCGCGCCCCCTCGGCATGAAGACGTGCGGCCTGCCTGCCTGGCGTATGTAAGTTTGTATGTGTTTGTGTGTATGTGTGTGTATGTATGTCTGTCTGTGGTGACGGATCCGTCCTGAACTCCATTGAAAGTCAATGGAGGGCGGATCCGTTTACCATGTTGGTCACACCAAACGGATCCGTCTCCATTGACTTACATTGGGGGTCATTCCGGATCAGTCTAGGTGCGGATGCCTGGACCGGAGAGAAAACCGCAGCATGCTGCGGTTTGTTCTCCGGTCTGAAGACGGAACGGAATGCTTTCAGGAGCTTTCCGTTGTCTTCAGTTCAGTTTTGTCCCCATTGACAATGAATGGGGACAAAACTGAAGCGTTTTTTTTCCGGTATTGAGCCCCTATGACAGAACTCAATACCGGAATTTAAAAACGCTAGTGTGAAAGTAGCCTAATACTGCAAACTACTGTATGTGATAGAGGGTTAAAAGAAGTTAAAGGGGTTTTCCAAGATTTTGTTACTGATGACCTATGCTCAGGATAGGTAATCAGAATCTGATTGGTGGGGATCCAACACCCCCTCCAATCAGCTGTTTAATTAGGCACCAATGCTCCTGTGAGCGTCACGGCCTTCTTCATGCTTACCAAGCACAGCAATGTACATTGTATAGTGGCTGTGCTTTGTATCGCAGCTCAGTGCAATTCACTTGAATGGGGTTGAGATGTTCCAAGTTGTAGTATCAAACACAGCCACTGCTACAACTATGGAGCTATACTCGGTAAACAATGAGAGATAAGTATGATCACAACTGTGGGTCTAGCTACTCTGTGAGGTCTGTTAAAACAAAAAAAAGTTTCAAGTTGCACAGCCCCTTTAAGCTTGCTACACACATAAAATAAAAATTGTCTGAAATGATTTTACCGTTTTGGCCGACCATTGTTTGGAAATTATGCATAAAGGTGTAGAGATATACAGATGTGGGTTATAATAAAATAGCTATACTGTGATTCCTTATTGTTTTACAATTCAGTTATACACACCCCAAATCAAAGATCTACATCCAAGATTTTATACACATATATAATACATATAGATAGATACACATTTTATTATAACCCACATCTGTATATCTCTACAAAGGATTGTTGGCAATGACTGAGGGCAGATTACTGTTTACCAAAAATGTGATCTTTCACTTTGAATTTTTTTGGAGGCTGTCAACTGAAAGTACACGAGCATGGCACGATTTGTTACTTTGTGCAATTACTCTGTTAGGATATAAACAATGAAAACTATCTCTCTGATCTGCCACTGTAGTCTGGCATGTTGATGGCCGGATTGTACGACTGATTGGCCACATTCTGCCTGATACTAATCTTATGTGGATTGCCATCATTTACTGAGTATATACTGTAACTAAATGTGCGGGGAAGCTCCTCCTAAGATGCTACTATATTTTTGAGTAGAATCATATTACCGTAAATAAAAAGCTTTCTGATTAGTTGTTGCTCCTTTAAACTATTCTATAGGAAATTGGTAATGCCATCTTTCATCAACATATTAAAGCTCTTTCCCTACATTTATTTATTTTGCCACGCACCAATGAGATTTCTCAGGAGCAATTAAATGGAGGCGCTGTTGCAGAAAATAGTAGCATCAGTCTATTAGGTTAGGATATATTATATCCACATTTATAATCCATGCCGTTCTCTCCCTTGCTTTTTCCAAGACGTACTGTACATAAAGGTGTTGGTTCGGTAAAAGTAACCTCTGCTCCTGAGATAAATCAGAAATACAGCTAGAGCCAGGAGTATGTGGTTCTGTGCTGTCAGGTAATGAGATCTTGCTTTATCCATATACTGTATTGTATATACACACTGAACCATAAAACTGAAAGTATTTATCACATTAACATATAAATGACTGACCACTGTACCCACCACTTACTGCTATTACGGGTGAATTATTAACTTGAGAAACATAGGGAGCCATATCCTTTACCACTCAGGATTGAAACAGAAATATATTATGACATAGTAATAAACCAAATAAGACTTTCTTCTAACTTTTTAAGGGCAGCATGCATGTAGTGGCATTTTACTGCAAGTCTTTGTGGTTTTCTAACCGAATGTTAATGGCTGCACAATTTTTCTGGTTAACAGCATTTTTATCTGAAAAACTGCAATCATGCCAGAGTGTCTCAATGGGTGATACAGTGCCTTGCGAAAGTATTCGGCCCCCTGGAACTTTTCAACCTTTTGCCACATTTCAGGCTTCAAACAAAAAGATATAACATTTTAAATTTTTGGTGAATTATCAACAACAAGTGGGTCACAATTGTGAAGTGGAACGAAATTTATTGGATCATTTAAACTTTTTTTGTAATAATAAAACTGAAAAGTGGGGCGTGCAAAATTATTCGGCCCATTTACTTTCAGTTCAGAAAACTCACTCCAGAAGTTCATTGAGGATCTCTGAATGATCCAATGTTGTCCTAAATGACTGATGAAGATAAATAGAATCCACCTGTGTGTAATCAAGTCTCCGTATAAATGCACCTGCTCTGTGATAGTCTCAGGGTTCTGATTAAAGCACAGAGAGCATCATGAAGACCAAGGAACACACCAGGCAGGTCCGTGATACTGTTGTGGAGAAGGTTAAAGCCGGATTTGGATATCAAAAGATTTCCCAAGCTTTAAACATCCCAAGGAGTACTGTGCAAGCGATCATATTGAAATGGAAGGAGTATCAGACCACTGCAAATCTACCAAGACCCGGCCGTCCCTCTAAACTTTCATCTCAAACAAGGAGAAGACTGATCAGAGATACAGCCAAGAGGCCCATGATCACTCTAGATGAACTGCAGAGATCTACAGCTGAGGTGGGAGAGTCTGTCCATAGGACAACAATCAGTCGAACACTTCACAAATCTGGCCTTTATGGAAGAGTGGCAAGAAGAAAGCCATTTCTCAAAGATCCATAAAAAGTCTCGTTTACAGTTTGCCACAAGCCACCTGGGAGACACACCAAACATGTGGAAGAAGGTTCTCTGGTCAGATGAAACCAAAATCAAACTTTTTGGAAACAATACAAAACGATATGTTTGGCATAAAAGCAACACAGCTCATCACTCTGAACACACCATTGTGTCCCCACTGTCAAACATGGTGGTGGCAGCATCATGGTTTGGGCCTGCTTTTCATCAGCAGGGACAGGGAAGATGGTTAAAATTGATGGGAAGATGGATTGAGCCAAATACAGGACCATTCTGGATGAAAACCTGTTGGAGTCTGCAAAAGACCTGAGACTAGGACGGAGATTTATCTTCCAACAAGACAATGATCCCAAACATGAAGCAAAATCTACAATGGAATGGTTCAAAAAGAAACGTATCCAGGTCTTAGAATGGCAAAGTCAAAGTCCAGACCTGAATCCAATTAAGAATATGTGGAAAGAGCTGAAAACTGCTGCTCACAAACGCTTTCCATCCAACCTCAAAGAGCTCGAGCTGTTTTGCAAGGAAGAATGGGCAAGAATTTCAGTCTCTAGATGTGCAAAACTGATAGAGATATACCCCAAGCGACTTGTAGCTGTAATCGCAGCAAAAGGTGGCGCAACAAAGTATTAATACAAGGGGGCCGAATAATTTTGCACGCCCCACTTTTCAGTTTTATTATTACAAAAAAAGTTTAAATAATCCAATAAATTTCGTTCCACTTCACAATTGTGACCCATTTGTTGTTGATTCTTCACCAAAAATTTAAAATGTTATATCTGTTTGTTTGAAGCCTGAAATGTGGCAAAAGGTCGAAAAGTTCCAGGGGGCCGAATACTTTCGCAAAGCACTGTATAACAAATAAATTGCCTGTTCTTTATATAAAGTATAATGGAAATATTGTGACTTTATATCCCCCTCCCTATGTAGCTACAGGACAGTGATGACTTGTAGCAATATATATTACAAAAGCAGTAGAGATGGAGCATGATAAGAATTTTTTTAACAAGTCAGATCCATTTAGCTATGAATTTTTTTTTCAAGGGGTTTTCTTATATTTAAAAAATTGTATGCAAACAGTTTAACTGCAGCATCTATCTAATATCTATCTATCTATCTATCTATCTATCTATCTATCTATCTATCTATCTATCTAGTACAGCCTGTCTGAAAAGAGAAAGACCAGCCTCCTATACACAGCCTTGGGAACTGTAAAGACTGCAATCCATGTGTACAGTGCCTGTGTGACCCACCATTGGCAGCCCAAACCACCACCAGGCAGGAGAACTGTCAAAGCCATGGAATGCCCCAAAGGGAAGGCAGGTGAACTCTTCTCATTACTGCACAGGCCGGTGAGAGACATAGCAAGGACTGCCAGTGAGTACTACTGCCATCATTCCTGCCTTCACTGCAGCTCGCCGGATCTACTTGGTGATGAAGGACATCAGAAATCACATGTCTCCTAGCTCCACTACTTCACCATCCTTCCCAATCTATTAGGCCTCCTGTAGTCCATGTCCGTTTTGGAGTCCACAAATGGTGGATCCTCAAAATATTGATGCAGTCCGTGTGCTTCCCACAATTTTCGTGGGACCCACTATAAAAATGCCTATTCCTGTCTGCACAAAGGACACGATTCAAATAGGTTGTATAATTTGTGGCCACATGGATGCAGAAAGCACACGGATGTCATCTGTGTGCTATCCATTTTTTTGCGGACTCATAGAAATAAATGGGTTAACGTCTGATCTGCAAAAAATGAGAATTGGACACGGACCACAAATACGGTCATGCGCATGAGAGCTTAGAGACACCATGTCTCTCATCCTGGGCAGCAGACTGTGAAATTTCCAGTGAGAGGGGAAAGGAATCATAGGAACCGCATCCCTTTACACAGTAATCCAACCACTGTAAGCCATAGCAGTATTAAAAAAGTGCCATAAAGGGCTGGACAAAATAATAAAAGTGAAAAATTACTTCTGATCTATGGGAGCATCACATGGTAAGCATTCAGAAACTGTAAGTCAAATTCATGTCCAATGCTATGGCATCTTGTATACTGAACAAATGTGCAGCAGATACGAACTGAAGATCATAAGGTCCAAGTTATATGGGTAATTTTAGTACAGTACATAGTAAGGGCTGTATTACATTAAAAGATCAGGCAGATGATTGTCGGGAGGGAAGCGTTCCTTCCCGGCAATTACTGTAAATGCTCGTCAGCAGAGGAAACCACTGCTATTACATGCAGCGATCTCTTCCACAGTATGAGGAGGAGCGATCGCTAATGCCATTGCTCGTCTCCATACTGACAAGTTGTTTGCTGGCAGCAGATCGTGATTAGATTAGCATGCTTAAAAATCTGGATTGCTCGTTCATCGGGTAATCTGCAGCAGTATTTAGCCAGATCATCGCTAATTTATCGCTCATGGCTTATTTTGTAAATGTGAGATTCTTGGCAAATACATTTTGTACAAAATTATTTGAGCCCGTCTGTCGGCATCAAGGCGATCTCTGTAAAATGGGAACCTTACACTAAATACTACCTGTAGTGTGCTATACTGGCCACCATAAAATTCAGGGAATGCAGATTCCATATGCATGCTGGGTCCACTCTGCCATGTGGAACCTGCATTCCCTGAATTTTATGGTGGCCAGTATGGCACTGTGAAGGTAGACCGGTAGAAATACTGAATTTTCCCCTTACAGTGTTATGTCATTTGTATATACATGTATTTAATGCTATATATATATATATATATATATATATATATATCTCAGCTTTGTAAATGCTTATGCAGCTGTATAGAATGTCTATATCCTGGTATTGTGTCCAAGATGCTGCGGTGCAGTGTCACAAAGGAATGCGTGTATAATGCTTATCAGCTTGCTGGGGAAACAAGACTGTGAACAAAGCCCCCACCTTTTCTATTGTGATAATGTGAATGTAATTTTTATATTATAATCTTATACCTTTTTATATTATATTTATATATACTTTTTATATTATATTTTTATACTTTGTAACTTTTATAAAGCTTGCGTATAATATATATATATATTTAACTAGTCCAAGATGGCCCCCGTACTCTTATCAATATGACTTTTTCAAGCTAGTGACGTAGAATGGAATGCAACTTCTATCCAATCAAGAATGATATTGTTTGCTATTTGCATGCTTACGCCCCCTTTTCCTTTTTGTATCGAATAAGTACGTGTGTTAATAAAGAAAAAGCCCAGAGGCTGTAATGATTTTGCCACAAAAGCACGGCCAAAGGACTTAATACTGGAATCATAAGTCTGTGTTTTGTCCTTAATTATTGTGCGCACCTGTGTTCAAAACAATTCGGAATGACTGACTGAATTCCAAAAAGGACAGGTTTAAGTCCACCTCAACAGCACATTACAGGTAGTATTTAGTGTAAGGTTCCCATTTTACAGAGATCGCCTTGATGCCGGAAGACGGGCCCAAATAAATTTGTACAAAATATATTTTCCAAGAATCTCAAATTTACAAAATAAGCATAGCATTAGCACCAGAATATTTTCTATAACTATCGCATTATTGTACTTTAGTTGAGTTTGCAGAGTGCTGTTGCATTGGTTTTTTTTCGTGTTCACCTGCACATTGGAATGTGCTGACTGACCCCCTTTTTTTTGCAAAGTTAACACAAGGTACTTAGTAATGTATTGTGATTGCCTATATTGTCTCCGATACTGGCTTGATTCATTTTTCCATCATATTATACACTGCTTGTATCCAGGGGTTATGCCCACCCTGCAATCCAGCAGTGGTGGCCATGCTGGCAAACTACAGGAAAAAGTGGCAGCCTATGCATACTCCCATTGTCTTGGCCACCACAGAGGCCGGCACCTTTTCCTAGTGTGTGGAAGCACGACCACCACTGCTGGATTGCAGGGTGGCCATAACCCCTGGATACAAGCAGTGTATAATGTGACGGAAAAATGAATCAAGCCAGCAAAGGAGGCAATATGGACAATCACAATACATTAGTAAGTGCCTTCTATTAACTTTGTCTACAGGATAAATACCATTTTCTGAAGTGAGACAACCCCTTTAACCCTGGCTAACCCTTGCTAGACATAAAATAGACAAAACCCATGTATCAGTTAGTCATTTCTATAACCCCTTGTTTGGTTTTGTAAGAATGAAATTTAAAGTTACTTACATTTGTCCTGCAAATTGTCATGGGGAACCTCTCCTTGAGGACTCTCCTCCAAGTCTCCATAGTGTAATACTTTGTGATTTGGTGACAGACGACAATACCAAAACTTATCTGCAAAAAATACATCTTATTTTAATGCAATAATCATAATTACTATACAACTAGAATATTATAACTATTTAGTTAAAAAAATACAATAAAGGGGCGGCCACTGTGGAGGTCACTGTTAAAGGGGAGGGCGCTGTGCGGGTTACTGTTAAGGGGGCAGGCTGCTGTGGAGGTCACTGTTAAAGGGGCGGCACTGTGGAGGTCACTGTTAAGGGAGGAGGGAACTGTGAAGGTCACTATTAAAGGGGCAGTGCGGTACTGTGAGGTCACTGTTAAGGCAGCGGGCTACTGTGAGGTCACTGTTAAGGGAGCGGGGTACAGTGAGGTCACTGTTAAGGGAGCAGGGTACTGTGATAGTCGCTGTTAAAGGGCAGTCGCTGTGGAGGTCTCTGTCAAGGGGGCCAGGAATAGTGGAGGTCAGTTAAGGGGACTGTAACCTATGGTCAGTGTTAAGGGGTGGGTGCTGTAGAGGTCACTGTTAAGGGGGCGGGCCCCTGTGGAGGTCACTGTCAAAGAGGTGGGGTGTTGTGGAATTCACTGTTAAAGGGGCAGGCTGTTTTGAAGGTCAACGTTAAGGGGGTGGGCTGCTGTGGAGGTCCCATTTTAAGTAGATGGGGCACTGTGGGGGGATCAGTGTTAAGGGGGGGCTTTGGAGGTCACTGTCGATATCTTTTAACGACACACACAAACATTAAATGAAATAGATTAAATATACCCGGGCGAAGCTCGGTTCCTTCTGCTAGTATATATTATAAAGACAACATGAGTAAACACAAAATGCAGTTTTTAAATTATTATATTTATTGAAGATTTAGTCAAAACCTATATCACCCACGTGAAAAAGTAATTACCCCCTATTCCTAATAACCTGTTGTGCCACCCTTGGCAGCGATATTTTTTTAACTCACTAGGAGGAATTTCGTACTCTCTCAAGAATTGTTTTGTTTTTGCCTACAATGGAGGATTTTCAGGCTGTTTAACGTCTTGCCACAGAATCTCAATGGGATTCAATAGGACTCCAAAACCTTAATTTAAATGATTAATTTTCTTTCTTTTGTGCCACTCAGAGGTGGATTTGCTTGTATGCTCCAACTGCATTTGAGCTTCTTGACATTCTCCTCCAGGATTTTCTGATCGAAAAGCAGAATTCATGGTTCCATCAATTACGACAAGTCATCCAGGCCCTGAAGAAACAAAGCAGCCCTAGACCATAGCACTACCACCACCAAATCGGACTATTGGTATGATGTTCTTATGGTGGTAGAATCATGTACAAAGACGTTAACTGAGGAAAGCAAATCCTGCAGTTCTCTAGATATTTGTCTGGGATCATTTGCGACCTCCTTGGCAAGTCGTCAATGTACTCTTTGTGGAATTTTGGTAGTCCTGCCTGTCCTGGGCGGATTCACCATTGTTCCAAATTTTCTGCATTTGTGTATAATTGCTCTGAATTGTGGTTCACTGGAGTCCCAGTCACATGCATGTCCATCACTCCATTCAGCTCTATGAGGATGCTGTAGATAGTTAAGCGCTTGTAGTCGGCTATCTCCCGCAGCTCCATAGAGCTGAACTGAGCGGCAGAGCAGGCTTGACCGCTGCTCCATTAAACAGGGAGCACAAGCCCCCATTCTCTTGTTTGGTAGGGCACCCATCGTTTGGACTACTGTCTGCCAATCAGACACATCCCTTTAACCCGTTTGCTACCAGCACTGTACACGTGCGGCGCTGGAGCGAAGTGCAAACATGGCGCCCACTCGCACGTGCAGCAGGCTTGATGGTCGGCAGGTCTCCGCTGCATTATTGTCATTAAAGCCTTTAGATGCAGTGAACAAATGTGATCAGAAATTTGCCCATATTAGACGTTTTGCGGCGCTATGGTTATTTGTGCCACAATCTCTGACTTTTCCCCGCTTATGCCAGGTCTAAAAGAGTGGGAGTGGCGCAGACAGGGAAGGGGACGGGCCGCCAGACCCTTCTCATTTATTATTCTATGCCTGTTTTAGGCATAGAAATGGTCTAAATATAAGACAGCTAGGAAGATATTTTTTTATTTATTTTAATTTAGAACTGGTGATGGATGTGCCGAAGTTATATAGAGGCCGGCACCTCTACATAACCATCGGCAGATCCACCGCCAGCACAGAGGCTTATTAAGACCGGAGTCTAAAACGTTGGTCTTAATAAATGACCCCCATAGTTTGTGACTTTTTAACGTCACTCTTCAGGCACAAGGTAGATGATAACTCAGTGTTTTATATGGAAATCTAACTGCAGAGGGCGCAGACACTTTGATAATACTGTATTTTGGATTTTTAAGATTTTATTATATTAACAAGTATATACCTGAAATAAAACCTTCAGAATTATTGTACAGCATTAGAAATGCAAACAAAATGACAAAATGGAGACCTCTTTAAAGATACCAGGGCCTGTTTTTCTTTTATTACACACATCAAAAGGAGCTTTGGGGGAACAGTGATTATTCTTGATAGTGTCTGTCAGAACAAAGGAGCCAATCAAACAAAACAGTGAAAAGAGTCAATGTTTGTAGGCTATCTGCTCAAGGAGACACCAAGGTCTAGAAAACATCTGATGCCAATCTCACCCCTATATCAGACACTAGCCCTGATAGATTTAGAAACTGAAGTGGACTCGATAATGAAATCTGGGCAGGAACACACCCAATTCTGTTCATCTGATTTATGGGAAGGGAATACATGGACGCAGTCCAGATAGTGAGTAAGCCTGCACAGGACGATACAGGGTAGGGTCTAGCTCTTATCACAGGACAACGCTGATCTTACAGTGGTAAATTATGTCTTCCAGTACTTTTATCTAATAAACTTTATGTAAGTGAGGTCATTCTGTGTAATGGATACCATTGATCAAATATGAAGAGTAATCTTGGCATCTACTACAGAAATTAAAGCGCTTAGAGGGAAAATGAAGCCAAAAAACATCTTCATAGATACTTTCAGGAGATTTCTTCTTTAGGGCTTCATGGTTTTCTCCCTGGTGTTTTTTGGCAACAAACTAAAAGCCTCAAAAAGCACTTGACTTTGTTTAGGCGTTTTTATCCATATAATGGGAGAGATTTATAATTTGCCTATGCCACAAAAGTGACGTTAAACAGTTTCAAACTGTCTGTTTGTAACTTTTTACATGCAACTTTGCTTTTATATGATCACAAGTCGTTTTTTTTACACCGCCCATGCCTTATTTCCAAAAGGGGGCATGTCAAGGGTGGAAAGGGGTTAGCGCCACAACAAATTTATCTTCATTTATGCCAATTAACTTTCTGGTGCAAATGAATCCAGAAATCTATGGCAGCCCTGAGTTGCATGGACTGCCGGAAGATGTGCCTAATTTATGACGAGGCCTGTGACAATCTTGCTCAATCTCTCCCAATGTGTTTTAGCACCTGCCTTTTTTAAGTGGTGCTTTTTGCATGCTTAGCATTTATTTTAGAGGAAAATATGATGTCACTTTTTTAGACAGCATGGGTAAAAATAAAAAAAAAACATGCAAGAACACAATTAATAAAAACACAAAAAGGCCACATCCATAGCATGCTGCAATGTTGCGGGGGAAGGGGGGGGGGGCTGGTGGGGATTAGTGCGACGCAATTGATGCAAAGCAAAGCAGCTCAAAGGGAAAAAATTGTGACAAAAAATGTCTGTCCTGGATTTAAAGGGGTTTTCCGGGCTACCTTGTCCCCACTCACCAAGCATAGCGCTGTACATTGTACATCGTGCTCAGCCCCATTCACTAGGCTCACTGGCCTAGGAAAAGCTGAGAGAAGTGCCTTCTCAAACAGCTGATCGGCGGGGTTCCCAGGTGTCAGACCCCCCACCGATCAGGTACTGATGACCTATCCTGAGGATAGGTCATCAGTGGTTAAATCCCAGAAAACCCCTTTAATATTTCCCATAGACTTAAATGCAACATCTGGGGTTGGCTTTTTTTTGCCAAGGGGGAAAAATTAGAAAAAATGCACTAAAACACACAAAAGCACTCAAGAAACCCTGTGTGTGACACCTCCTTAAGGCTGCTGCTGGAGAGGGCCCAAAACATTATTTGCACACATTCTAATGATGCGACAAAGGTTGGCATATCCCAGATAAATGTGGGGGCTTCACCCAGCCAGAGAGACTGAACATTTCTCAATAAATAATATAAGCCATGAATTAAGTTATTTTAATGATAGAGCCCATAACAAACGCTCACGCAGCGTGTTCGTTGTAATTCACATCGCTGTGTTCACTATAATTGCATTTGATGCCAGCTTCAAGCATCTGCAAAACTGAATTATTTACATAATGATTTCTTTCAATGTGTTCTTTCCTAGTGTAGACATTCCAGACACTGGAGAATAAAGCAAGAAAATCCACAAATAACCCCACTGTTTTCTGAAGCTACTGTATGAATCAATAAATGCAGAACTGGTGATATTCGGTAAGCGCAAACCCATAAACCTGCTCCGTCCTTTCCTTGCATTTATTTCTGTGTTCTTCTAGACAGAGGGTCACATTTACTGACACAAGCTGTCAAGGGAGGACTTCTGACTGACAAGTGAACAGTGCTTGCGCATTTTTTCCTTGAATGGGAAATGCAGCATACATAAAATACCTTCTAGAAGACTGACAAATGCTGACACTGGAAGATATACATTAGTAAGTTACAATTATCTCAAATATTTGACCCCCCATCATCGCGAGGGCCAACAAAAAAAGCCATTGTGCATGCTAAGCATATCCTACTATTACACTGCATGTGCAGCCTCTGCAATTACTAATAGTGTATATATAGTATATAGTATAATAGTATATATAAAGTATCAAAAACTCAAAAGAAGTACGGTAACTCAAATTATTAGTGGTCAACAGAGGTATACCTCATATACTTACAAGACCATAAATGGGGAGCCACTAATAGGTCATACTTGGTTTTGCGCAGACATTTTTGTATAAAGGAAATAATTAAAAAAAAACAAAACACTGTGAAATAAGAGGTCAAGGGGCAGATCTACACAACACAGAACCAAATAAATAACAGAAATATGATTCAACCTCAATTGCTCGTTTGCAAAAGATGGAAACTAATAATTTGTCTCATCAGATGGCATGTGGATTTGTATTTACTGTATGCGTGACCTCCTCGAAATACAAAAACAGATATGCAGCAATCTTAGAAGACTGAATCTGTCCAACCAATGACCAACTACTGATCACAAGTCTGCCATCTCTCTTACTAGAAGTCTTAGTAGAGTATGAGAAGAAAAGAAATTGAAACAAGGAACTGGGATGCTGCTAGCTGAAACCATGTCAAGGACTGGTTAAAAGGCAGATTTTCACTAGAGAAAGGCAGCAAGTATAATGCCTGATGAAAAACATTCCAGCATTTCAGTGTGAGAATAGAAGAAATACATCTTGCCTTCTATATGACTAACAGAGAGTAATCATTTTGGGATACATTTCATGCTCCAGATAGCAGCACACATGTATATTTAAAGCAGAAGTATTCACAAGCTCCTATGCTAAGTGAATGCAAAATTATATAAATTATATGTGTTTAAATCTATATACTGCAAAATATCTCTGTATTTTAAGAATCGTGTAAGTGGTCGTGGTTTTCTTTATAAATCATAATGCCATAAGACACATAATATGATTGCATGAGCCAGCTAAAATGGATTGTCAGTATACCGGGTATATATTATCATGCCCAGGAAGATGAGACGGGAGATTACATCGGAGGCTTGTGCCCGCTTGTGCACAGCTGCTTTGGGTGGGCATGGGCGCCACTTCACACACCCTGTGAATGCCATACCAATGTGCCGGCAAAGAGGCCTGGGTGCTGGTATCCAGTGTATCTATTGGGAGTATTCTTCATTAAACCTCATCTCATTCTGCAGTACTAAACCCTCCTTTGGCTTTGTGTCCAGCTGATAGACTGTTTCTAATATGTTAATCAGCTTCTGCTATATATATATATATATATATATATATATATATATATATATATATTATACTATTTGTCTTATTCTCTGTCTGAGCAATGGACTTACTTGTCTACTAGTTCCTGCTAAGATGTGCTGCACCTTATTGTCTGCCCGTGTATCGATTTCTGCCTGATTCCTGGATTATGAACCTCTGTTGTTTAACCTGACTTGTGCCTGGTTACCATATAAATAATTTGCTGCTCGCCCTTACCTCACAGATTTGCATGAACTCTGCCTGCCCTGATCTCGGCTTATTACTGACTAGGAGTTTCGTCTCATTTCTTGGTGCAGTGTCGCTGACCCCATGGATCAGCTGCCAATCACACCAGGACTACTCCAGGAGGTTGCAGCCTGGTTGCTGCCCTGCAGTGAAGTCCAGATCCCTGTATATGCGTTATAGGGTGAATACCAGGGGACTGCCAGGATAATGCACTGGTTGGTTAACACAGTGATTCCAAATCCAATGAACGTAACAGGTATGGCGAGTAAGTAAAGAAAACAGGGGTGAATTAAATATATATCTATATATAATATATATATATATATATATATATATATATATATATACACAGTGCCTTGCGAAAGTATTTGGCCCCTGGAACTTTTCAACCTTTTGACACATTTCAGGCTTCAAACAAAAAGATATAACATTAACTTTTTGGTGAAGAATCAACAAGTCGGTCACAATTGTGAAGTGGAACGAAATTTATTGGATCATTTAAACTTTTTTGTAATAATAAAACTGAAAAGCGGGACGTGCAAAATTATTCGTCCCATTTACTTTCAGTTCAGAAAACTCACTCCAGAAGTTCATTGAAGATCTCTGAATGATCCAATGTTGTCCTAAATGACTGATGAAGATAAATAGAATCCACCTGTGTGTAATCAAGTCTCCGTATAAATGCACCTGCTCTGTGATAGTCTCAGGGTTCTGTTTAAAGCACAGAGAGCATCATGAAGACCAAGGAACACACCAGGCAGGTCCGTGATACTGTTGTGGAGAAGTTTAAAGCTGGATTTGGATACCAAAAGATTTCCCAAGCTTTAAACATCCCAAGGAGCACTGTGCAAGTGATCATATTGAAATGGAAGGAGAATCAGACCACTGCAAATCTACCAAGACCCGGCCGCCCCTCTAAACTTTCATCTCAAACAAGGAGAAGACTGATCAGAGATGCAGCCAAGAGGCCCATGATCACTCTGGATGAACTGCAGAGATCTACAGCTGAGGTGGGAGAGTCTGTTCATAGGACAACAATCAGTCGAACACTTCACAAATCTGGCCTTTATGGAAGAGTGGCAAGAAGAAAGCCATTTTTCAAAGATATCCATAAAAAGTCTCGTTTACAGTTTGCCACAAGCCACCTTGGGAGACACACCAAACATGTGGAAGAAGGTGCACTGGTCAGATGAAACCAAAATCGAACTTTTTGGAAACAATGAAAAACGATATGTTTGGCGTAAAAGCAACACAGCTCATCACCCTGAACACACCATCCCCACTGTCAAACATGGTGGTGGCAGCATCATGGTTTGGGTCTGCTTTTCATCAGCAGGGACAGGGAAGATGGTTAAAATTGATGGGAAGATGGATTGAGCCAAATACAGGACCATTCTGGATGAAAACCTGTTGGAGTCTGCAAAAGACCTGAGACTAGGACGGAGATTTATCTTCCAACAAGACAATGATCCCAAACATGAAGCAAAATCTACAATGGAATGGTTCAAAAATAAACGTATCCAGGTCTTAGAATGGCCAAGTCAAAGTCCAGACCTGAATCCAATTAAGAATATGTGGAAAGAGCTGAAAACTGCTGTTCACAAATGCTCTCCATCCAACCTCAAAGAGCTCGAGCTGTTTTGCAAGGAAGAATGGGCTTGAATTTCAGTCTCTAGATGTGCAAAACTGATAGAGACATATCCCAAGCGACTTGCAGCTGTAATCGCAGCAAAAGGTGGCGCAACAAAGTATTAATGCAAGGGGGCCGAATAATTTTGCATGCCCCACTTTTCAGTTTTATTATTGCAAAAAAAGTTGAAATGATGCAATAAATTTCATTCCACTTCACAATTGTGACCCACTTGTTGTTGATTCTTCACCAAAAATGTAAAATGTTATATCTTTTTGTTTGAAGCCTGAAATGTGGCAAAAGGTTGAAAAGTTCCAGGGGGCCGAATACTTTCGCAAGGCACTGTATATATACACTCACCGGCCACTTTATTAGGTACACCATGCTAGTAACGGGTTGGACCCCCTTTTGCCTTCAGAACTGCCTCAATTCTTCGTGGCATAGATTCAACAAGGTGCTGGAAGCATTCCTCAGAGATTTTGGTCCATATTGACATGATGGCATCACACAGTTGCCGCAGATTTGTCGGCTGCACATCCATGATGCGAATCTCCCGTTCCACCAACATCCCAAAGATGCTCTATTGGATTGAGATCTGGTGACTGTGGAGGCCATTTGAGTACAGTGAACTCATTGTCATGTTCAAGAAACCAGTCTGAGATGATTCCTGCTTTATGACATGGCGCATTATCCTGCTGAAAGTAGCCATCAGATGTTGGGTACATTGTGGTCATAAAGGGATGGACATGGTCAGCAACAATACTCAGGTAGGCTGTGGCGTTGCAACGATGCTCAATTGGTACAAGGGGCCCAAAGAGTGCCAAGAAAATATTCCCCACACCATGACACCACCACCACCAGCTTGAACCGTTGATACAAGGCAGGATGGATCCATGCTTTCATGTTGTTGACGCCAAATTCTGACCCTACCATCCGAATGTCGCAGCAGAAATCGAGACTCATCAGACCAGGCAACGTTTTTCCAATCTTCTACTGTCCAATTTCGATGAGCTTGTGCAAATTGTAGCCTCAGTTTCCTGTTCTTAGCTGAAAGGAGTGGCAACCCGGTGTGGTCTTCTGCTGCTGTAGCCCATCTGCTCAAAGTTCGACGTACTGTGCGTTCAGAGATGCTCTTCTGCCTACCTTGGTTGTAACGGGTGGCAATTTGAGTCACTGTTGCCTTTCTATCAGCTCAAACCAGTCTGCCCATTCTCCTCTGACCTCTGGCATCAACAAGGCATTTCCGCCACAGAACTGCCGCTCACTGGATGTTTTTTCTTTTTCGGACCATTCTCTATAAACCCTAGAGATGGTTGTGCGTGAAAATCCAGTAGATCAGCAGTTTCTGAAATACTCAGACCAGCCCTTCTGGCACCAACAACCATGCCACGTTCAAAGGCACTCAAATCACCTTTCTTCCCCATACTGATGCTCGGTTTGAACTGCAGGAGATTGTCTTGACCATGTCTACATGCCTAAATGCACTGAGTTGCCGCCATGTGATTGGCTGATTAGAAATTAAGTGTTAACGAGCAGTTGGACAGGTGTACCTAATAAAGTGGCCGGTGAGTGTGTATATATATATATATATATATATATATATATATATATACACACACACATCTATATCCATATGGTGGGCCTTCAAGTTACACTGTTAATTGGTTCCAGGATGACCATTGTAAGTTGAAACCATACTTGAGTAACTTGAGTCCATAACTCTATGGAAAGCAGTAATTGGTTCCGTAGCTCAAAAATGTCATCTCAAAACATGAAAAAGTGGTTTTAAGACAGATAAAGCAAGTCCTTACATATAACAGTCAGAAATAGATGCTGGAAACTGTCAATCTCTTTCTATGATGAGGGCAGGGGTTTCTTCAGGGTCTTGCATAGTACATACATGTACCATAAAAATAAAAATAAGTCTTCATTCACCTGATTTCCAAAGATGAAGCTCATCCTGGCACAGATGGGGTCAGTACAGAACAGGTAGTGCTGCAGAGGATATACTAGGCAACAAATACAGGTGTTTTACCAGCAAAATGGCCAGGTTGATTGGTGTTCCCTCTGGATACAATATTTTCAACATACAATGTTCTTTCTTGGGCCATCGGAAGTTGAAACTAGACTCAAAATACAGTGCCCCAACCAAACAACATGGCTACAGAAAGACTGAATTATATATACTTCACTGTATGGATATAAAAATTATAGAGAAATGGTGTTCATTTAAGGACATTCACAGTCTGAATTGTTTAATAGTTCTGAATTTCTAAACCAAGAAAACATTTGAGACTTTAGTATAAAATGCATATACAACCGTAGTGATACATTAGAGGGAGTCACTGGTTTCGAGACCCATATTTACATATGTTCGATTAAGTAATTGGGAATTAAAGTGTAACTGTAATTTCAGGTAATATCGCAGCATAGCTGCCGTGTATGTACTGTAGATGAGGTATACCATTGGTCAATATATAACTTGTATCCCACCCAGGAGAAGCAAACGTACATTCGTACGATGGACGGCACTCACCAAGCTTGTTTCTTGCGAAGAGTATGTTTATTCAGTAAAACTCACAAATACAGGGCGAGGGGGTGATAGCGTACACACACATGCGGAGGTCAGCGGTGACGGCCGATTCGTGCTACCTGCTCTTTCTTAAACCGCTACGTAATATAATATAACTTGTATCCACCATGTAAAAGTATTTTACCCTCTGCAATCTGTCTGTAATTCTCCCCTTTTATAGCACTCCAAAGTGGAGACTAGCTGATCATGTCTGCCCATCAGACAACATGGATAAAGAGGATTATCTGTCTGTAGCACACCCTCTGAAGCAGCAGCAGTAATATGGGACATTAGCAGAACTGACCAGTTTAGGTGTGAATACCGCAGTGAGATAAGACAGGAAATCACTGTCAAGTCTCTGGTCAGTCATTCTGCTTGTGCCTGCATGCAATAGCCCCTCCCTTTCCCTAGTCCCCTCTCCATAGACTTAAAAGTAATCTGACCCTTCAGTGCGCAGGCATGCCGCCTTCAACAGTCTTCAGTGAAGATGTATCTAGGCAATGAACAGGAGGGGGAGCAGTAAAGGAGCCTGAAAGGAGGAAAAGGAAGCATCTTTGATAAGATATATTACAAAGTTTCTTGTGTTTGCTTGTAATATTAAGTTATAAAAAAAAAAAAAGAAACAACAGTTGAGAAGCTTGTTAAATGGGGATTCTAATCGCAGACATTTGTGGCATATCCACAGAATGCTACTTCTAGGACCCGCAATAATATTTAGAAATTTAGAACAGGGGTCTCCTTTCCAATTGTCGCCACTGCTGCAATAAGTGGAGACAAGTGTGGGTCCTCGACGTGTGTGTTTTTTATGGGATCGTTCTCATATACCCAATGCATCATTTTTGATGCCGGATGCCAAACAGCACCAAACAGAGAAATGCAGCATGCAGCGATTTTGTCTCTGGTGCTATCAGTGTATAGACACCGGATCTGTGCACATATATCAGTTGTGTCTGGCTCTCAGCCGAAAAAAACCTGGCCAGACACAACTGATATATGTGAAGCAAGCCTAACCTGCATCTTTCAGCCATTTATGGCATATACTATGTATACTCTGTACCCATATATTTAATAAAATAAAGGTCATTCCCAACCATTCGTCAGTTCAGAGTTTGGAGGTGAATACACAGGACTGACTTTCTTATATATCCAACCCAGTCCAGACGTGTGAGTCTGTATCCTCTTGAGCAATCTGCAGCACAAGGGAATACAAGCAGTTGACAAGAGTGACATATCAATCTGGAGCTACATAATGCTTCTTTTCAGGCGGATGCTTTCTTTATTATTGGAGTTTATGGGATATTCTTTTTTTTCTTCCTTATCTGCTCACAGGCTGTATACATGCCAGTCAGCCGCAGTACCAGCAAGCCGTTTCTAATTAAAGAGAAACAGTCCATGTACTTGGGAGAAAGAAGAAAAGAAAAAAAAGACATCTTGGCTTTAACATGTCACAGACTAAAACGCGCGATATCTTTTACACCATTCTATTTTCTTTTCATCCTGCGACTGCAGAAAATAGAAAAAGAAGAGGAGTTCTGATTCCGTGATACAGTCTTTGAAATCTCAAGCCTCCTATTCTTGTCTGAAACACTTTTTGGAGGATTATTTTAAGTGCATTGTGTTTGTGAAAAAAGCTTCCATAAGCTGTAATGTGGGCAGCAAAGAAAGAAAGCCGCATGACTGCTGAGGCTGTATTAAGGGCATTTACTGTACCCTTCTAGCAGAAAATAATAAGACAACGGGATTCATGCCATGAAAGTTTTCTAAGAGTGTATACTTTTTATTGTTGATCATCTGTTGTGCCTATTTATGCCACTAGAGCTATAGAAAAATATTCATTTTAATCTCTCACATATGCCACAGCACTGTACAGAGATTGCATCACTCCCATGAGTCTGCCATCACAATCGGTACATCCATGGCAGTACTTGATTATAATAACGCAATACCTTGCAATTAATCTAATAGACCAGTGTGGTTGAGCATCACCTTACAACTGATCTTCACATGTTTAAAGGGGTATTTCAGTAACATCAGATTATCCCCTATCCAATGGATACAGGACAACTGTTAGATCAGTGGGCTGGCTTTCCACCACTAGGCTCCCCACCGATCATGAATGGAGCACACTGCCGCTCCATTCAATCTCTATGGGACTGCCAGAAATAGCTCGGCACTGTACTCGGCTTTCTTCAATATCCCCATAGACTTTGAATGAAGCAGTACTGGTCCATTCATATGGAGGACCTCCAATAACTTGATCGGTTGGATGCCCACCGATCTAACAGTTATCCCCTATTCAGTGAATAAATAATAACTAGGTGTTACGAGAATACACATTTAATGCCAGTCTAGGTTAAGACTTAGTCCTGGGGTTCCTGGCCTGTGTTTCTACCGTTACCAGTGTCGGACTAGGGTGCCTAGGGCCCATCAGTAAAATTTATTTTGGGGTCCCAGGTTACGGATACATTCAAATATTACCTGCTCACACAGCAGCAGGATTGGATATGGGGGTCCCTGCAGCAACTTTGAGAAGGTAGGTCCTGGGGAAAAGAGGACACTGGCCGCTTTCCTCTATACCTAGAAGTCATCTCAGCTCTGATCGTGTCTATAATAATAAACTGGGTAGTTTCTTTAGTAATCTATCAAGGCTGGTTGAGGTGCTGTACATTGAATATATGTATGTAGTGCAGTAAGTCTACTGTGTTATGTGCCACTTGTGCAGAAGGTGGGAGACTAGGGGCCCACCTTGCTCAGGTGCCCATCGGGGTTTTCCCCTGTGCCAGTCGGAGCCTGACCGTTACTATATTACATTGCAGTACTTAGTTTGCCACAGACATCTCTTGCATTGGAACATACAGGAAGCAGAATTATTATACTATTTAGAAACCCAATCTGGGCAGTGGATGATTTCTCTTTATGAATAGCTAAGACGGTTTCTGTTTTTTTAAACTTTCTAATATATTTCAATTAACCCCTTCTTGTCTTCCAAAAGCCCTAACTTTTTTGAATTTTTTTCCATTCACAATGCCGCAGAAAGGCTTGTTTTTTGCAAGACATATTGTCCTTTCCAAAGGCACCACTTAATTTTCCATACAATGTATTTATGTAAATATTAATGGAGTGGAACTGGAATAAATGCAATTGCGTCATTGCTTTAGGGGTTTTGTTGATGTTCACTGGGCAGTAAAACACATTACCTTTATTATGAGGTTCAGTACGGTTACTGTGATACCAAATTTATATTATGTTTCAACACATTAAAACATAAAAAACTCTAAAAAGCATTTTTGCTTTCCATTGCATTTTTTGACACACCTTTTTTTCTATTTCTGTCTACAGTACTGTGTAGCGCCTCTTTTTAATAGGGCAATCTGTAGTTTTTACTTATTTTTACTTATGCTAATTTTTAACCACTTTTTCAGCAGTTGAACTGATTAAAAAAAAACAGTGAGTCAGCCATCTTGATTTTTCCCTATTATGTTACTTCGTATACGTGATAAATACTTTCATATTTTAAAAGAGCATTTTTGGATGCTGCAATACCAATGATGTTTATGTTATGACGCATATGTAAACTGGGGAGGATTTTTTTTTTTTTTTAAATATTTTAAAAAACATTTTAACTTTATTTTTATTCTCCGTATGGGAGACACATTCAATCATCAGATCACTTCTAGCATGGACTGCTAGTGGTTTACCATGGGAAATTGCGGTGTTCCTATTCAGCCCTGCCTGAGGTAGGGCTCAATAGAAACATCACCATGGCAGGTCTGGAGCCTTTACAAGTTTTTTGTCTGACATATGAACCAAACAACGCCTACCATCTAGTCGCCAAGGGGCTGTTTGGGAAACAGGAGCAGTCCCCTCACGGTAAATGACCCCTCAGATGCTGTGGTCACAACTGACTATGTTTAAATGTCAATGATTGGGTAAAATGGGCTGTCCAGCCTAATTAAAAAACAAATGGTAGGCAATCTTTTCTTGGTCATGCGACTACTGCTGCCACTCACTGGCCTCAGCAGTCACATATTCAAAAACATCACATCACTGCATGTGCACCTTCTGACTGCCGACTGGGATCCTTCTCACCAGTTGTTGAGGTGAAATGAAAGCATGTATTCAGTTTATTATGCCACGGCATGCAGTGTATGGACATTTGGGAGTACTGTTATCAATTGGCAGAGCCCTTTAAATCTGATGAAACTTATACTAAATGCAAGTCAACTAGCAGATGTTGTAAAACAGTCCACAACAGTGACCTCATATCTAAGGTCTTCTAATCATGCCACACAACTAGAAATATTTCAGAATGACTGCTGTTTATAATAAGAAAACACACAATGCAGAAAGCCTTTGAAATTTCTAGCTTTTCTTGAATGTAAAGAGGGCTCTGGGGAAACAGCATGATGCCTGCACAAAGAAACATCAAAATGTACTACCGTAAATTTATTCGTACTTCATTGTGTACACTGTGCCTTATAATTTCATCTGAAAGGGGTTAAACATGCTGTTAAATAATTCATATCTAGTGTACTATTAGAATCACTCTTCTGCCATAGGAGACTCATTCCATGTCATAAAATATTAATTTCACAAAAAGAAATGGAACAAAACTGTTGTATATCTTTTAACATACTTCAATGATAGATAAATGGCAATCATATACTGTATTTTTCACTTTATAAACACACTTTATTTTCTCCAAAAGTGGGAGGAAAAGGGCAGTGTGTCTTATGAAGTGTATACTGTACTAGTGAGCACTTTCATCCTGGATGGGCTCATTAGTAAGCAGAGCTGCGAGGAGCGGTCAGTAATGACTGCTGACACTGCTTGTACTTCACCCTTCCCTAGTCTTCTCCAGGCCCGCGCTGCACTGTGCTGACTGTGTACAGCGTCAGGACGTAGTGTGTGCACTATGATTTGATGCTGTGCGACATCAGGTCACAGTGGTGTGCGGCCCGGAGGAGACAAGGGAGCATGACTGCAGGAGTGAACACCGGTCTTGCAGTGTAGTGTCAGAGCAGGACAGGTAGCTTAATTTATTTTAGCTCTGATGGGCGTCTGATCTGAGGTCTAATATGGGGGTTTGATATGAAGGTCTGATATGGGGGTCTTATTTGATGTCTATGGGGTCTGATCTGAAGATTTGATAAGGGGTCTAATCTGAGGATCTAATATGGGGGTCTGATTTGAAGTTTGATATGGGAGGTCTGATGAAAAATATATTTTCCTTATTTTCCTCCTCTAAAACCTAAGCGAAAAATTTGGTATTTCAGTGCGATAACTCATAAAGGGGTCTTCTTGTTCTAGGTAAAGTTCTAGGTCAATGAATAAGAACATTCTTGATTACAACCAGAAGCTGAAAAACTGCCGAAACTTAGTCTATTAGCTGAAGGGGGGCATACACAGAAATCATAGGGCTTCCATAGTAAAGCTTCACAAACCCCCTCCCACCCCCCCGGTAAAAATCTGTATCTACTGAGCACCCCATAGTAGCGGTAGCAAGAAATTCTGTAGCCTTACATCGAGAAGTAGAAGAACATGTTCAGAGCCAGGCCCCCCTCTCACTTTGGGCACCAGAGCAATGGTGTTGTCTGGCTCTATTGATTCATTGATGGATTGTAGCAAACCCTCAGTACAGGTCTACAGGCTGGAAAAATATGTTTGGAACAGAGGTCTGTACTCAAACAAAATTTATAGACATACCTTGTCTTCTCCGACTATTCAGTTTTCTAAAGCAAGTTCCTTCAACCAGCCGGTTAAGTCGCTGCTGTTTTACAAGTTCTAAGATTTCTGGCTGAATCTTCTCTTTCAGCTCCCTACAAAGTGATAAAAAGGACATACATGTTAAAAAATATCACAATTGTTTCTGAAGTTTTTTTTTTGTTCTCTTCTATTGAGCAATGATGATTTGCATGTCTTATGTCACCATGGCATAAAGTTCTTCAGCAGCTGCAGCATGTATTATACAGCTTTATACAGTTATAACATAAGCAAAACCACATAAGCCTCTGTTTACAGTACTATCACAGAGTCCTTTCTTAAAGGGGTTGTCTCATGAACGGAATGGCAGATTCACTTCTCTAAACCCTGAGTGATCATTGGTGATACGTTTGCCTAAAACTGTCTTACTGAAATGTACACCATGTCCACCAGAATTACTCCCTTATATGGCTTTGTCAAAGGAAAACAAATCCTGTGGTCCAGAACAATAGGATAAGTAATGTCCTTAAAGGGGCTGTCCGACTCTTTGAAACTGATGACCTCTCCTCTGGATGGATCATCAGCTTCTGATTGGTGGAGGTCTGACACCCGGGACCTTAACCGATGAGCTGTTTGAGAAGGTCCTTGAATGGGGTTGAGCTATGACTAGGCCACTTGACCGATGGTCGTGAAGTCACCAGCCTAGGGTAAGCAGGGAGAAGCCCGCATCGCTCTCAGGAGCACCAATGTGTTCTCAAACAGCTGATTGGTGGGAGTAGATGTTAATGACTCTTCCAGAGGATAGGTCATTAGTTTCAAAGAGTCGGATAACCTATTTAAGATGTTAATGCCCATTCGATATTTGTATTAGCACATTGTGAAATTGTCCCCCCTAACATTTTACAATCATAGGAATCTCTGTGCAATTTTGAACCAAAGTGTAACATTTTGTACAAAATGAATAAAAAATACTATATGGTTTATTGTGAAATGTTCCCCCTGTACAGTGTAATTGCCAGGTCAAAGCCATGCAAGTACATTTACCAGACAATATAAAGATCCATAGAAGTCCCAGTGGCTGGACCTTTACAGTTGGTCGTTTTTGGAATATTTTATGCTAGTCATATGCTATAACTTAAGCCCAGCACAGATGAATGTAAAAAGCAGTGTTGCATCATTTCAAACGGATGAAACTACAGTGGTCAGGTTAAAAAATGACTATACTTTTTGCTGTAGACATTTATTTGCAGTCATGGCTACAGTAGATTTATACATGAGTTTAATATCTGTTCTACTTTCCTCAGAGAAAAATAGATGGTATTTCAAATAAGATTTCAAGCTCATACAGATCTCTGTAAAGGTCACGTCAGACAAAAAAGCAGAGTGCTCAGAGAAGGGAATATTTAATTAACTAAATGTATTTTCATAGTTTATACTGAATATAAATATTCAAACCCACATTTCCACATATAAAATGGCCATCTTGTCAGCATAAATCACTTGGTCAATACATGTATCTATAGGGTTTGTAAAAAGGCAAAAGAACTGCCATACGATAAAGGCTATAAAGTACTTAAAGGGGTATTCCCATCTCACAAATGTAGTTTGTATAGTTAGATATAGCCATACCAATATTATTACTAATAGAATGTATTTATATAAAATGTACAATTTAGAAGATTTACCTATTTGTATATCCATTGTCCCACACACATCAGTCAGGCCGTTGCCCCTAGTTACGAACACCATTGCCATGTAGTAGTGGTGGTGGCCGGCTTGCTCTTGTTCAAACCCGCTCTGAGGTAACTGCTGTATTGTGAACGCACATTACATGCGCATGCAAAGACACATCTTGAGGTACTTTCACATCTGCGTTTTGGACACAACCAGTCCAAAACGCAATGGTCAGGATCTGTCCAAAACGCAGACGTTATAAACGGACTTTATAAACTGCTCCATAGAGCTGAATTGATCTTGGAACAGGATCCGTTTCTCTGCGTTTTGGAAGCGAAGACAAAAATGCCTAAGCCCTAAGATGTGTCTCCGCATGCTCATGCAATGTATTGCATGCAATAATATTGGTATGGCTATATCTAACTATATTGCTACTGATGGCCAGGTTTTGTTTTAAAGCTGACAATCTAAGCTTTATAAGAAATCTGGGTGCTACAATAGCTTTGATACATCTGGAAGTAAAGCCTTATGAAGAGGCAGCTGTAATTGCCTGCAGCTCTCACTCCTGATCCGGGCTCTAAAGCACCTAACTCTGGCTGTACAGCAGCTTGTTTTAATGCTTTGACTGTTAGCATCTATCAAATAGCAAAGTATCAGTAGTAAGGACGTGCCGACTTGCGAGGACCCATGAGATATGTGCTTGGCAGGGAATGAGTTAAAAAGGTTGTGCAGACTGCTATACAGTCTGAGATAAACCAAACTGAAGCACCCCACACCTTCAGCTGGCTGTGATCTGATCCAGCCTGGATGAGGAGTGGGGTGGTGACAGTAGGGGGGATGTGCAAACAGGCTACAGGGTAGAAAGAGAGACACAGATTCTCCTCTCCCTATATCCTCTACTCCCAGGGGAAGGGGTAACATGAACTTCTGAGCATGTTATCAATTCCTCTATTAATCAGAAAAAAACTCCTTGGCTGTGACACTCTCCGATGTGATTGGATCGCGGCACAGCCAGGGAGAAGGTGACGCCCATTGAGAAACCCGGGCGTCTCCTCCTCCCTGTACCGATGCTCAGTATTAACATACTGAGCGGGAAAAATACAGGGGGCCGCAGCGGGGCGCAGGAGCGCTATTTTGAAGAACGGTCACGGGTGGCAGCATCAGCGGGGGTACCCTACGAGTTAAGGTATTTAGCTACTGTAAAAAAAAAAGCATGAAAGGTCCTCTTTAATGGTTGTTTTGATGCATTTTTTAAATTCCTGTTTGACACAAAGTAACATGAAGGTGAACATAGCTATCAACAGCCCATCCAGACTATAGATGTTAGAATTAGATTTCACGAGGTGTGGAGTATAAAACTCTCTGCTTAGATCTTACGTTTACCGACTTATAATGACTTTTTATGCTATTTTTTCTTTTTTTTGCAATTTTCATGAAAAACTTTACTTGACAACATGCCAGGAGCATATTTTCAGAAAAGGAGAAAATTGAGAGGAAGGGACTGGAAGAGGAAGCAGGAGTGCACAGAGTGGCTTGGGCCCATCCTCAATGCACGCAACTGCTCATTTGCATAAGGATTGAACACTTTTTCTTCACAATGAAGCAACTGATCACTAAGTTAAAGGTATCATTACATTCATCTGAGCTAATCCTACATGGCATAGTGCCTGCTTTAACAGTGACATTTTTTGTGACAACCTCCAACAAATCATACTGAATGTAATTATACATTTGCACTGCTTATGCTCTACAAGCAGTGGCGTGCTGCCAATATAGGCAGACCACGCAGCTGCTACAGGGCCCCCAGCACAGTGGGGCCCGGAGGGTATGGAAGGCCCACCCCCCTACACACCAAGGCCCCCCCTTTTCCCCACACACACTCTGTAGGTGGCTCACCCGGCACTCCATTGATTGAGAGTGATTCTTCATGGGCTAAAGGACCTTCCAGACATCATCTGCCCATGTGACCAGCGGGGGAGGAGCTAGAGGAGCACAGAGCTGTTGCTGTGTGTACAGAGAGGAGTCATGCTGGAGTTTGGTAAGGCCTAGCTGTGTGTGTCTTTCCCTGTGTTTGTCTCTGCCCCTGTGTGTATGTGTTCTTGTCCCTGTGTTTTCCTGTCTCTGTGTGTCCCTGTCCCTGTGTGTATCGCTGGCCCTGTGTGTCACTATCCCCGTCCGTGTCTCACCATCACCATGCCCACAGTGTTCCTATGTCTTGACGCAGCTGCATCAGGACGTTCTGCGGGGGCAAGAAGAAGACGAAAGAGGAGGCAGTGCCGCCAGCATGGAGTCCCGTGGGAGAGGCACACTAAGGACACTGGTAACACATGATCTACACTAGTGTTATCTATAGTTTTAAATAGGACTGCAGGTAACACTACCACACGATCTACACTAGTGTTATCTGTAGTTTTAAATAGGACTGCAGGTAACACTACCACACGATTTACACTAGTGTTATCTGTGGTTTTACATAGGGCTGCAGGTAACACTACCACATTATCTACACTAGTGTTATCTGTGGTTTTACATAGGACTGCAGGTAACACTACTACAGTATCAGCACTAGTGTTATCTGTGATTTTACATAGGACTGCAGTCAACACTCCAAATTGGAAAAAAATGCAATTCCTCCACCGTATTACAGGTTTTGTTCCTACGGCGTTCCTTTTGCTGCACATGGGGGTGTGGCAGGGGAGGAGCCAGTACATGGGCCAGGGGTGGGTACTGGCGGAGTTAGGGAGCCCAATTTAGATTGTTGCTATGAGGCCCAATGATTTTTATGTACGCCCCTGACTACAAGCCATCAGCATTACAGAAACTGATTACTTACAGTATAGGACGGGACTGGAAATCCTCCTGATTCATTCTCTCTGATTGACGTATTTTCAAGATTTCTGTGTAGCTGAGGTTCTGAAGTCTACTCTTGAACTGGTCCAGAGAACTTGGTTTGTTTGTGAGTGCTCTCATGATTTGTTCTTTTACAACTTGCATAACCTATTAGAAACAAATAATTGACAAATAAGTACTAGGTGGTTGTCCTCAGTCAAACAAGTGGTTTACTGTATGAATTACATCGAGCAAGTCAACCATATTTTTAAAAGTGGTCCTTTCGGTTTCCCAGTTTAGCATTATTTTGTTCTAGTGTCAATTCTAGCTTTAAAACCACATGATTAGGAAACCATGTACATTCCGGATTTGGAGACCAAACACCTAGCAGATGGTGATCATGCAGTGGGTGATCTCAGACATAAAGGATTGTTTCAGATTAGAAACATTTATCAGACCGTTTTTGCAGAAACAACATAACTCCACAGGCTGTATCTATATATGAAAATGCTAGTTTAATTACCACTAGATGTTCCCAATGCATAATTCAACCACAACATATAAATTGTGTTGGCATCTATCCAGTAAAAAGAAAATCGATATCTGACAGAAACCTGTCAATGTCATCAAAAATCAAAAACACTCACAGACCAGGAAAGCTCAGTCGAAGATCACAAATGATCATGAAGGCACTGTCGTTGATGCTGTACACTTAATCCAGGATGTTAGTGAACAAAGCTTTAACTATATTAAAGGTTGAATTTAAAAACTCTGTCCACTCTATAGAAATTCTCATTCCTAGTATATCTTTGGTTTACCAATGGAATGGTGTTAAAGAGGACCTGACACCAAAAAATGAAATGCAATCTGAAAGTACCATGTTACAGAGCAGGAGAAGCTGAGCAGATTAATATATTTTTGTGGGAAAAGATTTAGTAAAACTTTCAGTTCTTACATTTACATCTGCAGCCCTGTGAAGTACTATCGGTACACGGAGGAGGGGTCATCAGTGACTGACAGCTATCTATGTACACATATACACACAATGTTACCAATCACTGATAACTCCTCCCTCCTGTACCAATGCTCTTCACAGAAGGTAGAGAAAACAAAGATAGAAATGTATAAATTACAGGTTTTACTGAATCTTTTCTCATAAAATTATACATCAACATGGTACTGTCAGATTGCATAGCATTTTTTGGTGACTCTTTAAATGTCATTTAACAATTGTGACAGACAAACTCTACTACATACCGCATATAGTCACCACTGGTTTACCTTATGGTGTCTACTGGTACTACACAGAGATAACTGGTAATCAGCGGAAACTGGTTAAATGTAATAAAAGCCTGATGTCATTCACAATGTTTTCTTGATTTCCATTTACGTGGATCGATTGATAAAAGAACACTGGAGAAGAAGGGAAACATTTCTCTCTTCTTTGTCAACTGAACTCCACCCAGCATTTACAGTGGGTTAGTTTTTGGCCTCATGCTCTTACTAGAGCCATGTGCAGGAGGATGTAAAGCTGCACACGAAGTCCCTCAGAGCTCACTACTTCTGGGCTGCAAAGACTCATTGTACAGCTGTGTGATGCTCTATCGGGAACAATACTTCTAAGTATATAACGGCCTTTGCAACTGGAGATATATGAGCTAAAGTAGTGGTAATTGGGGACAGACATCATCATCTGGACTTGATGAACCCAGTTGAGGATCACCAGGATTTTTACATTGTTGGTCTATCATAATAGGTCATCAATATACTAGGGCTGAAACGATTTATCGATGTAATCGACACAAAAAAATCCTTGATGCAGTTTTCCTGCATCGAGGATTCGTTTAAATCACATGACCACGGAGAGTGAGTAAATTAAGCCTTTCACTCACCACCCTGTGGCCTCCTGTCGGCACCGCGCTGCACTGGCTTCACACACAGCGTCAGTGCGCGCTACCTGACGCTGTGTGTGACGTCAGGTCCCTCCCACTGCATGCTGGGAAGAAGACGCGGTCATCTCCTGCGGACTCCTTGTCGGCCAGCAGTGCACCCTGCCTGGAAAGATAAGTGGGGGTATGGAGGGGTTAATCTGATGGCAGTGGGGGGGGGGCATGGAGGCGAGGGCAAGCTTACATGGGGGAGCAAGCTGGTGGCACTGGGGTGCACCTGGGAGGGCACTGGGGACGGGGGGCAAGCTGTAGGCACTGGGGGGCACCTGGAGGCACTGGAATGCACCTGAAGGCACTGAGTGGCAAGCTGGTGGCACTGGGGGGCACCTGGAGGCACTGGGGGGGCACCTGGAGGCACTGGGGGGACCCAAGCTGGAGGCACTGGGGGGCACCTGGAGGCACTGGGGGGCAAGTTGGAGACACTGGGAGGCACCTGATGGCAATGGGAGCCACTGGGGGGCAAGCTGGTGGCACAGGGACCTGATGGCATAGGGGAGCTGATGGCACTGGGGGTAACTGATGGCATATAGGACTGATGGGACAGGGGGTACTTGATGGCATATAGGACTGATGGCACGGGGGGGGGGGGTCTGATGACTTTTTATAAAGGTAATTGTTCTTTTAATTAGTTATTTCTTATTAGAGTACTCGATTAATCATTGCATTAATCGATAGATTACTTGATTACTAAAATAATCGTTTGCTGCAGCCCTACAATATACAATACGCGCCCCCACTGAATGTCTGTTCCCAAGTAACTCTGGCACCGGAACCATACCACTCTATCCAATATGTAGTAGACAGAGCTGATTACTTTATCTTGCTTCCCCTGCGCCATTTCTAATGGCTCTGAAATCTAGCTGACTGTAAATCAAAGATGCTGGGCAGAGATATAGCTGAGCAATGGTGCGCCAAATGGAGTGGCCGTGCTCAGGTTGCACTGAAAATCATTTCTCATGATTAGCGGACCAGAGTTTTACAAAAAAAAAATATGGTTACATCTCATGGTACCTACCCTCAATTTTAAAAAGATTTTAGAAATGACAGATTAATAAATATTAATATATTCCTAATGTTAAATATGTATGCATCATTTCCTCTCCATCTACTCTAATAGTTGATGGGGGAGGAGAATTACTTGTCAAAATACACCATAATTCTGGTGCAATCTGCACCAAAACCTGGTGCATGTGTCTTGTACCACATTAAAGTGAATCTGTCACCACTTGTAACTATCCATCCATCAAACTGCCAAACATAATGAATTGTGTGTAGACACTGATTACAAATATGTGTTGGTTTAGTAAAACTTGTATTCCTCAGCAATTTGATTGAAAAGGTTCTGAGTTGTATTTGTTAACCACAAGTAAACCACACTTTTTCTGCACTATGCCCCAAGCTGGCTGAGATGGTGTATACCAGTTCTTTCTATCTGCATAACAGGACTGCTGCGCCTGTGCACATCATTAAGAGGAAGCATCAGGGCTTCCTCTTAGAAGGTGGGCTTTACAAAGGTAATTACATTTTCAGAATCAGGACTCTGCCAGCCATACAACACTAGTATTAGCTGGGGATGTCAAAATGTGGTGACAGACTGTCTTTAGTGTCTTGTATGATAAGAAGGTATGACCAATCAGGAATGGGTGCAGTACCTATTTCTGGAATACCTTCCAGAAAGAGGTACTGCTTAATATTTGTGCCTAACAGCTAGACACGGTTTGCAAGAAGGTGTATGGAAATGGCTCATCTCCTAAAACATTTTTAACTGCAACATCAGAATCAGAACATGCTCAAAGTAATGAAACATACTGGGAAAGGAAATCCTGAGAATTTTATGTATGTATTTTCTACATTTCTTTCTTTAAAGGTAATCTGTCACCCTGAGAGGCAGTTTCAAAGTAAGTGGACTGCCATGTAGGGAGATGTCTCAAAACATAACCAAACCTTTCTCATGAAAATCTTTACAAGGGTCTAGAATCTGGCAGATAATTGCTAACAAGCATTCATAGGAACACTCGTTAGAAATTATCTGGTGGTGTAAAGGTGCTGCAGAGGAGCATAAGAGGACTTTTAGATACATTTGGTTATAACCTACCCTATGTTGCTAAATGCTTAATTTAAAACCAATTTTGGAGGTGACAGACTTGCTTTAAGAATACTAAATAACACCAAAGGATAACATCCACTGTGAAAATTATTCTAAGATTACTGTTAACAATCCAGGTGAATAATCCATCCAATGTTTTGCATGTAGTACATGAAAATTTAGATCAATAGAGAACCTACCCATGATGTGCCTCTAAACTGTATAATGTATAGTATACTCACTAATATTACATACAGGTCTCTAACGATCTTCTTTGTAGACTATCTGCAAGTGAACTCTGGGTGCAATGAATTTTATAATCATGCAACTTGATAATGTAATATTAAAACAAAAGCGTTCAAATATATTTCTTATCCAACCAACATGTCATATTCTGTTTTTGGTTACTTAATATTCTCCGTATTCCCAACAATTTTAGACAAAAAACATTTGGGATGTTTCCGAAGGTAGACAACAATCTCATCTGACATACAAAGTTAGGGATATTTGGCTTGTGGGTGAAATTTAAGGATGAACCTAAAATGCGCTCTAACATTTACAGGTGAACTTAATGTGACCTTCTGTAAACTTTTGAACCAAAACTCCAACTGTTCAATGTTTTAGTACTTTTTGCAAAGTACAATTTGCTGTTCTCTAACAAGGATCTAAATGGCAAAATTCACAACAGATGTTTGATCCATGAATTGCACAATACATTTCTTGGTTCAATTAGAATTGGTATGTAAACAGTCCTCCTCATCATGCTGTTCACATTTTGAAATCATGAGACCAACATGACACCTAACAATTGATCAACAGTACCTCGCCATTGTGAGGCTTCAAGCAGGATGTTCTCAGACGGAAGTGGCCACTAAGCTTAGAGTGTCACAGAGGGTCATCAGCAGGTTGCAACAGAGATGACTAGAAGAGTCACAGAAAGGCAGAAAAGTGGATGTCCTTTGGCCACATCCAACACTGATGATCGCTTTATTGTGAACAATGCCCCGCAGAACTGGCTGATGAATGCCACTAAACTCCAGGCACATCTAAGAGAGGTGAGAGGCAGCCAAGTGTCACATCAGACCACTCATAACAGTTTACATCAGTGTGGTCTGCGTGCTAAACGACCTGCAAGGGTACCTGACCACACCACCAGGCACAGGTGTCATTGCCTTGCACATGGGCCAGGGAGCATCTACGCTGGATGAGGAACCAGTGGGCCTCAGTGCTGTTCACTGATGAAAGCCGATTCACTACATACACATCAGTAGAAATGATGGCCGCCAACAATGTTGGAGATGTCAAGGAGAGTGCTATGCATCACCCACTGTTGTAACCAGACGAGCCTTTGGTGGTGGGCAGGTGTGTCTAGTCAATACAGAACTGCCCTAAACTTTATAAATGGTACAGTGACAAACCCATAGTACTTGAATAACATCATTAATCCATTTATTGTGCCTCTGCATGAACAACATAGGCCTAATTTAATCTTCATGGACGACAATGTGCCAGCTCATCAAGGTTGCATCATTAGGGAATGGCTGCTTGAGACTGGGATACCTGAAATGGAGTGGACTGCACTTTCTCCAGACCTGAATCCCATTGAGAACCTCAATGACCTGAGAGTCTCCCTTCAAGAAGAGTGGGATGCCATGCCTCAGGAGACAAGCTGTAATTAATGTCAAGCTGTAATTGATGCTCAAGGCCACATGACAAGCTACTGAGACAGTGACATTTTCTGTGGGGTTATACCCACCAGTTGTTGGCTTTTGTTTCAATAAATTGTTTGAGATGAGGAAACCAACACTGCATGCTTCTACTTAAATGCCCTATTTTCATGACATATATCATCACTGGAGCGTGAACTTTTTACATTTTACATAAATTTCACCCAAACATTTTGTGAGTAGTGTATATTGTAACTCGATCATTTAAACCCAGCCACAATAATGAGTCATATGCATTCGTATAGTTATTTTGCAGCACTGTATGGCTCTAGGGTGAGCTAAGCCAGTGCAACAGTGACTATACTACACAAAGCCCTCTCCCTGTGCAGAGAGATTTTCTATGACAAGCTATATAAACTTTCTCATTGGTTAATTGAATCCATGGTTAGCTAGCATTTAATTATTTCTCTGATTTCTGACAAAGCCCTTGGCAAAATATAGCGTCCGCATAAGGTCAGTGGACTGTGTTAAGAAAACCCAATTTAAAATTGAACATGAGAGCCTTGTTCAGAGAAGGGAAGTTTATTTGTGAGTCATCATAGGTATGTTGTTAATTTTTGTTTCACTTGACAAAATATAAGGCACACACACACAGTAAGACAATTTGAACCTGAAATTCTTGACTTAAGATACTAAAAATGTGTTATTTTAAACAAATCATGGAAAAAGGTGCACTGCAATGGTAAATGCAATTGATAATATATGGCTAAACCCTCATGCTGATGTTAAAATGAGACTTAAAAAAATGTGTTATTTTCCCTATATATCGGACTAAATATTTTCTTTATATCTGATAAAGATAGATGGACCTGGAGTGTGATGATGCATATGTTCATTATGTTTAGGGACAGAGATGTTAAGCATTTTTGCAATATGCTTTATTACGAAAAGGTGCGTATTTATACTGTACTAGAAAACACAATGTAAAGAGTCTCCTTAGCAATGCTGTAATTGTAATGTTGCTAAGCAGAGTCTGTCTTCAGCGTCCTACTGAGCACTAAAGATGACTGTAGAACATACAAAGGCAGGCTTCTCAGTCTGTCTCTTATCTCACTACCTCAGTTCCTGCCTTCCTATATGTGCTCCCCCTGCCTATGTCACTTGCAGCCAGAGCTGACCACTGGCATCTCTGTGAGTTTCTCTCTTCCGTGTGCTTGTTAGTTACTGAGTGAAGGAGAAAGGAAAGGGCTGAGAGGCTTAGCTTAGTGCTGACAGTAAGTGTACTACGATCTTAAATATGTACTGCCAGTACCCGTTCTCCTTTCTCCTCAGTAACTAACATGGAAGGGAGGAGGCGCTTACTGATGACAATAAGTGTACTACGTTGATGTATACCTACTGTGGGTTAATATGACAGCCTAGTTCTTCTCTCTCTTCCCTTTTAGTTACACCTCATTTTCTAGTAAAAAATAAGCACTTTTCCCTAATAAAGTATATAATAAAAATGCTTAACATCCCTGTACCATATTAAAAATAAACCGAAATGACAGTTACACTTCAAGTATGCTAGTTTGTACATTTTGCTACTGTAAAACTAAGCAATGAATACATTAAAATATGCCAATCTGTGACATAGAAACTCTCAGCAATATAAACAGATGGTGTCAAACATAATCACACAATTAATAATGCATCTATGTTTTAATACCTACTTAAAATATATTCCTCAAATGTTCCTAGTTACAGTTTTAGCATCTAGATTTTTTCAGGATATGTACAGACCAAAATAAATAAAACAGTGAATGAAAAATATTAATAGATTGGTAGTTGAAGCTACAAGTGGCTGTATTCTATACGTCAGGTTCCTGTGAAGTTTTTGCCCACTTGTTAGCCACAAGTTGTGTTAGGGCTTCGTATAAGACACAGTGGATATAAAAAGTCTACACACCCCTACACCAAATTATTTCAGATTTATTTTCATTTATGTGACCCATAATCTGTACAATTCAATTGAAAAACAAGCTGGAATAATGTAGTGGGAGGAAATAAAAACAACAAAACTAAAATAATGTAGCTGCATAAGTTACAAGACATTAGATATAACATGGAACACAGTAAAGACGGTCATCAAGAAGTTGCTAAAATTTTGCACAACAATGACATTACCAAGAACTGGATGTCCCTCAAAACTTGATAAAAGACAAGAAAAAATTTGGTCTGGGAGGTTGCCAAGAGACCTACAGCAACATTACAGTAGGTGAAACAATTTCTGGCTAGTACTGGTTGTGTATTGCAGGTGACAACAATATCCCATTTCCTTCATATATCTGGGCTGTGGGGTAGAGTGGTAAGACAGAAGCCTTTCATGACTATGTTTTGCCAAAAAGCTACATTGTTTGCCAAAAGTACGTGGGAAAACATGTTATGGTCTGATGAGACCAAGGTTGAACTTTTTGGCTATAATTCCAAAAGGTTTGTTTGGCGCAAGGCCAATACTGCACATCACCAAAAGAACACCACACAATGGATTTGGAGCACTTTTGCAAGGAAGAGTGGGCAAACATTGCCAAGTCAAGATTTGCCATGTTGACAGACTCCTTCCGAAAAAGACTGAAAGCTGTCATAAATTCAAAGGGTACTTCAACAAAGTATTAGTTTAATGGTGTGGATATTTAAGCAACCCCATTATTTTAGTTCTTTATGTTCCCATCCTAAAAGATTTCAGTTTGTTTTTGAATTGTACAGATTAGAAGTGAAATTAAAAGTAGAATAACCTTTCATTTTAACAGGGGTGCATAGACTTTCTGTATCTACTGTATATAACATTGTGCAGGATGTGTGTATTTAGAGCTAAGTATGGGATCAAAAGCTGTCCCTGTCCTATGTGATCGAGAAAGTGTTGGGTTAAGGATGACTGACTTACTAAGCTTTCTACTCCCTTGGAACTGGACATGGAGCATCACAAACCTGCTGCTTTCTCAAACTCAATATTCTGCAGTGTATTGCCTTAGGTTACACCAAAGAAGGGATGGTAGTACTTTTTAACTATAGTCTGTTAGCTCATTGATAGTACTGTATACTGCTCACTTGCCTTGTTTTGCCACTATGACTTTTATTTGTTATTAAAGGGGCTGTACCATGAAAAATATTCCACATTTTCAGACCAGCACCTACATCTGAATACTTTCGTAATTTCATGTCATGAAAAATTTAGCATAGCCACTAAGTTATTCAATAGAATGTATGTATATAGACAACATCCTGCTGTTTGTTCGTGGTCGCACATGCTCAGTTTTAATCTTCAACTGCCACCAGCCATATATTTTTCTAGAGGCTGTGCAGTTACAGGGAAAGGGCTACAACAAAAACGGCACATCCCCTGAGCTGCCAGCCTGAAATAAATCTAGCAGAACAATTGGAGCAATGAATGGGGAGATCTCTGGATCCATGTGAGGTACAGGGCTGGTTCTAGCTTTGATAGTAAGAGATTGTCATGTACTATATGATGTCTGATTTTTCACATCAATCATGGCATTAACCCTGATCAGGGCTTGTCCAGGAATTTATGACTGATGAGCTTTTCTCATATCTGATCATTGGGGGTTCAACACTCCGGTGTCACTGTTTTGGGGTAGATCCGGGTCGGGAACGGTTTTTGTCTGACTGAATCCTGGCATTTTTGTGGGTAGCGGCCAGATCTCAACCGAATCCCATTATAGTCAATGGGGCCAGCAGGTATGCGGCACTATCTGGGAATGCCAGATCCAGATAGCTGTGCCGTAGATGTGAAAGAGGCCTAAAATATTTACCTAGATATTGAAACTGAAAAAAATACCTGTTCCTCAAGTTCAATTTGACCAAGAGGCAGACAGTGATGTATGATGTGTAAGACCCAGTAATTCCATTGATGGAGATGGTGCAGTACAATAACATAAAAGCAAGAAAATGTCAAAATGTATGCAACAAAATGTAATGTACAAGCTGATTTTATATGAGTCAGTGATTACACAAATAAATGATAACTCAAATCCAAAAGAAAATGGAAGAAACAAGTCGTTACCAAGAAATAAAGCAATTCTGCAGATAGTTAGGTACATCTCAGGTCATGTAGACAGGATCTTTAAAATAATTGGACAGCTGATAGGGAATGCATAATATGGAATCTCATTTTTGACAGTAATGTGAACATAGAAGTTGAGGATATGCCTTGTAACAATGAGATAATGTCAGCATCAATTCTATACAAGACTGATTGAGCCTCTGTAATGGAAGCTCTGCCTACACAGGTTCCAACTGAGAAAGAGAAAGGATTTTTTTCTTTCGTCTTTTTGGTGTTTGAAGGACAGTATTTTGCATTGTCTGCTGTCTTTAAGAATGTACATTATACAGAATCCAAAAAGGCACAGGCTTAATCAGCCAGCTACGTGCTTTGGGCAATTACTTGCCGAAGTAACAGTTATACAGTTGGCAAATATATTTTAACAATTCTACAGCGACTGTTTGCAAACATTTTCAAATAGAAGTCATGTCTAATCAACAACAAAATATGTTCCTCCCTCTGGGCTTTCGCTTGTCTCATGTAAAAACGAAATATTGTAGAGATTTATTATTGCAGTGGTGCATTGCAACAAAATGCTAGGGATACGTCTCAGTGCCTATAAATATACTTGCGTGCATATTCTGTCAACATCAGCAAAATACTTTCTAGAAGTTGGGGTGATCTTAGTATATTATATTATATTATATTATATGACAGTCCCATGGCATCTGCACCAATAATTCAAAGAAATTAAAGGGATGTCTGGCCAACAACCATCCCCAGGGGTCCTAACCCATGTCCCTGAACATAAAAAAAAACCCTGCTGCTGCTCTGTTCCCAGCCTCCACAGCTTTAACGTAGCATTTAAGGCTATGTGACTACTGAGGCCTGTGATTGGCCGCAGCAGTCATGGCACCAAATAGGCTCTGGGTGTGGACAGGAATGAAGCAGTGGCGGAACTGCAGACAGGTCAGTGGGTTTTTTTTATGTTCAGGGGCACAGGTTTGGACCCCAGGGGTTGTCAGCTCCAAGACCAGACAACCCCTATGATTATTCGCTTTTCACAGATTTGTAAAAAATCTGTTTTTCTTATATTTCAATTCACTTAACACGGTCAATGATAGTGTCAGTTGTCAGCATGTAGGCCAGCTGCTGGTGACAGATCTTGATAGATCTAATTTCAAAAATTGTTATTGGTTTTGACAAACCGTAAATGCAGAGCAAATACTTTTTCAGACTTCCAATAGCTCAAAATAGAGTTAATAGGTTCCAAGAAAATTGTATTATGTTTTAATGTAGCAAATATTTGTTTTTCTTCACCCCTAGCAATTCAATACAAATATCAAAAACCTTTATTTCTCGTGATGGAGTCCAAGAGGAAGAGATATAAGCAGTGGTGGTGGTGGGGGTCTTTTCCTTTTAATGTTTTAATTTTGCTTTGTCACCAGATGTTTTAGTATGAATAAAGTCCAATAAGAGAAAGATTAACTTGAACTACAAACCAGGGTAACAATAGTTTCCAGGATATATCTATGTGGTAGTCTGAATGTACATATTTGCACTGCATTGACTGTTGGTCTGACTTGCTCAATGAGATATTGAGTTTATCTCTGGGGTCTTACTTTCCTCTACTATAGAACTATACAAATAAGAAAAGCATTTCCAAATCTTTACAACTATTAAAAACCACTTTCCAGGTTACAATGAATGAGCTGCAGTAGTAAGGTTATGGTGTGATATACTTCTTTGAGCATAAAAGTCTTTTAAATGATCTGAGAGGACCATCATTCTTGATGGCTCTTTATTTATTCCATATGAACTGATCTTTACGGATGTCTTTACACGCGGCATATTTTTCTGCAATTGAAAATCATTTCCATTCACCTGAATGGGCCTCCAATCCATGTGCTTGTCGTTAAAACAACCTCATTCAGATAAACGGAACCAACTTTCAGTTGCAGAAATTTCTGCAAGAAAATCATCTGCATGTGAAGGTACCCTAAAACATAAAAATAAAGCACAATGTCCAATAACTCAGAACTGCTCCAGTAGGCATCACATAAATCTAAGGCTACTTTCACACTAGAGTTTTTGCTTCAGTTTTGTCCCCATTCATTGTCAATGGGGACAAAACTGAACTGAAGACAACGGAATGCTCCTGAAAACATTCCGTTCCGTCTTCAGACCGGAGAACAAACCGCAGCATGCTGCGGTTTTCTCTCCGGTCCAGGCATCCGCACCGAGACGGATCCGGAATGACCCCCAATGCAAGTCAATGGGGACGGATGCGTTTGGTGTGACACACCAGTAATCCGGATCTGTCCTCCATTGACTTGCAATGGGGGGTCATTCCAGATCCGGCTACACAGAAATACATACAGACATACATACATACACATACATACTCACATACTCCAGGCAGGGACGCCGGCAGCATGTCTTCACGCGCCTCCTGTGCGCAGCTATGACGTTTCCCCACTGCGCCCAGCAGAGGGCGCTGTGGGGAATTGTCATCACTGTGCGCAGGAGGCGCGTGAAGACGTGCTGCCGGCGTCCCTGGCTGGAGTATGTAAGTATGTATGTGTATGTGTGTATGTATGTATGTTTGTCTGTGTCTTGTCCCAATGTCTGTGTCAACATGTGTGGGGCCGGACCGCTGCTCCGACTCCACACATGTATCAGCGGCAGTACGGATCCGTCGGCACCCTTTAGGTGCCGGATCCGTGCTGCCGCTAGTGTGAAAGAGGCCTAATACTCAATAATCTTTAATGACCCTCATCCATGAGCCAGAGAGACAACAGGCCACTCGACCTTGTTCTGTATATTTAGATATGGACTAGGACAGAAAACTGAAAAGATGCTCCAGAAAAATTACATGGGGAATGCGATTAGTTACTAAAACAGACATGTTAGTAGTAGAGACAAGTCCTCTTTAAATGGGCTGTCCTTTGTACAGTGCAGGTATACTGTACATAAATCTTGAATGCTTAAAAGTGTTATTCCCGTCTCAGGAATGTCATATACAGCGGCCACAGGTGGCAGAGGTTATCGAGACAGTCAAGCTGTGTAGCTTCCATACACTTCGATGGTGCCTCGTATGCTGGACATTCTGATCTCAGCCATGAACAGATGAGATAGTAATACCCTTTTAACACTAGTAACAAAATCAATACTGAGAAAGACATCCTGAACGTTATGCTATTCATTCAAATCCATCAGATTTGAATGAATGGGGTATTTTATACTCCATTCACATGCAGCAGAACAAATCTGCAGAGAATAATGAACAAAGTGTGGATTTTAAAAGCCCCCACATATCGAATATAGTTGTGGTTTCTATACAAAAAAGCTATGGATTAGCCCCGCTGAAGTTTGATAAGACTAATCCAAGTGCAGATCCACTGACAAAAGACTGAAAAAGAGAATTTATTGTGTGCATTTCTTCTACGCTCCCACAATGCAGCTTGTCACATGTGGCCAAGCCACTCCCACTCATGGCTGCACGATTTTATGGTAGAATTGCGCGGCTATTGGCTGTTCTGGGTAGACGGCGTTGTTTGCCCACACGCACCCAGCTGCAACGTGAGTTTGTATCCATAATCCATAAATCATAAGTATAATAAAGAACACACAACTACAACACACTTGTCATATTGTTATACAGAATAATACTAATCACATTAATGACAGCCCTTCTTCAGTTCAGCAGAGAACAGCTTGACATCTAAGAAGAAGCTATTTAGTCATCTGTCATGAATATTCCTGGACTCACCAGCACTACAAGACACTGCGTTAAAATCATTGTGAATTTCAAATTCTAAGTGAAATGCAATTTCTTAAAACCTCTCTAATACATGTGGAGTAGAACGACTGATCTGGCGAAAAAAGAGAAGATGTCAATGCCCCCGAGCACAAACTGTAAATCAATACCAAGCCTGTCCATCTGCCATCTAAGTGGCATTAGGATCACATGAACTTGTTTGTACTATGTACAACAAAGTCACACATATTGTAGGAATATGATACTTAAAGTGGCAAATGATTTCCCCATGGACTCAACCTGAGCAGCCCCAGATAGTCAACACTTTGCCATGTATTTCTATTGGGTTTACCATAAATAGACGGCAGATGGAATACAAATTCTGAGGCACATGATACAGATCTAACTAAAAGTCTTGGACAGTCCTACAACTGTTTAAAATAAAATACTGTCTTAAAGGGAATTTGTCATAAAAAAATGACCCATTGTTTAAATCAAGTTTTTATGTTAAACATATGTCTTTGTAATGTTTGGCGATGTTTTTTCTAATTTTCCATGTTCCTATCTATATTTTAAAATCATCTTAAAATCTTGCAGTTTTCCTTCTGGCCACTAGGCTATAATCTCAGCTGAGATATCCTGTTTGTCAGTGTGTCAGCTGTAAAGTAATGCTGCTACCGTAAACAGTGTAATTGGAGACCAACTCACATCACAGACAATAGAATCTCCCTGTAGAATAAACAAAAACTTCAAAGGAAAAAGCCTCTCAATGCATTCTCAATAGGACTGGAGCTGTCTATTGCTGCCTATGGTCCATGGGGCTTGCTGTAAAGCATATCACTAAATGCTGTTTAGAACAGCTCAGCCAAGATGGCAGCCCCCGTAAAAATGTTCTAGTAATGAAATTTCAAAAACTACAATCAGAAAATACAAACAGATTAGAGAAAAAGAACATGTTTTATTATCTCTTTTTAATCAATAAAGAAAATTTTAGGTGACAAAATCCCTTTAAGCTACATTCACACGACTTTATTTGTGGTCCGTGTCCAATCCGCATTTTTTTGCAGACCAATTCATTTCTATAGGGCCACAAAAAAATAAGAACAGCAAATGGATATCAGTTATCTGTGTGGCCATGCCGCAAATGATAGAACATGTCCTATTCTTGGCCATTTTGTGGACAAGAATAGGCATTTTACAATAAAGCCCCCTGAAAAGTGCGGGATGCACACGGGCCGCATCCGTATTTTGTGGATCGCAAATGGATACAGTCGTGAGAATGTAGCCTTATACTCACCCGTTTCTCCAGCACCATTCTCTGCATTGCTAATCCTGTTCTCCTGCTTTACAAACAGCAGGGGTGATGTAACTGGATAAGGCCTGAAACCGCTCCAGCCAACCACTGTCCTCATTGTATTTATGGCATATTCTGGCGATAGGCCATCAATGTCTGAGATGAGACAACCCCTTCAACTATCAGTTGCTTTGTAACTGAAGTGCAGGGAAATAGGTAGAAAGAAAATAGGGAGGAAGAGGAGGTATCCTTATAGGTGCTGCAGGTATGTGCCTAAATTCACAAGTCTTTAATTCTGCGACTGGTTGAAAAGTAACATGATTTAAAAGGTACAGTAAAGCTTGAGATCCCATATGACAGAAATTATTTAGCCTACTGGTCTCTAATTCCTCATCCAATCACCTGTTCTATATCTGTGCTAAATAATTTTATTGTTATGTTTGTCACTCAAAATAAACCAAAATTAAAGTATCACTAAGCATTCATCAACCTTTGCATTAGTACCAATAGTACAATGTGTATACATGAGGAATAACACTATTACTGGACATTATATCATATTGTATCTGCCATTTTTTTAAACAGTTTCCCTCTGTGCTTGCTGAATATCTTGCTTGCAGTTCTCCAAGGCATTGTGGGTGGAAGCTAGCTGCCATTCACTGCACACAAAGAAAGTAGAGGAGAATCTCCTCCCTAACTGTCTCACAGTCACTTAGAAGCTGCCCCAGGATAATGGAGGGCATTACAGAGAAGTACTGACCTGTACTTTTGTGACTGAAGCACTTGTGGTGAGCTATAACCTTCCTAGGAGCTATGTAGTCTATCTTTGTTTGTGCCTGTCTCCTAAGCTCATGCTTAATCCTTCCAGCTCCCCAAAGACTTTCATAGACATGTGTAATATGATCCTCTGGCAGAGATGAACAGTCCTGGACAGTAATAACGCATAGATCACCACTTAAAGAATCCTGGACAACCCCTTTAAGTGAAAATACAATGCTTCACTGAGGAACCATAACACAAAGGTGAGTGCAATGCCTACAGGTCAGTGTGCATGGAGTCTTAAGTTAAACAAGATTTGTGATACAATAATTCATATTTCTCACACTATGTTCTCTTTCATTGTTTTTATGCTAAACCAATAAAGGCAAAATAAAAGCTTACAACTTGGAAACAATGTATTTAAAGTTAAAAAATAGAATTTAAAAAATCCACAACTTTACTGCCGGTAACAGAATGGTCGGATGACTACCACTTTGAAAGTAATTATAAGGATGGAATAGTCTGACTGATTGGCATTCTAGCGAGGCAGATTAATGGCTGCAGTAGGTGCCACTTATTTTAGCTGAAACGGCTGATCAGTATTCTAAGCTGTTAGTGTATTTCTTTTCTACAAATAGATGACTTTTAGAAGACTTTATAGATTACAGTGCTCAGAAGCAGCAGGTATGATTGTTGAACAAAGAATAATGCAGTCACTAAAAAACCTTCGGTTGTTGTAATGCACCCATATTTTTATGCCACTACATATGCAATTTAAATAGACACTGTACTATAGAAACGTTACATACCGAACCTAAATAATACGTTAATACGTTAAAAAGGAATAAGTTAATAAGAAACTTTGCAGTATGTCTTGAGAGAAAATGCCTCTTTCGCCACTAAAAAGCTATGTCTCCTCCCAGTGAAATAATAGTGCTGGCTTTAGAAAGTCTATCTCGCCCCAGTGCCAGGTTCACAGCTACACTGCTCAGTAATGCTGGATAATGTCTTCCACGCTGCTGCTTCTGATGATGTGGTACAGAGAGAGAGGGAAGCAGGATCTCCTCTGTGTGTGCGGAGTATGGGACACATCATAGCAGCTAGTCTCCATCTACAATTAGCAATTAGAAATAAAGCCTATACAGAATACAAGTCATATAATGGTTGTCATACTGATATTCCTCATGTACACAAACATGACAGCTTATTTTAGAAATTCACCTGAAATGTCAGGCATGCTTTAATGAATAATAAATTATAAAGTAAGAAAAAATGCAATCACCGTTATTGTATTACACACATTTTTGCCATTATTTTGAAATGTGAAGATTTGAACCTTCTGTTATAATTGCAAATATATTATTGCAAAAGTTCTGAAAAAAATTCAACCTAAAGGCTCATGCACACGAACGTGTGCATTCAGTGCCCATGCTGTGGACTGCAAATTGCGGTCCACAACGCACGGGCACTGACACTGGGGCTGCCACATGCGGATCGCGGACCCATTTATTTGAATGGGATCCGCATTCGACAGTCCACACCGCAAAAAAGTAGGGCATGCGAGCCTCCGTTCCACATCTCCGTGATGCGGGCCGCAATACGGGCACGGGCTGGCACCGGTCGTGTGCATGAACCTTAAGAGACAGTGTTCTGGTTCTGACTCCACTGTATGCTTTATAAAGAGAATGCAGCACAGACCGCAGGAGGTTAGAAACTGTCGATGAAGTGTGCTAATGTGAAGACCAGACTAGTAAAGCAGGTCTTCATTCCCCTGAACTGTAGTTCTGTTTTATTGCATGTGTTATGTAGGACATAGTTCTGACCCAGCACTGCAACGTGGAGCAGACGGGCATACACTGCTAAATGACATTCATCTGCTGCATGAACTATTCCATAGGTGCCAAGACAACTATTCTGTGACTGTCCTTGATATTTTCAGGAAAGTGACTCTGACAGGACAAGAAAAGATTTTACTGAATATTTATTTGATAGGGCATGCATGTCTATATTAAAACAGACATATCAAGAGTGCTTTGATCTGTAAAGGACATTTTGACTATACAAGTATGTGCTGGTCGGCCTCAGTTTGTGGAGCGCAAATGCGGCTCTTAACTTCATCAAAAGACACATCCCATTCCGCCATGGGTGGTATGCTAACACATGTCATATATTTATTTTATACAGTTGTATTTATGGCAGCTGTATGTACTAAAAAACAGATTCAGACAAAAAAAAATACTTTTCCAAAAGAGATTTTCCATATACATATTAAGTGAGTGCAGAATCTTGTTGAAATTGAGTTTTCAAACAAAAAAAAAACCTTTTAACCCTTTCAATCCCGGGGCAGTTTTCACCTTCCTGCCCAGGCCATTTTTTGCTAATCTGACATGTGTCTCTTTATGTGACCATTTAACCAAAAAATGGCTGTTTTGGCACTGTTTTTTTTCCCACTGCGTTCACCTGGTGATGCGGCGATACCTAATATGTCTACTTCTCTTTTTTTCCCTTTATTTTGCGAAAATGGTGCTTTTTTTTTTTTACTTGAAACTTTTATTTATTTTTTTAAACTTTATTTTTTAACTTTTTTACCACACTTTTTTTAACATTTGGGGGTCTGATCCCCTTTACAATGCATTATAATACTTCTGTATTGTAATGCATTGGCCTGCTTCCTGTGAGATCCAGGGGGCTGGGTCTCACAGGTTTCCGTAGATGGCAGCCGGATGCCTCAGGAAGGCATCCAGCTGCCATCCAAGCCATCGGATCCCCGTCACAGCAGCGCGGGGACCCAATGGACTCCCCCTCCCGCACCAAGGACCGCGGCACAGCGAGGGTTAAATCGCCGGCATCTGTGTTTTCACCGATGCAGGTGCATACAGCAGGGGTCCAGCTCCTGCACCCGCCCGATCAGCGCGCTGTAGTACTACAGTGCTGGTCGGGAAGGGGTTAATTTCAACTAAGACACAATGGGCATAAACTATAATTATTGAGGGCACAATGGGGGTATATATACTGAGGGAACTGGGGAGCCATTAATTATACTGGGGGCACAAAGGGGGGAATTACTTATACTGGGGGCAGTAAGGGGGGCATCACTTATACTGGGGGACAGTAAGGGGACCATTATTTATAGAGGGGGCTGTTAGGAGGCGATTACTTATAGAGGGGGGCTGTAAGACGGCCATTACTTATACTAGGGGGCACTGTGGAGCCCATTCTTTATAAAGGAGGCACTATGGGGGCCACTGGATGTCCAGGGGGCATTATGTATACTGAGAGCACTGCTGAGTTTAGCAATTTTAAAAATGAATCAGTTTTACTCTCTGTTAAAAATGGAGACAAAATGGATGCCAAACGGCGGTTAAAAAATAGATGCACACTCTTAAGCCTTAAGCCTTATTCACGCGTCCGTACTCAAATCCGTGAGCAGGTGTCAGTGAGGCATCCGTGAAGGATCCGTGTTGGGTCCGTGGGTCCTTGTTTTGCCATCCGTGTTGCATCCGTGTTTTACTGACACTGAACAGCTGAAAAATAATTTTCAAAGCATCTCTTCTTAATGATCCGTGAAACACGGATGCAACACGGATGACATCCGTGAGGGATCCGTGGTTTTCACTGACTTATTGACTATAATGGGCGTGAGGGATCCGGGAACAAGGATCAAGATAGGACATGCATCCTTGCTAAAAACACGGACCGTGCTCAAACACTGATGTCTGAATAGACACATTAAAATGAATGGGGACGTGTGCTGTCCGTGGAAGACATGTACAGGACACGTCCGTGAAACACTGACGTGTGAATGAGGCATTTTCACACATCAGTGTTTGGTCAGCGACCTCGATCAGTGATTGTGAGCAAAAACCAGAAGTGGATGCTAGACAGAGATAAAGTATAAGGGAAGGATCTGCCCCTTTTCTTTGTTTTTGACTAGCACCTGGTTTTGGCTCAAATCACTGACTGTGTAAATAAAGCCTAATGCAAAATGGCCATGAAAAACTGAAAAAATAGCCATTTTTTCACTGATGTTTGAATTTACCTTTAGATTCATAAGTATTCCCTGCTGCTGTATAGAAACAATCGAAGGGCAAGACCACACATTCAAATGCCACATACAGCTGGTACCACCACCCACCCATGTGGACCAATGGGTGCACAATTTAACCGCACAATCTTGCAGCTTCAGGCTGTTGTGGTTGGGCACAACTGTGCCCTTTACCCTAATATGAAATCTCTAGAAGTCAATCACAGGAAACACGCTTTATATTGTATGGAAAATCAATGTATACAAATCATTTAACACATTTATTCACACTTGCTTTGTACTGTATTGCTGAATGTGAACTGCACTTTATTAGAAATTATTTTTCGTAGACATTTTCAGCATATGCAGCAATGGACATATTTCTACCCAAGTCCCTCATCTCTTTGTATTCATATCCCTACGCTGATTCCCTTAGTTCTACAGATGTGCACTAAAATAACGGCAACACACACAGAGGCAATTAACAGAGTTATCCTCTTGCTGCAGATAAAGTTTATGCCCATACTTAACATTCAGGTAAAAAAAGACTCATTTACTCGGTCTAGTAGGAAAATGGCTAATAAAATTAAGTATGCTTTATGAACAGTTGTAAAATATATTTACTTCTGAACAGACCTACTGGGAAAAAGGTACAACGCGGGCCTGGCTGCAATAAAGGAAAGATCAACTGCACATAAACATTCACTCTTCAAATAAGGGGCCTAACTGTGTTTTTGTGTTAAGTAGGGGTTGAGAAACCTGTTTTTGGATGACATGCTGATCATGATCACAGGGGCTCCAGCGGCCAACTGTAGTCTGCAGCACCCTGAAGGAAGCATTTTTTTCAATGCTGCACGACCTAGAAGTGGGAAAAGCATTACATACAGTGCCTTGCAAAAGTATTCGGCCCCCTGGAACTTTTCAACCTTTTGCCACATTTCAGGCTTCAAACAAAAAGATATAACATTTTACATTTTTGGTGAAGAATCAACAAGTGGGTCACAATTGTGAAGTGGAATGAAATTTGTTGGATCATTTAAACTTTTTTTGTAATAATAAAACTGAAAAGTGGGGCGTGCAAAATTATTCGGCCCCCTTGCACTAATACTTTGTTGCGCCACCTTTTGCTGCGATTACAGCTGCAAGTCGCTTGGGGTATGTCTCTATCAGTTTTGCACATCTAGAGACTGAAATTCTTGCCCATTCTTCCTTGCAAAACAGCTCGAGCTCTTTGAGGTTGGATGGAGAGCGTTTGTGAACAGCAGTTTTTAGCTCTTTCCACATATTCTCAATTGGATTCAGGTCTGGACTTTGACTTGGCCATTCTAAAATCTGGATACGTTTATTTTTGAACCATTCCATTGTAGATTTTGCTTTATGTTTGGGATCATTGTCTTGTTGGAAGATAAATCTCCGTCCTAGTCTCAGGTCTTTTGCAGACTCCAACAGGTTTTCATCCAGAATGGTCCTGTATTTGGCTCCATCCATCTTTCCATCAATTTTAACCATCCTCCCTGTCCCTGCTGATGAAAAGCAGGCCCAAACCACGATGCTGCCACCACCATGATTGACAGTGGGGATGGTGTGTTCAGGGTGATGAGCTATGTTGCTTTTACGCCAAACATATTGTTTTCAAAAAGTTGGATTTTGGTTTCATCTGACCAGAGATCCTTCTTCCACATGTTTGGTGTGTCTCCCAGGTGGCTTGTGGCAAACTGTAAACTTTTTATGGATATCTTTGAGAAATGTCTTTCTTCTTGCCACTGTTTCATAAAGGCCAGATTTGTGAAGTGTTCGACTGATTGTTGTCCTATGGACAGACTCTCCCACCTCAGCTGTAGATCTCTGCAGTTCATCCAGAGTGATCATGGGCCTCTTGGATGCATCTCTGATCAGTCTTCTCCTTGTTTGAGATGAAAGTTTAGAGGGACGGCCGGGTCTTGGTAGATTTGCAGTGGTCTGATTCTCCTTCCATTTCAATATGATCACTTGCACAGTGCTCCTTGGGATGTTTAAAGCTTGGGAAATCTTTTGGTATCCAAATCCGGCTTTAAACTTCTCCACAACAATATCACAGACCTGCCTGGTGTGTTCCTTGGTCTTCATGATGCAGAACCCTGAGACTATCACAGAGCAGGTGCATTTATACAGAGACTTGATTACACACAGGTGGATTCTATTTATCTTCATCAGTCATTTAGGACAACATTGGATCATTCAGAGATCCTCAATGAACTTCTGGAGTGAGTTTTTTGAACTGAAAGTAAATGGGCCGAATAATTTTGCATGCCCCACTTTTCAGTTTTATTATTACAAAAAAAGTTTAAATGATCCAATAAATTTCGTTCCACTTCACAATTGTGACCCACGTGTTGTTGATTCTTCATCAAAAATTTAAAATGTTATATCTTTTTGTTTGAAGCCTGAAATGTGGCAAAAGATTGAAAAGTTCCAGGGGGCCGAATACTTTCGCAAGGCACTGTATTTTTCGCTGAAATCAACAGGCTTATAGGATGCACTACGCCCTTTAAAGAGAGTTGCTCTTTGAATTCACTCTCCATTCAGATTACACAGAATTCTTTAAGACTGGTTTCCTGCTAAAGTTCATTGTATTGGCATAGCCGGAAATGGGTGGAGTGCTGCCACAACCCATTGACTATAATGGGATTCGACGGGGATATGGCCTGTTTCCGGCATTAGGCCAGACAAAAACTGGTGCTTGCAGCAGTTTTTGTCTGACCAAATCCTGGCACTAATGTCAGAAACAGGCAGGATCCCCACTGAGTCCCATTATAGTCAATGGGGCCTGGCGGTGCTCCGACCCTTTCCAGCTATGCTACATACGATGAATTCTGCCAGAACACCCTGCTGGGAGATTTTAAAGCTAGTGTAAAACTAACCTGATGAAAATAACCTATTTTTCACCCTTAGCTTTTCTAACAAAAATTCCATATATTAACTATCAAATTGACACATTTTTATACCATATGAACTTGTGGATATTACTAAATACTGAAGTTTTCTAGTGGCTGTATGCATTTGGGACCGTCAGCGAACAAGCAATTTCTGCTGATTTTTTCATCATCACATTCCAAGAGCTAGAATCTTTTTTATTTTTCCGTTGATGTAGCGGTATGAAGGTCTCGTTTTTTGAAGGACAAATTGTAGTGTTTTATGGTGGTTAGAACCAGGGCCTGGTTGTCATATGAGAGCAGAGCTCCTGCTCATTCCTGCATGGAAGACCAATGCAGCACTTATTCTAGGCCTGTGATGGCTAACCTCTGGCACTCCAGCTGTTGTAAAACTACAACTCCCAAGATGCACACTTGCTCTGCTGTTCTCAGAACTGCCTGGAGTCATAGTTTCACCACAACTGGCGTGCCAGAGGTTAGCCATCACTGCTCTAGGCCATTGTAAAAAAGGCGGTGGCCTAGAATAAGGCCCATTAATGACCACCATAAAAGCACATATCCGTGGTCATAAAGGAGTTAAAGCGTCATTTTCAACTTAAATAAATTTGTATACTGAAAAGAAGCATTAAGCATTTTCTACTTTCCCATTTATTCCCCAGTTCTGTCTGGATTTGCATATTCTTACTCATTTATATGCAGACCTTTCTTGTAAACTGCTCATTATCCAAATACTATGTGAAACATCAAGCATTTTAATAATAGAACAATAATCCCAACAATGTTCTTAAAATACTAATAATGGGGTATCAATGGAAGGACAGACAGATATTTATCTACATATGAGTAATGGAATATAGTGCTGAATCCTAAGCAGCCAGTGAGCGCGCCATTACCCGTGGCAAACACGGTCAGATTTTCAGCAACAAATTCTCCTTCGAGGGAAACATGTCATGAATTTTGAAACTACTTCTGTACTTCAAAACAAAGACTGGTATTCTGTGGCAGTAGCGTGTCATGAATAATAAGTCGCAGACTGGGATATGTATCGCGTGCCCGAATTACAGTAGATTGCTAATGTGAGATAGAATAGGAAAACGTGGACTACATATCATGTTATATAGAAGACAATTTAAGAGCTAAATATGAGACTTAGGATAGAGGCAAAGAACACACTTGCTTTAATTATAACCACCCGCATGGTAATGACAGCTCCTTCTTGATTGCTGTAGTCATGCCTTTTGCTATATAAATCCAGTATGGATGCATCTAACTCATACCATGACTAAGATCTGCTAGATCAAAACGTGTTGGTTGCATTACCGCTTTCCATGTGGAGATGTATTTTTACATGAAGCTAAATAAAGACGGAAGATTTTAATCTCAGTGCTGGAAATCTTTTTCCTTTTCATCCTAGATTGTTTACTGGACCGGGTCCTTGCACGAGAGGCTATACGGGTAGTGCTGGCTTGATTCCTGATTTACAGAGAAAATACTGCAGGTGAACTAAGGGCAGAGGAAAATAACCAGCAAATTATAGTAAAAAAGGAGAGGAATTATTGAATTTCTTTCTCCATGCTGTCAAATAGAAAGAAATCTGACAGATGGACTCCGGGAAATTTTTCACACATAAAAACATGAGAATGATACAGTCTGGTGCATGGACACCAATACAGAAAAAAAGCCCTCCTACAATGGTCTTTACAGGTTCATTAATGTCTGGAGTCCACTAATCTGTATTTAAAAGGATAGTATGAACTGACTGCATCATGAAACACGATGATACACTCAGTTCAGTTTAGGAGAGCATGGGAAATCTGCCAGACACATGGACCGTTTTTTCTAGGCCAATCATGTTGGGGTGAAACAGCACTTAAGTCAATAAGTGACAAAGCACTGGGATCCCCACTAATCACGTGTCACATTTTCTCCATTTAAAAGGAGCAATGGTGAAGCATGCACATCACTGCTCCGTTCAATGTCTATGAGGCGGAATAGGGGATAACCTGCTACTGAAATAACTCTTTAATATCTATATAGTCACTGCATAATATTTTACTTAAACACAAACCTACTTACCAATAGTAGAATTTTCCATAGAAGTGAGAGCAAAACATTTTCTAGATTATCATCTGCCCAATGAATCGGTACAAACATCTACTAGTTTACATAATGTGTGGTTTTGTCCATCACTTAGAAGCAATTATTGCTAACATTAAAGCGGCTTCTGAAATGTGATGTATTTGCAATTGTTACATAGTTACTACTACTAGCAGTCATATGAAAAAATAAACACGCAAAAGTTGACAAACTTTCCAAGAATTACAGGGGCACAAGGCATTAGCATTATTGTCATGATTGGACACCAGCTACAGTACATACTTGTCAAGTGGTTGGACAGAGGCTGCCACCTTTCACATGGTTGAACTGTAGCTTCCTACCAGTCATGTGGTTGGATTGTGGCTTGCTACCAGTCATGTGATTTTTTTTTTTTAAGTATTAAAACACAGGAAAAACAACATTAGTGTGGTATCGTTGTAATCATATTGACCTGGAGAATTAAAGGGGTTGTCTCATCTTGCCTAATGGGGGCATATCGCTAGGATATGCCCCCATTGTCTTATAGGTGCGGGTCCCACCGCTGGACCCGCACCTATATCGAGAACGGGGCCCCGAAAGCGAACGGGGGCGCACTGCGCATGCGCAGCCGCCTCCATTCATTTTCAATGTGGCCGGCGAAGATAGCCGAGCGCTGGCTCGGCTATTTCCGTCGGCTCCATAGAAATGAATAGAAGGCGGTGGCCGCGCAAGCGCGGTGCGCTCCCATTCATTTCTATGGGGAGCCGGCTTGGTGGTGGCCGGACCGGAGTCCTCCAGCCACCACCTTGCGGGGCCCCGTTCTCGATATAGGTGCGGGTCCCAACGGTGGGACCCGCACCTATAAGACAATGGGGGCATATCCTAGCGATATGCCCCCATTAGTCAAGATGAGACAACCCCTTTAAGGTAACAAGCTAGTTTTACCACATAGAGTATGCTGTAAACACGAAACCCATAAACATAAGGCAGAACTGTGGGTTTTTCTTCAATTTCACCCCATTTGAAATTTTTGGGGAAATTTCTTATGCAACATAAAATGGTGCAATTAGAAAGTACAACTTGCCCCGCAAAAAAACAAACTCTTATATGGCTATGTGAATGGAAAAAGTTATGGCTCCAGGAAGGCAGGGAGTAAAGAACGAAAATGAAAAAAATGGAAAATCTGTGGGTCCTTAAGGGGTTAAAAGAAATGTGTTCAAAGTACTCGTGGCCAGAGGAAGCGCTGACGCGCGAAACGGCCGTCGCCACAGCTTGTTGGTGCCTGCATTGTACACTATCCGTCCCCTAGCCTGTGTTTGTTCGTCCACGTTGAAAATAAAGAAGATTTTACGCCATTGGTGAGTGCCACCTGTGATTTTCTCTTTTTCTACTTTGAACACTTTTTGTGCTGTGATTTGTATGGTAGAAGGACCACAATTTTTGGTGTTTAGAGAATTGGTCTGATTGTCACATTTTCATACGCCATTTGGACACATAGTAGTAGTGCCACCCCTATGTAAATCCTGGACTCTTCTTTCTTTATTTATGAGGTTAAAAGAAATGTGCTTCCTAAAGCATAACTAGCTAACCACAGAGTTTCATCTTTATCTAATATTTTAAAAACACAAATTATTCTACAGGGCTTTACAGAAAATATATTGGCAACAGTCATGGTTTTTATAGCCTATAGTCTTTCCCATGGAGATAAAGATAAATATACAATATCTCTGTTACATCTACTGCGGTATCACAAGTCAAACACAAGAATGAGCTTTACACTAGGAAAGTTAAGAACCCGATCACAAATGACTAGAGCCTAGTGCAAAACATACAAATGCATTCTGCCGCTACTAAATAACCACCAAAACCATCTGAATTCATGAATGCTAAGCAGAAACCATTACTCCTGGGAAAGTCATCTACTATTTGCAAAATGTTGTATAGCAATACCATGCTATCAATTTTTTTTTAATATTTTACAAATGGCCCGTCATTTTAACTATACTAGCAGCACAACTCTAGCCAATTCAACATACTGTAACCGTTTTTTTTATTGTGACACCAATGGACTATACTTATACACAAAAAAATCTTCTTAAAGGGGTTGTGTCACTTCAGCAAATGGCATTTATCATGTAGAGAAAGTTAAAGAGGCTCTGTCACCAGGTTTTAACCTATGTATTTGAATACATAGGTTAAAAGCCCTTAATTTGCCAATTATCCACATACCTGTATTGCAGAGTATAGCGCAGCGGTTGTGCAGAAAAGTGAAGTTTAAAAATTATGCTAATGAGCCTTCGGAGCACCGGGGGGCGGGCTCTTTCCTCCTGAGCACCGCTTCTTCACCGCCCCCCCGGGCCCGAGGCTCTCCCCCATGCCTAAGTGCACGCCCCTCTTCAAATTGACTGACAGTGCTAGACTGTTTGGCCTAGCGCTGAAATCCCGCGCGTGCGCAGCAGGATCGGGGCCGGCGCATGCGCAATAGCGCTTGCAGTGCCGAACACTGAAAGCGCTTCCATTCATCTGCGCATGCGCCGTCACTTCCAACCCAGCACTTACTAATATATTGTGATTGTCTAAATTGTTTCTTTAGCTGGCTGAATTAATTTTTCCATCACATTACACACTGCTTGTTTCTATGGTTATGACAACCGTGCAATCCAGCAGTGGTGGCCATGCTTGCACACTATAGGAAAAAGACCTGGCCTCTCTGGTGGCCAGGACTGTGGAAGCTTACATAGGCATAGGTTCTTACTATAGTGTGCAGGGCAGGAATCTTCAGCACTCTGTAGAACACTGAAGACTGACTTTCCTTAGCAATGTTCAGCGTGTTGCTAAGGAGACTCTTTATATTTTCTGGTACAAAGAAACATTTTCCCTAATAAAATATATTACTAAAATGCTTACCATCCCTGTCCTTACACTCAACTAAAACAAACTGAAATGACAGTCACTCTTAACAAATAATACGCCTTATGTTAACTCTACCAGAAATGTTCAGAAGTTCCTAGTTTCTGTCCAAGGTGCTGCAGCAATCAGTCTTGGATTTGTTCAGTCATCTACTACATCACTTCTGGCTCTCTCTCTATGCTTGTTCTTATGCTGAGCTAGTTCCTTTTCTAAATGTTAAGTCAGCTCTTTTAAAATATACTTTTATGCATCTAACTGGGACAAACTGAGAAGAGGGGATGGAAATGGAGCAAGCAAATACTCTGTAATGATGTAAATTTATACATACTGGCCTCTGCAAGAATAAGGTAGCATATAATTCCTCAAATACTGTATGTATGCTTGCAACAGCAGATGTTCCATTAGGTTTTATTGTATTTTAAACAAAAATCTAGGATATGGTATGCTTGATAAAACAAACCAAAAAATGTGCTATATTTTACCGTCCGTGCGTGTTAACACATTAAAGGGGTTTTATAAGAATTCTATACTGATTGACTTATCCTCCCGACACACAGGACCCCCGCCGACCAGCTGTTTGAGAAGGCACATTGTACAGCGGCGGTGTTCATGGTAGCCGTTTCATATAGCATGTTGCAGCTTCATCCCATTTGAGTGAATGGTACGAGGTTACAATACTTTGCATCAATGTTAATAAGTAGACAGTCTGAAAGTAGCTGGACTGATGTAAACAATGAAGATGCCACACAAGCATCATGGCCCCATCAAACAGCTGATCTATGGGGGTCCCAAGAAGTTGGGATCAGTGGCTTCTCTGATTTTAACTAGTACTGCAGGAGCCCAGCTGTCAATCACCACAGCTCCCACTGTTAATCTTGAAAGCACAACTTGTATGTCCAGACGTAAGGGATTCCTTGAAGGTCATTTACATCAAGGAGCACTAAGGGGTGTTTTGCCAACTTGTCCCTATGTGACATTATAAGAGTTGTATTTACAGGCTGCCTCTTAGAACACCTTCTGTGCTCTGTTCATGACAAAACTCATTATTCCCAGGCTTCAGTTCAACCAGACACCAGCTTCAATTTTGGTTACGCAGGTTACAATCATAAAAGAAGAGACGTGACTGGTTGCGATAAGGCCATATTTTCCTGAGATAACATTCAACTACTAGTGCACAGAGGGAGGTAGCATTTTTGTGGGGACAAAGGCAGAGAGCTCTTCTCACAATATATCTGTAATTTCAAAAAACATGGGAATAGGACATTGAGAAGAAATCATTTTTTGGCAGATCTTCAAGCAGTTCTCCACTTAGACGCACTGATAGGTTAATTCACTTCCCATGAAATCGAACCCTAGTTTGTGTCATATCCCCAAGAGGCAGAAGAGTCTAAGTGTACAATCTCATGACAACCTTTGACAAACTATGAACAGGAATGAATGTGCTGAATTAATTTAACAGTCTACATAGTTTAAAGGGAAGCGGTCACCATAATTGACCTAAAGAGCTAATTGCTGGTTCCTACTGTTCATCCACCCTTTATTCATAAACTGGCTTTGATTACACTTCATATTGCCTTCATGTGTAAAACCAACTTGACATCACCACCAGGTAGCTCAGGGAGTCAAAACTCAAATATAAAAATGGGTTTTCTAAACCTTCAAACCGTTTTAGTTTTTAAAAACTATGGAAATAATAGTTTACCATTAGACAGCTTATTTGTGACTTGTTTACAACATAATTCCCTTTAGCTGTGAGATGGCTTCATGAACCTGCAGGACCATTCTCCATCGCTAACCTGTGAACCTATCAGGACACTACAGGCTACTGTTTACAAGAACATCCAAGTCTGTACATAGACTTTAAATTACAGTAAAATGTACTTATACAGTAGATGTGCTGCACAACAGCTGGAGACCTGGGATACCCTGTGTTAAATTTAAAGCATAACTGCATAGTGATATATCAAAGGTTTTGTTCGTGGGGGTCCAAGTGCTGAGACGCCTGCCAATCGCCAGAATGAGGAGTTAGAAGTACTCATCTGATCGCTAGTTCTCACTGCTGGAAAGCAGGGAAGAGAAGAAGGCTTCATAGCAACATTCTACTGAGCCTGTCTTCATTTCTGCTAGCGTGGAGGTCTTAGCACTCGGATCCCCACCATCAAAACATTTAATTTGTTGCTATGACATCAAATGTTTCAAAAAAGTGCAGTTACTCTAAGTTATTCCTTAACTGATCCTGTCTGTCTCTGCAAAGGTGGATCTAACTAGAGTTTGGGCACTGCTTGCTGCCATAATTCTGGGAATGCTTGGCACAAATCATGTTATCAAGTTTGATGTTGTCCAACAGATCTGGCAGGGCTTTGTGGCTTCCATTATAAACTGAAGTCACAACAGTAGTTTCAAATAGGCATGTGCATAATACACTAGTATAATACTGTCAAATAGAAATGTTTCCGAGCGTACAACAATGAGCATATGGCATTTACAGAGCACATTTGCTGTGTATGGATTCATCACTTCTACAGCAAATAAATAAGTGTAAATTCTAAGTCTGGTAGTTTTCAAGTTAGCCACATCTTTAACACATGACATAAGCTGACATTACTGCTAATCAATAGGTCTCACTGATTCCAGGAGGTTGCTTGCTGTTTCATTTCCATTATGCTCATGCTGTCTGCTACTGCTCTATCAGTACAGAATGCGTGTGACTGCATGAGGCCAGAGCATCATCTGGCTTTTTCCATTAACTACACAAATCAGCAAATCCATTGTCCCGTAGTCATTTTTGATTCATTTGTTCTGTGAGCGCTGGCAACGGCACATTCCAATTTCTTTGTCAGCCTAGCTCACTGTCATAAACGTTAATTTATGGTGTATGTGAGTCACAGTGAAAGGAGACTTGCTCACTTTCACTCCTAGAATCATTTATACTTCTATCATCCAGAATTGCAGTATCTCTCTTATAGCTGCCCGGTATTCTATGTCTGCACAGCGGAAATGAAATATGATCCCATTCTTTTTTAAAGCATCCCCTAGATTAACACACAATGCAATTTTTATGACTCACTCAACCCAAGCATTTATAATACTATGTTAGATGTGCTCAGTTATTCGAATTTCACAATAACACACTCTACAAGTGTTCCATTCTTTTCAAAGTCAGCTTACAATATGCAACAGGTTAGAAGGCAGTCTCAAACCTTCACTTACGCATTTTAGAGTATTTTGGTGGACAATCTGGTGTCATGTGACAGTTATATTAAAAAAAAGGGTTCATAATCCTTTGTATTTACCATGCTTGCTCTTTCGTCCGCTAACTGAATTTTTAATCTAGTAAAACTTTTCAACATTGAGGAAAGGCTAAAACATGTATACATATATTGGGGATCATTTACAAATGGATACACAGCGCAGAATCTGTGACTTCTTCCTCGCTCACACAAGGTCTAAATAAGGGGGCGGGCTGGCAGGCCTGTCTCATTCATCATTTTCTACGCCTGATTTAGGTGTAGCAAATGGTGTAAATGTAAGACAGCAAGGAAGTTGACTTAAATTTAGAATTTAATCCACGTGGTGGATACGTCAAAGTTATGTGGAGGCACCGGAGCTGTCTCTGTATACACACTTAAGGTGGGTTTATACCGCACGATAGGATAGGTCATCAACATACCCTGGAAAAGTGAATAACCCCTTTAAGGTACAAAAACAGCCTACTGAACAACATCTACTGCACTTTCCTTCAAATGCATTAATGTATGTAAACTAAAAGGTCCGCATTGAAATAAAGAGTCTATTTTTGAGGAACATGCAAATCAAAAAGAAAACCACGGAGACACCATCACGTGTGTCAACGACGGTCAAAACTAGCCAGGCCTTTCACCGGGAAGGAACAACCAAGGGAAGGGCAGTCTCCAAAAGGAAACCACCTATGCCAAAACATGGTATCCATCCACAGACAGCTGTTTCGGGGATGAGGGGCAAATACCTCGAAACAGCTGTCTGTGGATGGATACCATGTTTTGGCATAGGTGGTTTCCTTTTGGAGACTGCCCTTCCCTTGGTTGTTCCTTCCCGGTGAAAGGCCTGGCTAGTTTTGACCGTTGTTAAGACACGTGATGGTGTCTCCGTGGTTTTCTTTTTGATTTGCATATTGCTTTTCCCACGGAGCCTTGTTTTAGATTCACCAACGTTGAGACTCGTGATGGTGTCTCTGTGGTGATGATGGTTGATCTCCCTGAGGTCAATCATCTTTTCTTAAATAATCTTCTACTAGGCATTGCTCCCACTAGCCAGATTCCTACTCTACACTTATTAGGGGCAAATACCCCGAAACAGCTGTCTGTGGATGGATACCATGTTTTGGCATAGGTGGTTTCCTTTTGGAGACTGCCCTTCCCTTGGTTGTTCCTTCCCGGTGAAAGGCCTGGCTAGTTTTGACCGTCGTTGAGACACGTGATGGTGTCTCCGTGGTTTTCTTTTTGATTTGCATATTGCTTTTCCCAGGGAGCCTTGTTTTAGACTCGTGATGGTGTCTCTATGGTGATGATGGTTGATCTCCCTGAGGTCAATCATCTTTTCTTAATTATTTTTGAGGAACAGCAGCACTCTTATGTATAGGCTGTATTTGGTATTCCAGCTCAGTCAAATTCACTTAAAGAGGTTTTGCAGTTCCTGAGGATAGGTCATCAATATCTAGAAACCAGAAAACCCCTTTAAAGTTAGCTAAACTGTAATATTCACACACAGCTCATGGAAAAGACTGGTTGAGCTTATAATCCTATGCAACTGCTTTAAAAGGGTTTTCCGATTTCAAGGTAATGATCATTTACCCTCAAGAGTCCTTATCAAATTGTTGGGGTTCCGACTTCGACACCCCATAATCAGCTGTCTGAAGGAGCTGCAGAGCTTGTGTGAGTGCTGCATCCTCTTCAATGTTTACCTACACTCCATCTACATTCTAGCGGTGCAGGGTATTGACGGGCAGGCAACTATCAGGAATGACCGCTTCCTTTCCGACAATCGTAAGGCTCATCTGTCAGTGTAATACAGCCCTTAGATGTTGTTGTACCCACATAGTAATTTTAAATGGTCTTGTTTTTATCCACCTGAGGTTCATAATGGAAGTGATGGCATGCAAACACCATCTGTTATCAACTGATCGATGCTAAATTTCACAGTATTTACATTTTTAACTGTTTTTATAGAATTATAATATGGTCATAAATTTGTGTTAATCATAAGAAACATAAGATGTGGATAAGGGAGAAAAAATGGGAGGATGGGACTCTGGACACCTGAATGTCCCTGAAAAGGTTATAGGGCTATATCCACATTTTCAGTTAGGTTACAGAAGGATCCCAGAATATCAGAGCCATTTAGTTTAGGTACCACATAGTTAAGTCAAAACATTTCTTTTTGGCTTTAATGTATTATCTCTGTATGGGACTGACTAGGATAACTAAGTACAGCACTCAGCTACGTATGTCCAGAAGTCCAATAGAGAGTGAATGAATTGGAAGTGCCCAAGCTTAAACTGCCACTTACTCATTCAGGGGGGATGGGATCTCTGTTATCGTGATCAGTTGGGGTCCCAAGTAAGATCACTTATTCTCCTGTGGAGAGAGGATACATCTCTATTGTGGAATAAATGATGAGTGACAAAGGTTACAAATTGTTTCCAAAATCTTTTAATATGGGGACATGACGGCATACAGTGTAGTAGGTCTGCATGTGGTGTTTGACATTTTTTCATCAGAGGGCCTTTTGGTCTCTATCATCCTGCACCATGTTCTTACAGTATTCTTTGCTCACTTATGGTTTCCACATCTTGCACTGATAAGGTTTACAAACATCAAACAGCTCCACGCAAGCTGACTGCATCTCTGCTATACACCAACAGCTTTAGATGAAGAACTGGAATTTTGGATTTCTGATGGAATAGACTAATGCTGCATTTTTATTGACAGAATAATTCTGCCATACAAAAAATTATACATCCAGTTTTGCCATCAAAGACTTCATACTATCTGCTTAAAACGAGTCTGTCACCTCCAAATGCCCATATGGAGGCCGGGGCTTGTGCACTGCGATGCCCATTTTGGGCACGGCATCGCCGAAGTCACTGCACATGTGCCGGCCAACGGCGCGAAACCTGAAACATGCAGTGCGCATGCCCCGGCCCGGCGAGAGACTGCACAGGCGCGGGATCTCGCCGGCACGCAGTGGCTGGGAAAATATGTAAAAAAGCTCAGGAGCCCGGGCTCCACGCCAGTAAACGCCGCCTCCGGGCACTTCCAATGGATCATTTGCATATCATTTAAACTACGTTTTTCCAACTTCTACGTTTTTCCAAAGTCAAAGGAAAGCGCCAAAGGTACCATTACATTTATGATTACATCTGCTATGGGGCTATTTAAGTGCTTTATATGGGCATATGGAGGTGACAGACTCCCTTTAAGGACAATGTCTTCCTACTCAATAGTTTCTACATGGTATGTGAGTTTGTTATTCTTGATGAAGGGCGTGGGACAACAAAATAGCAAAGGGGCAACAGTCAAAAATGAATAGAATTGCTCTGTCTCTCTCTCCATAGCAAAACCTGTAATGGGGCCTCATTCCACCATGTCCAGCTTCAGAGGTGAATTCAGAATAAACTTCTGATTATTTTAGTCTCCTTAATGCACAGTCATGTCAAAGTATGTTGTCATGCAAACAGTGATGTCACATTACAAGTTCACTGTATTATAGTAATTATCATCACAAATTCATGGTTACAGGACGGGTGTAAAGTGCACCATGATATCACCACAAAAAAAAATCACCCTGTACAGTGTGACATCACACAAAAAAGAAAATGATGTCACAAAACATATTTTGTAAAGAAGTGACAATGCACCGAGCAGGGATAAAAATTGGGTCCAATAATATAACTATAAAAGGGATAGGAAAAAATGAATGTGGCCCCAACCATTGTCCATAATCATTAATTACTGCATTTTATGTCTGAAGGTGAATCTAGATGCCCAGAAATAATGCAGCTGTATGAGGACAAGCAATTGCAATAGTGATCCCCCATCCTCAAACTGTGGAGGTGATCGCTGCATGTAAATGCAGAGCTTCATCGCCAATGAACAAGCAGCCAGTTGTCAGGAAGGAGCGCCTCCTTCCCAACAATCTGATGCCCATCTAAATCCCCCTTGAATGGGTGCCTCCTTTATTACTGGGTTCCATAGCACCCTGGTAGTTATGCCCATGTAGCTAAACCTTGGAAAGTGCAAACAAATTGTGGGCAGTTACTTTTTAACATTATCACTTAAAGGAGTTATCCAAGACTGAATAACCCCCCTACAATGCCTATGAACTAATAAAAAAAAAGATAGGAAATAGTATCAGAAGCAGACAATATCTGCCAATTCTGACAATATGTACAGTACACGCTCCCATACTTTTATGACAGCTTACACAATTACAAAACCACATCTACTAAATCAAATAACAGTACATGAAGTGATATAAAATGGGGATGTCTGACAGCTACTTTTATCATATTAATTAGTCTTTATGTAAAGCCTGACAAGAGAAAACAGTATGAATCAGAATAAGATGATGTTGTAGGAATGAATATGTAATCTGTATATGTAAATGAATCTGGGTATGGTTTCTGATATTTTAGATAACTAGTCAGAAATACATTTATAAAACCAAAATGAATTGTGTCTGCATACAGGTCTATGCGCGTGGATTAAAGAGGACATGTAACCTGTTCTTATGAATCATTTATTATCCCTTCTAGAAGTTATAATATCCAATCAGTGCTGCTAATGTCAGACGTAGGAGAGATCATCAATATTAGATTGGTGGAGGTCCGACAGCCGGCAATCCCACTGTTCAGGTATTTGAAGAGGGCACTGCGCTCATGTGAGCACTGAAAACTCTTCAGTGGCGGTGCATTGTAATTACTGCTTTTTTCTCCCATTCAAGTAAATGGGACAGGAAGCTGTAATTACATTGTACCACAGGTAGATATGGTGCAGGTAGACACTGAAAGGCACTCCAGCCTCTTAAAACAGCTGAACAGCATGGGTTCCGGCAGTCGGAGCTCCACTTATCTGAACCCCTTTACAGCTCGTGGTCATTTTGATGCATCTGCTTATCTTAAGCTTGTCACGTGAGGGAAGAAAGGAGTAAAAAGGTTAAATGATTTTCCAATTGTCTATCAATATTTTGACAGGTACAAGGCAAGTTCATTTCAGGTGTCTCTAATACTACAACTTGTTATTAAAGGGGTTTTCCTGGATTTACATATTAATGGCGTATTCTTAGGACAGGTCATCAATATGAGATCGTTGGGGGTCCAACTCCCGGAACCCCAACAATCAGCTGTACAAAGAGGCCGTGGAGCTGAGTGAGCTCTTAGGCCTCTGTCTAGGCCATGTGACATCACGTTCATCAGTCACATGGCTTAAGTGCAGCTAAGCCATATTTAAGTGAATGGGTCTGAACTACGATACCACAGCCGCTATAAAGTAGATGGCACTTTGCATGGTAAGCTGCATGGAGGCTATGGTGTTCACTGGACATCTGGTCAGCGCTGCACGTCCTCAAACAGCTGATTAGCGGGGGTACCTCATATTGATTATCTATCTTATGGATAGATCATCAATATGTAAATTCCAGAGAACCCCTTTAAAGTGTCAGACCAAATAACACAGCATGCTGCAATATGGTCCGTTGGTCCAGATCCATCAATGCTGTCATTTTCTTTGTTTGGCTCCTATGACAGAGCAGATAGGCCACCACTATCTGATCATCAGGGGTCCGACACCTCACACCCCTACTGATCAGCCTTTCTGCAGTAGTTTAGGTGCCAGAAGTTAGTGCTGGAACTGTACAGCTCTGTCCACTGTGTAGCGGATGGAGCTGGTTATTGAGTGCTGCTTCCATTCACTTCAAGTGGAGCATCACAGCAATAACTGCCTTTGTCCACTGCACAGTGGATTAATGCTATTCTCAGGCCGACTAATCGGCGGGGGTGTGGACTGTCAACCCCCGATGATCAGATGGCGATGGCCTATCGTGAGGATAGGCCGTCACTTTTTAAATCCTGGACAACCGCTTTAAAACAAATTATCTGTTCTTGTTTATTGGAAGGCTAAATATACTGGGAACACAGACCACAGGCCTAAAAAAGTCCATCCATAGATACACATTCACAACATAATACTTGGAGAAAGACACCAAACTGTCCCATAACAGAGGAGAAAAAAGAATTACTCTTCTAACCTTTATGTTTGGGCAGAGCACTCAGTTTGCTTATACCTGATCATTATCCTGGGGGACGCAACAGCAACATGTCAGGTACATAAGGGTCATATAGGCTCCTCTGGCCACCAGTTTGCAACATGTTGCCTGTGACATCTGGACAGGGAGGAATTTGAAGCAGGCATTTTGGGATAGTCTATGGCAAGTTATAAAGGAAATAATCTCTCCCTGCAATAGTGACAATGTCCAGGTCGGTGCAGATTGGTTTTGTGTAGGAGTAGAGGGTTTCTTAACATCACCTGGTGTAATAGTTCTGCAGGGAAAGTCCTGTGTTAGAAAGCGATCTAGTGTGGACTAAGATCTAGGTCCATCAGATTGAGCTGTGGTTTCATCGGCTAAGGAGAGAATGTATGGAGCGGAATAAGACATGCAGGGGTGTAATCAGCATATAAAGTGTAAAATCCATCATCTATCTACCAAGAAGAGTTGGGGGATACTAAGTTCTACAAAATAGATGGACCACTTGGACAATCTCAAGATATGAGCAATGTACAGATTGCATGTATGATTTGCAAGATCAGCCACCATGGCCAGATCCCCCTTTAGTACAATGGAAATAAGAATATGATTTTGTGATTGCAATTGGTAACAAAACCTCATCACCCGTTCAGTAAATTTTCTTAATTTTGAGGCAGCCATGAAAGACCATCACAATCCAACGGTCATATAGAAAACTCTTGCATAATGTGTAATATTCCTTAAAATGTAGAGCAATATTATCCCTTACCCAACCAAAAGAAAAGCTTCAGGAAGTATGAAAGCACTGACAAAATTAAATGAAAACACCAATGAAATAAGTCATTTATCTTATTGGACTTTTGCCTTAAGGACAGCATCTCAAAACTTTTGAGTGCAGTAGGAAGCTGAAAGCAGCACAAACTGTCTGTTGTTTGGGTGTGTGCATCTTAAAGCCTTGTCGCACAGACTTGACGAAATTCATGACTCTTGTTTGTATTTAGAAATCCCATAGTTATGTGTCTTTACAAGAGTGACAAATACACATGGCATTATTGAATACTTTCATCTATTGTCGAAATTCAGGAGACAGGAAATTATAATTGAAGGCTCCATGGATGGAGAGACCAACAAACTATCTGTATGGTGTCATGGTATTGATGAATCTGAATCTGTGTAGTGACCTGGGGACTAGACGATCTTAAGCAGCTCACTCTGAGCTTACACAGGTTATTCAACTGGACTTCCAAGGGAAGGGACACACTTACAAGGCAGATGGAAAACCATGTCTGCACATCATAAGAAAGACTGCATTTACATAGCTGTAAAAATAGTTCCAACACCTGGATGTGCGGGAAGTTGCTTTTAACTATGTTTTCACATTGGGATGACATCAACCATGTAAGAGAATATTACATTACATTTCAGGATTATAAATAAAAGCTTGCTAAGAAACATTTAATGCACATGATGTACTGTTTCATAAGACAGTAAGAGAGAGGATTCAGAGTGCTGCCATAACATATACCTACCCAACGTGATCACAGGCACAGTCAATGTCTACTACTCCATGAACATTATAATATGCATATGATGTGTTAATTGGACGCAGTAATACTGTGAATATCACTAAGCTCTCTGAAAGTGGAACTTAAGAAGGTATCTTAAGACATTGACAAAAAAACTAGCAGAAGCAACAAAAACACACAAGCAATTCCCTGAAGAACCAAAAAAGCTCTTGACACAACATGAAGGATACTTCAAATGAAACACACAAAACTACAAGGTAATAATCCACGTACTCAACTGAACTCCCATCATACAAACCTTTCTACCTGTTATTATGGCATCATTAGTCACAGCAAACCTATGGTAACGTTCTACACTATCATCTGGAATTGCTTCCGAGCAAATGTATTTGTAAAGATAACAACATAGCAGGAAGGAAATAAATGGGACTAGACAGTAGTGGCAAGGGTTAACAGCTCCGCTGGCATGACAAAAGCACGGAAAGGGGCATACGAGGAACATCAGCATTAGGTGATCTGCTAACAATGCCCCAGCAATGCTTTACTGACAAGACAAAGAGACCCTGTTTTGCATAGATGTCCACTGTAGAAGATGATATTAGCATTAGCTATGGTAAGAATTCAAACTACAATGCAATGTGTATATAAGAAGAATAAAATTGCAATTTTATTTTTCTATTTCTCACTTGTCTTTGCCTTAATTTTCAAACAACGTCTTAGCAGTTCCAAGAGCCACCCCACCTGTCCTAAAATGGGACTGTGATTGACATAATCAATAGCTTCTGCCAAATCTGCATATTATGCTCCCTGTACAATATACTGATGTACAATATACTGTACAATAATCTCTTTATGGCTCAAAAGACAAAAGTAGCATACTGCAGGTGCCCTGTACTTTCCCTTCATCCCAGTGCAACGGTATGTCTCCTCTCCTCCTGTACTTACACATCTCCCATTGATCCATAGTGTGATGGTAATCCTCCTTCTAGTAATGCTGTGCACACATCCGCCGTATAATATCCCTGATGAAGCCTGGAGTCCCTTTTATGTGCATCTACAACTGGCGTACAGTTCAAGTACAGAAAGCTAAGCGTGCAGCCGTGCTTATGTTTATTGTACTGCTGAAGCAGCTGGGATGCGATAGGCAGGGGCACGCTTACACCGCCCAATCACAAGCAATTTCCATTCCAGGGAAATTCCTGCCTATTTCTTTAGGATCCAGAGACCTTTTCCTCTCCATAATAATGCAGAAAAAAACAGTTCTTCCCCCTGATCACACCACACTAAATTACATCTGGGTCTCTGCCATTCTGCACTCCCCCCTCTTGTTGTGACCTACAGAGGCTTAGAGGGGGAGAGTTCAAATTCATTTGCGGTTTTCACCTTGTTGGAGAGAGGGGAAGAAGAGGGAGCGTCTGGGCTCAATAATTACTTATTCTGTCACCATGGAAACAGACGGGATGTAGTGAGCTAGATTTGTATAGAACATCTGCTGCCAGATTCATAATAAACTACAATCTCATCTTTCCCCTCCCCTCATTACTTAAATTTCATGTGGCGGCAATGCTTTCCCATTACATCCTCTAAATGCTGTGCAGCACTTCCGAAACAACCAGGGTGTCCTCACAGGGAAAGCTAAACACATGGAAACAGAGGAAATGCCATCCCATGTACAAATGTAGACAGGCAGATCACCTTATGATATTCTCCAGGTCACTACGTGTGGGGTTAAAAGGGAATATTACATAAGACATCACTTACTGTTTAAATCAAGTTTTTATGTTAAACATATTTTTGGAGATGCTATTTTTAATATCCCATGTATGTCTATATTTAAAACAAATCATAAAATCCAGTAGTCTTTGCACTGGCCACTAGCGCTAATAATATGTCAATAATTTCTGTTCTGTACATGCCACTTTTCAGCAGTCATCTCATTATCATGACAGATAACATTTCTGTATAGGTAACACAGGATCCACCATTCACAATAGGTGATGGTCACATCTTTGCATGGTGACATCAGCACAGGTCACAGAGCATGTCACGAGATCTCTTTCATGGAAGTCATTGAACATCTCCTGTGCCCTAGGGTCCACGTGGCTGCTGTAAATCATATCTAAACGTGGTTAACAGCAACTCAACCAAGATGGCTGCCCCATAATCTTATACAGAAAATAGAATATAAAATATACAATTAAAAAAAAATTAAAAATAAATGTGTTACACTCCAGCTTTCATTAGTAAAAAAATATATAGGTAATATATTCCCTTTAAATAATAAAATCATGGCAAATGATTCTTCTTAAAGCTCTCTTCTCCCACCAGGATACCATGGTGAGGAACCATTTCTGGTGATCAAGATTACAAGATGCTAGCTGGTTGGAGGAGAGAGCTCTGGAAATGCCCACATGACCCTCTGTGTGTGCACAAAATGTCAGCTAAACTACGCCACCAAATAAAGTGAAAAATAAAAAGGGCTAGAAAATAGGTCAGCATTAGAGGAATACAGTATAACATAGGAGGTCTCCTTGAAGGTCAAGAAAATCACAGCAAACTACTTATATTCCACCATGGCAGAGGTACTAAATAAATAACTAAACTAACTCTACAATGTGGGATCCCAAAATGTATGGCTGCAATATGTCCTTTCTTGCCATGGTCGCGGTTATAAAACTCAGGCGCATAAATGGTAGCATGGACAGGTATAAAAATACATCATGCAAAAAAGTCAGATCAATCAAGGACGCATCTGTGATACAAATGAGACAGATCTGCATGTATAGTATTTAAACGCATATCTAACAAGGACATCCTATTCAATTTATTAGTCCACCACCTGTAATGCTTATTCCTCATGAACAATTAGATCCCACATACTTTATTGATCTCCAATGCTTATATTACTCCTTTTGGAGCAGAGGTGCACATCCTGCAGCTTGGGAGCCATATGCGGTACACAATGCCGTTCTATGTAGCCTTAACCATGACGAAAAAGGGCGGAATTTAGTAAACTGCCGTAAAATAGAACTTGCTCAGTTGCCCATAGCAACCAGATTCCACCTTTCATTTTCTTAAGCAGCAGTGAAAAATGAAAGGTGGAATCTTATTGGTTGCTATGGGCAACTAAGCCGGTTCTACTTTACACCAGCTTTATAAGTCTGCTCCATACTTTTCTGTGTCAAAAGAACTGAGTGTTTTTAAAGTGGTTTTCTGGGAGTTTATTATTTATATATTATGGAGGGTTTTCTGGGATTTATATATTGATACTTATGATCAAGATAGGTCATGTCATCAATACCTGATTGGTGGGGGTCCTATACCTGGCATCCTTGCCGATTGGCTGTCAGACCTCCATCCATTAGATAGCGGCTGTGCTTGGTATTGCAAGCCTAAAACATGTGACGAATGTGATGTCACTGGCCTCCAACAATCAAATACTGATGACCTATACAGAGGATACGTTATCAATATTAAACACACGGACAACCCCTTTAATAGATGGCGGCTCCATCCTCTCTTCCCTGCAATCAACATAGAGGTCATTGCAAGACTTGGAAAATACACATCAGGGCCCTCTAGTGGCCTCTCATATATATTCTCCCTGTTAGAGAGTAGAGAAAGATAAGCGCTAATAATGCATCTTAGAGAGAACACTATGGGGTAGAATCTACTAATCCTGTCTAATAGTTAGAAACTGTAAACCATACAGAACAAAGATGAAAAAAATCATGAAACTGGCCCACACGGCATGATAAATTTTGTGCATCTTTAGACCCTTGCGTCTAATTTAACACCATCTTTTGGCTGGCTAACTACAATGTTCGCATATTAAACCCTGAACCATTTCTCCTTTATGCTAAACCATGCCACCCTTTACGAGTGAGGCATAAAAAGTGTCTAAGAAACATAAAAAGCATGTATCACAGTTTTTTTTTTTTGCACAAATGAACCCAGAACACTGGTCTAAATGTATCTGGAACTGTTATGGGGCAATGTGTGGCTGGCACTGCTATGAGGGGGAACTCTTTATCTGGCACTATTGTGTATGAAACAGTTATGGGAGGTTAATGTTATGGTACAGCTGTGTGAGCTTTATTTTGACATATCTGGCACACAAGAGAGAAAATGTAGTCAATATGCCAAAAATGTCTCAGCTGTATTAAGACCATTTTAAGTGGTACAATCTGATAATGCAGTCGTAAGACAAAAACAGAAAAAAAAAAACGTTATATGCATTTATAGGTTTAACTTTTCTGAGTAAATGGTCTTTATTGCACATGGATACAGCATTTTTTAGAAGCTACCAAGAACATTTCAGGTGTTGCTGCATCAAGGCAAGCACACCATCAATCATGACTGTGCCAGTAGGAGATCTGCATTATTCTTCCAATTTACACAGTGTCTGATTCACTTGAAGCAGAAACCAGAACCGACAGTCTGTGATGGAAACTAAAAGAAGTCTGTAATTGAGAAAAAATAGAACTCGCACCTAAAAACTACTTTGAATGACACAGTGAACAAATATCAGCTACGGTCTTAGGACACAATATAAGGTTCACACAATGCAGTTTGCATTTTTTTCCATAACATGTGGATTTATAAACAGGGGCCCATATTTACTAATCCTAAAGATGGCATAAGCTTAGGCTGTCCTGCACCAGATTTATCACAGGGGCTCAGGCTGGATGATAGATCTGGTGCAGGGATAGACCCCGTTCTCTGACTCTGTACCAACTATTGGTTGGCTTATTTTGAGAGAGATTTTTACTCCAGAATTATAACGCAATTTGGAGCAAAATGGCGCCTCTTATGTCCCACCCCTTTATGTAATTGCCCTTCCTCTTCTCAAGCATGTCGGAAAAAAGTGTAGAAACCCTAGATGCACCAAACTGTGCCAATAATGCGCCAATCGGCGCCTCTTTTAGACAGATTTTAGATCTAGACACATTTGTAAATCCAAGGTCTTTCCTTCCTAAGTTACCTTCCTTCAAGTTCTATTCGTGGTTTAGGGTTGCTTACATTAGAGATGTTATGCAGTTATACTGAAACCCTAAAAGAATGAGCATGCTCTGATTTATCTGTGTGGATACGAGAATAGGGATTTGATTTTGAAAAAAACATTCATTAGTATTATACTGTAAACTGCTAAGGAGTGGCTCCACAGAATAAATAATAAAGGATAAAAATTGGCTTTTTTTGCTTTTTATCTACCATCATTTTATGGGAATGCAATGGAACTGCTGGGATACTGATTCCGTTGAAGCAGAGGAGTCCACCATGCTCTTATACAGTAAGTAGCCATAGAGAATAAAGTAAATAGACAAATACAGAAGATATAACAATTCCTTTAGTTAGTGTGACTAACTTTTCACATGTTACAGAGACATATCAAAAGTTGTGATTGGTGTAGGTCTGAGTGCTGAGACCTGTCACATGACCTGCATCAGTGGCACCCAACGCACCTCACTGACTTAAAGGGAACCTGTCACCTCCTAGACAGAAAATAAACTGTTAGCAGTACCTTACTTTAGTGACCAGTGTGAGGCAGATGCATAACTTCATCGTGACAAGCGATTCCTGTAACAGTCCAAAATCGATCTTTTATTCCTTGCCTATTCGGCGCATGCGCTTTAGTGTTAAAAGCGCCGGCGAGGTGAACAGCCGGAGCCGGGATCGCGCAGGAACTCATTGCGCACCGCGCACTCGCGAGACTTGCGCGATCCCCGGCCGCCGGCAGACGTGTCAATCATTTGCAAGAGGGGAGTGGTTATCTTGACTTGGAGAAAGGAGGCCGCTGCCCCCTTGACTTCAAGATGACTCAGGGAAGCGCGCGCTGCAGGAATAAAAGATCGATTTTGGACTGTTACAGGAATCGCTTGTCACGATGAAGATATGCATCTGCCTCACACTGGTCACTAAAGTAAGGTACTGCTAACAGTTTATTTTCTGTCTAGGAGGTGACAGGTTCCCTTTAATACTACATAATACAGTTCGCCAGCATCTGCCAAGGTGAATAAATTGAGCTTCATGCAAAGGATCCCAATTGAAATTGCAACAACCCCAAGCAGCACCTGCCAGCTGGAAGAATGTCCTCCTTGTCCATAAACTAGCCTGTAGGGTACTGCATAGAAATGAGGGCAAATAACCATATTAAACACCATATAGACTGTGACATCCACTGAGATTCTTGTTCAGAGCTGTTATCAGTTTCCTTCCAAGCGCTCAGGTCGAATGAAGAACATTAAACAGAATGGACATGAAAAAGAACCTGATCGGGTAAATACAATTTAAGTTTATGTCTACCCTGAGGTATCTGGGAAACTATTTTTTCCTTTAATTTCCATTCTAACTTCACTCCGTTCACAGCTTTATTGATGTACAAGCCAATTGTGACTAGAATTGCTCTGGTCTCACAGTAATCTGCAAGTCATTGCTAAAGCTGTACATGATTTCCCCAAGCCACAAAGCAATACACAGTGTACAAACGTGAGAATCAGTTCATTTCTTATGTGCTAACTTTCCCAGCACTTAGCACACTGAACAATTGCTTTATTTCATTTACTAGAATTAGATGAGAAAAGTAGATAATGCATGAATTATCACCTTTACAAGCGTGAGCCCAAAATCCTAGCAGCAAAAAGCACATACAGTATCACCCGTTTATCATTCAGTCTGACAGCTTGTATCACACGTAATCACACTCAGCCGAGAAAGGGTTATACATTAGTAACAATCACACAACTACCTAATATCTAAATCTCTCTCGTATCTATGTACAGTATCTATCATATCCCATCTATCTAGCATATCTATCCTATCTGTCTATCCAGCATGTTATTAGCATGATATATTAGTAACAATGAGAAAATGGAAGACATGTCTTATCACACAACTGACTACAAATATCTATAGACCTAATATCTAGATCTCACATACAGTGCCCTGCGAAAGTATTCGGCCCCCTGGAACTTTTCAACCTTTTGCCACATTTCAGGCTTCAAACAAAAAGATATAACATTTTAATTTTTGGTGAAGAATCAACAACAAGTGGGTCACAATTGTGAAGTGGAACGGAATTTATTGGATCATTTAAACCTTTTTTGTAATAATAAAACTGAAAAGTGGGGCGTGCTAAATTATTCAGGCCAATTAACTTTCAGTTCAGAAAACTCACTCCAGAAGTTCATTGAGGATCTCTGAATGATCCAATGTTGTCCTAAATGACTGATGAAGATAAATAGAATCCACCTGTGTGTTATCAAGTCTCCGTATAAATGCACCTGCTCTGTGATAGTCTCAGGGTTCTGATTAAAGCACAGAGAGCATCATGAAGACCAAGGAACACACCAGGCAGGTCCGTGATACTGTTGTGGAGAAGTTGAAAGCCGGATTTGGATACCAAAAGATTTCCCAAGCTTTAAACATCCCAAGGAGCACTGTGCAAGTGATCATATTGAAATGGAAGGAGTATCAGACCACTGCAAATCTACCAAGACCCGGCCGTCCCTCTAAACTTTCATCTCAAACAAGGAGAAGACTGATCAGAGATGCATCCAAGAGGCCCATGATCACTCTGGATGAACTGCAGAGATCTACAGCTGAGGTGGGAGAGTCTGTCCATAGGACAACAATCAGTCGAACACTTCACAAATCTGGCCTTTATGGAAGAGTGGCAAGAAGAAAGCCATTTCTCAAAGATATCCATAAAAAGTCTCATTTACAGTTTGCCACAAGCCACCTGGGAGACACACCAAACATGTGGAAGAAGGTGCTTTGGTCAGATGAAACCAAAATCAAACTTTTTGGAAACAATGCAAAACGATATGTTTGGTGTAAAAGAAACACAGCTCATCACCCTGAACACACCATCCCCACTGTCAAACATGGTGGTGGCAGCATCATGGTTTGGGCCTGCTTTTCATCAGCAGGGACAGGGAGGATGGTTAAAATTGATGAGAAGATGGATGGAGCCAAATACAGGACCATTCTGGATGAAAACCTGTTGGAGTCTGCAAAAGACCTGAGACTAGGACGGAGATTTATCTTCCAACAAGACAATGATTCCAAACATAAAGCAAAATCTACAATGGAAGGGTTCAAAAATAAACGTATCCAGGTCTTAGAATGGCCAAGTCAAAGTCCAGACCTGAATCCAATTGAGAATATGTGGAAAGAGCTGAAAACTGCTGTTCACAAACGCTCTCCATCCAACATCAAAGAGCTCGAGCTGTTTTGCAAGGAAGAATGGGCAAGAATTTCAGTCTCTAGATGTGCAAAACTGATAGAGACATACCCCAAGCGACTTGCAGCTGTAATCGCAGCAAAAGGTGGCGCAACAAAGTATTAATGCAAGGGGGCCGAATAATTTTGCACGCCTTACTTTTCAGTTTTATTATTACAAAAAAAGTTTAAATGATCCAATAAATTTCGTTCCACTTCACAATTGTGACCCACTTGTTGTTGATTCTTCACCAAAAATGTAAAATGTTATATCTTTTTGTTTGAAGCCTGAAATGTGGCAAAAGGTTGAAAAATTCCAGGGGGCCGAACACTTTCACAAGGCACTGTATCTATCTACAGTATCTATCTAGGATATCTATCCACCTAGTCTGTCTAATATATATATATATATATATATATATATATACATATATATATATATTACAGACCAAAAGTCAAGAGTGTGCAAAGCAGTAATCAAAGCAAAAGGTGGCTACTTTGAAGAACCTAGAATATAAAACATATTTTCAGTTGTTTCACACTTTTTTGTTAAGCATATAATTCCACATTTGTTAATTCATAGTTTTGATGCCTTTAGTGTTAATCTACAATTTTCATAGTCATGAAAATACAGAAAACACTTTGAATAAGAAGGTGGGTCCAAACTTTTGGTCTGTACTGTATATATATATTATTTCTATCTACAGTATCAGAACAGTATCTGTCATATCTATCTACAGTGTCTATAAGCTCCCTATCCGTATGCCTTTGGAGTGTGGGAGGAAACTGGAGTACCCAGCGGAAACTCATGCAAACACAGGGAGAACATACAGACTCCATGCAGATGATGTCTTTGGTCGGATTCAATGGGCCCTAGCACTGCAAGGCACCAGTGCTAACCACTGCAAATAGACAGATCGGACAGTATCTATTTGTAGTATATATATATATATATATATATATATATATCTGTCCCATATCCGATCTATTTGTCTCATATGTAATCTGCCTACCTCATATCTACCTTTTTATCTAATATCTATTTAATATCGACTTATTAGAGATGAGCGAACGTGCTCGTAACGAGCACTGTAGCGCTCGGCTCCCCTGCGCTCGCATGGGCGCAGGCATCTGCTTCCGTCGGGTGAGGAGGACGGAAGCGAATGCCTGCGCCCATGCGAGCGCAGGGAAGCCGAGCGCTACAGTGCTCGTTACGAGCACGTTCGCTCATCTGTACGACTTATCTTTCCATCCTCCTACCTTTCTCCTATCTGTCCGTCTAACCTCTTATCTATCTGATCCATCATATAATTTGAAACAATACTCTAACAATCTGTTCATCTGCTAATGCAACTATGCATTAATCTTGTGAAATAATAAGACTAAACTATATTCTGAAAGTTCTACCCCAAGTTGAGCATGTGGATCTGGACCTGCGGTGTAGTGCTCTGTTCTAAAACAATACTTTGTAAGCCACATAATAATATTCCACACATTTTTTTTTTTCGCAGCACAGGCTATTACTTTCTAATTTATAGAAGTACCAACATTTCCAACAATCTCTAACGTTTGTTTGAAAAGACTGGTTCATGCTGTTAGCCCAATTATAACTAATGCTACAGCACAGCACATTACTGTGACCCATTAAAAAATGCAAAATAAAAGTAAATCACCTTGAGGCTGAAAACTTTGCTGCTGGCTTCAAACAGGATGCCTGTGGGGCAGTAATGTCACTACATGGACCATGATTATTAACTGTGTGTGTCATTATTTTATTAAAAAGGTTTTATAATCTTAGTGCACACTTTATATTGTATAAAAATATCTAAACATATGATACAATTAAAAAAATAGTATAATGTACTATGTAACCCAAAATCTTGCAAAGTCTCAAACTGCATTTACACTTCTAGATGTATTTATCAATATATATTTGGTTAATTGTATTTAAGGGTGTACATTATTAAAATCCCACTATGGACAGAGGCTCACTGCGGCATGGCTCCCATTCACTTGAATCAAATAATACTTCAGTCCCAGAGAAGCTTTTTAAAGAGGTTTTCCAGGTTCCTACTATTGATGCAGGAGGATGAAGAACACATGGGATAATGTACAGGTATAGATCTAGATCTCACAGCTCTAAACTCCATTGACAGAAGCAAATGATACAATCTTAGGGGCAGTTTAGGAGCTTAAAGCATCCACTTTTTTTTTGGCCTCAAGTGGAACAATAAAACCGTATTCAGTAACTGCCCTCTAGTGGTGGACAGACGGATACTACTGTATCTGTACAGAGAAATTGGGATTTTTTTTTTTTTTTACCAGAAGAAAAACAAACCTTAGAACAGCTACAAGATTAAAAGTTAAAAATGACCACAGAATTTGACCTAACACCACCACGGTGACAAATGGTGGACATTCCCTTTAAAGTGTCACTGTGCTTTGAACAACCTTTTGATATGTTGCAGGGAAATATCAAAAGTTTATATCTCTAGAATGAGGGGAGAGAAGTGCATGCATACTGCACTGAGAGAGAGAGAGCGAGACGAGCCCATAGGCTTTCTATTGAGTCCATCTGGCGTCCTGTCAGGAAGTAGGAGGAGAGAGTGCGATATGCGTGTTTCTCTCCCCTCGTTCTAGAGATCGGTGAGGACCTACTGACCTAAACTTTTGATATATCCCTACAACATAGAGTATATACCTACGTACAGTGTTACTTTCAGTCACTTTTACAGTCAGTAAAAACTCAGACTAGAGGTATACCTAAAGCCATGTTCATTTCAACACTAGTTATTTCTGTTAGAGCAAAACAGATGCCATTGGCCATAATGGGGTCCATTCAGCTAACCGTTCAGCTGTCTGCTTTTTAAATGGAAAAAAAGACATGCATGACTTTTTTGTACTCTCTTTTTGGCTAAATTTGCAATGGAGGACCCAAGATCTCATGTAGATGTAAATATGGCCCTGCAGACAATGGCTACAGTGGGACCCGATCGCTCTCCCATTCTTCCTGCCAATCTAATATGGATATGTCATCAATATCATGACACTTCACAACCCCTTTAATTTTAAAGGGGTTTGCCACTATATATTACTAGATGCACATGTGCTGGGAACATCTGTACTAGTAACAGTAGTTGTTAAACCATGTGAGCCAATGTCCAATGGTTTAATATGGCTAATTCATGTTTATCGGCAGGTACTCTAAGCTGCTTGCTGGTGCTACAGTCCCAAAATGGACACAGCTGGAGAGTCATGTGATCAGTCCAGTTTATCAATGGCCTCTATTAAATTACATTGTGGCCGGACTACGCATGCACTAACTTCTCTGTCCATCTGTAGTGTAAGTGAATGGAGATCACTGATGGATGAGACTGGTCGCATGAACCTACACTGGCGGCTATTTTGGGACTGCAGCGCCAGCAAGCAGGTTAGAGGTCCTGCAAATAAACATGAATGATGCATAAACCACTGGACATTGGTGCTAATGGCTTAATACTTCTACTACTAGCTGCATGTATGTGCTGTTCCCAGCATATGTGCATCTAGTATTATATAGTGGCCAAAGCCTTAAACCGTTTCCCCCTCAAAGACACACTCTTATGTCATAGATTGCTGACAGTAAGCCATGGCAACGGCGCAGGCTCAGGAACTGGGCTTGTGCAATCGCTTGTACATACAGCTATATCAATGGAAATATAAAAAAAAATATTTCCTTTGAAATGTAGGGATCAAAAAACCAAAAATAGCCTAATTGGGCTTTTTAAAGCATTCCTAATCTTTCATTTCAGATCCCAATGTTGATGATCTGATTGCACGAATGACCTGTCAGTCGATGGATCGCCCATTTACTGGCCAACACGTCTGTTTATTTTTGGTTTAAAGGAAATCTGTCACCCGGATTTTGGACTATTATCTACAGTAATATATGCATAGTAATGCATAATGGAGTCCGGGTCACTATTTTTTACTTTCCTTCTGCCTCCGGTTACTCCACCATGGGCCCTCAAAACTGTGCTGAAACACACAGCCCAGACCGCTGTGCTGCTCTAACATAATGGAGAGGACATGTGCACATCCACAGCAGTACTGACAATGTATTTCAAAGCAGTTTCTGAGTGCCGACAGCAGGGGAATGGGGGGCCAGTAGGAAAATCAAATATAGTAATCTGGACGTATCTGCAGTACGAATCGTGTATTTCTGCAGGAAATGGTCCAATACTACACCACACAAAAATATCATTCTAAATTCAAAGAAATAAAGATGTGACTCTACAGAAACCTCGTACAATACTGTATCTCCTATCTGACCAAAACATAGTAAAGACAAAGACACCAGTATATAATACCAGATAATTGTAGATGCAAAAACTCAAAAATGACACGAAAATTTATCAGTTGTTCAACACAGCTGGCAGTTAATGCAGACATCAGATTAACACCTACAGTGCCACATGAGCCTTGAAAGAGTTGCTTGGCAATGTATGTTTCGTAGGCTCATTTAGCTTTACAAGGCTTAATGGAAAAGTCCTGCTTGTTGCTGGTAGTGGTATCTGAAAATGGATGAAAAAAAATATGCCAACTATAGCATCCAAATAAATACACTAAAACCTTACAGTCGTGAAAAAAGTAAGTACACCCTCTTTGAATTCTATGGGTTTACATATCAGGATTAAGAACATAATTAAATGGTTTCCACAGTTCTTTTTTTATTGATGATCTATCCTCTGGATAGCGATCAGCTGTTGGAGAAGGCAGAGGGGCTCCAGGAGCACCAAGGCCTTCTCACGGTTTACCGTAGGCCCAGTGATGTCACGACTAGTATCACTGGCCTAGGTGCGGCTAAGCCCGTTCATTTGAATGGTGCTTAGCTGCGTTTAGGCCACTGATACTAGTCGTGACGTTGCTGGGCCTGAGGGAAACAGAGAGAAGGCTGTGGTGCTCCTGGGGCGCCGCTGCCTCATGAAACAGCCAATCAGCGGTGGTCCGGATGTTGGACCCCCGCCAATCAGATGCTCACAATCTATCCAAACGATAGATCATCAGTAAAAAAAGGACCTCTTTAAAAAAAATCTGGTCCTTAGAAGGTCTTAAAATTAGGTAAATACAAGAAGACACAACAAATCGTTTCATTATTAAAAAATGATGCCGAATTGAAAAACTAAGCACACCCAATGAATTAATAGCTTGTAGAACCACCTTTTGCTGCAATTACTTCAAGTTATTGCGACTAAAGGTGGTTCTACAAGCCATTAATTTATAGAGTGCACTTTGTTTTTTTCTGTATGGCTTTCTCTTGTTCATTCTAGAAAACACGCTCCGTGTGTAAGCAGTATTTCTCAGCCCAAAAGCTGCCCCTGTGAAGTGAACTCGCAACATTATGATTTATGTTGTTGTGAATTCAAGCCTCCACCGCTGATCTACTGAACTGTTATCAGATAATGCAGTGACTACAGTTCAGTAGCTCAGCGGTAAGACTGGAATTCACAACACTGTAAATCATTGTAATGTTGCAAGTTCAATTCACAGGAGCAGCTTTTAGGCTGAGGAGCGCGTTTCCCTGAATGTCTGAACCTAGCCTTTATCAGTTCCTCACATCAGTCTGGAGTACTGATTTTTGGCCCACTCTTCTATACACTGTTGCTTCAAATCACTTCAGTTTGTGGTTATTCTTTTATGCACTGCCCCATTAAGGTCCCGCCACAGCATTTCAATTGGTTTGATGATTAGTTGTTTCATGTATCTATATAAACTGCTTAAAGTGAATTGTCACATGCTGATGTTTTTAGTGGCGTTATGTATAGTGGAGATCTGAGGGTTTAATTCATCTTTGGGAAGTGAAGCGACTATGGCCTGGAAGAAGCAGGACTGGAAAGCTCAAGTTGGGTGGGACTTGCTACATGTTGATGGTGTCAGCGTGAGCTAGATGTTATATGTTTTTAATGCTCATCATAAAGCCCTTGCGTGGACAATGTATTCTGTTGCAGTGTGAGTGAAGGGTGTTATCTCTAGCAACATCAGCAGAGAAACAATTCAAGCTTTCCATGAACTAGCAGGTATAGCATAAACTGATTCTTTATGAACATTTCTGACAGCTTTTTTGGAGGAGAGTATTGCAGGTTTAATTGTTGTTCTTTGATTTTTTTTTTATGACTGTATACGTTGTTTTCTGTCATTAGTTGCACATCTTTTTGCCCCCTAAAGCTGAGAACGGTGAAGAAATATAGGTAAAGTGGGTTGCTGTATGCTCTCATGTCAGCAACTGAACCTAGTACCCTTTTAGTATAGCCACTAAATGTCTGAATAATTGATAAATCTGTTAACTAGCATAATACGGTAATTACTGCCAAGCCTGAATAACCAAAAAGATGAAAGATAACATCATGTATTAAAAAAGTTATCTTTAGCTGTACTGGGAAATGTAAATGTCACTCCACATTTACAATACAAATGTTTAACATGATGAACTTGTTTTAGAAAATGGCAGCACATGTACACACTGCACTGATAGAGGCGCACTTGTCATGATTTTCCAAACCACCAAGTGTTTGCCAAGTGGTTTGTTGTATGTAAATGCCTTTATTTTTGTAGTATAGTCTACATCATTTTTAATGACTGATTTCACTGTACGGACAGGGACGTCAGTGATTTGTGGAGTTTTGCACAAGTATTGTAACAAAACAATCACAAGTGAATAGACCTTTGCGGATGTCATAGACAACTGGTAAAAATGTATTATTTTGTGTTTAACGGGAGCCTATCAGATGAAACAAAAAAGTTCTTCATAATGTAAAAAATAAATAAAGGGGTTGTACAAGTGAATTATAAACTTCCTACCTAATGCATTAAAATAAAAATGATTATATAAGCACCTTCCTGTCACTGTTAAGGTCTTCTAACCACAGTTTGTACACCTTGCAGAGGTAATGCAGAAGTATATGGAACATGAGCACTGTAGCCAATCCCTGTCCTGAGCAGTTTCTTGCTATATACCGGTATGACTTGCTGCAATGGTCACATATCATATACTTTCATTTCAGATTCTTGTATACAAACTGAGGACCACATCTGCTGCACCGAGAATGACTAGGTGCGGATCATAAAAGGGAGTTAATAAAGGACTGGTACCACCTTGACTCTTTTTGAATCTACTTATGGTTTTGCCTCCAAAAGCTGAACATGTAAATCCAGCCTTAAAGGGTCTATCCAAGGCAGGGAAAGGTCCCCCCTCATACGTCCGGGCCCCTCACACTGATTCTACTTACCGGCTCCCCACGCTGCTCCTGGTGCCCGCACAGCTGCCGCTGCTTCTCCCAGTGCGCGGTTGAAAACATGGGGTGTTGGGGTGGAGCAGCCAATGACAGAGGGTGACAGGGATGAGCTTCCCTACCGTCACCTGCAATGTTTTTATCCGTGCACAGGGAGGAGAAGCAGTGGCTGCAGTGCGGGGACCAGGAGCAGCACAGGGAGCCAGTTAAGTAGAATTAGTGTGAGGGGCCCGGGCATATGGGGGGGGGGCATTTCCAGATAACCCTTTTAAATAGGTTTTCCTCAGCATAGGTCATTAATATCCTATCAATGGAACTAGCACTGTGAATGGAGAGGGAACCATAGCTCCATCCAAAGTTTAGTGGCAGTGCTGAGTTACTGCAGCTCAGCTCCCATTCAAGTCAATGGAAGCTAGGTTGCTGTAATCCAAAACAGCTACTACACATTGAATGGAGCTATGCTTCCTGTTCCATTCACAGTGCTAGTTCCAGTGACGGAGGCTGTAGGAAACAGCTTATCGCTGGGGATGTGGGTTGCCAGACCCTCATTGATAGAATATTAATATCCTATCCTAAGGGTAGGTCATCAATATCAGGAGCCTGGAAAACTCTTTTTTATATTATGTATGATGTGTCTAATTTAATTAATTATGCTTGAACCCAAACATATGAAATAAGAAAACAAAAAAACATATATTTTTTATAAAGACTCCCAGGTTCCAGGTGAATATCTGTTAGTTGTTTAATCATCCAGGTTCATGGACTGGCTTACTGTATACACCCACATGCCCACTCAGCAGCTCGTGGATACGTGTTCCAGTATTGCAGCTGCAGCACACGCAAAGAGGATCTGTCTGTAAAAGCCTGTAAAGCTGTATTTTTAAAAATTCTTGTATTTTGTCATTTTTAATTCTTCTTTTGGGATAATTTGTAGCTATTGTTTCCATGTTTCCTTCTTTGCATGGAAGAAAATGAATCCCTTTATATATTTATATGCTTGTAAAGAGGCAGTAAAAGGATTTCTGCATTCCTTTCCACTTTACTGGAACAAATTACATAGATAAAAAAAGAAAAACTACAAGCCATTTCTAGAAGCACGAGCTATGAAATTAAAATAGTATTATTCTACTTTAGATGACCGAAAAACATTTAAGCCGACAAGAAGGCAACTGATAAAGTGCTGGGAGAAAAAGAATACTGTTTGAAAAACAATGCTAATCTAATCTGATGGAACCTAAATATCCACCGAGACAATCGGGAAGAAGACATCTGGTCAATCATCAAAAAGCTGGATGAAAAGAAAAATAGGTGTTATCAAATGACGACCAGATGGTATACTGCCCCTGGAAAAGATGGAGATATAATGTTGCAGATGTGGGAGGCATCAGGGAAAAATACCACAAAATGGGATTTCTCTCTAGATGCTTAGAAATACAAACACAGAAAAAATCATTACAAAATGTACCATTTCTCCTTTTGTGCACTGTAAAACATAACATGGAGATTTTTATACCGTATATAGACTCTAATTTTCCAGAGAGAGTAATCATATAACTGCTTTTAGCTGTTCTACATTTTTGGAAAGAAAGACTTCCAATATGTGGATATGCCATCAATATTTGCTGTTGGAAACTGAATTATACCATACACAGTATTGTTCTCAGCTCCAAAGAGAATGAAGGCAGCCATGGTCATGCATGCCCGCTACTGCTCCATACATACAGGGGAATTGGGGACCATCGTTCTGATGATTAATAGGGATCCCAGTGGTCACTCCCTGGAAATCATATCTTTATCACTTATCTTGTGAAAAGATGATTAATGTTGTTCATAAGAAAACTCCCAAGGATGTGCTGAAGCATGTACTGAAATGAGAACATGAGAACAACTGCCTTCCTTCGTCTCTGAAAGATTTTTAAACCAATTTACAGATTAAATGATCATCTTCTAGAGGAACAATGGGTCCCATAATAAAGCTATGCCTTATTAGAAAGTGATTTATTCATCATCCTCCTGCAATGTACAATAATTCATAAATTGTTACTGTCAGGCCCTCATTTACAAGAGCTGTGAAATAAAGAACATAGGAAATACATTAACAGTGATTATTAAGTCCAGCAGTCTGTCATGCTGGATATTTCCATTGGATAAAGGAGACTTGTTATAGGAACGATCACCACCCCAGTTATAAACTTAATAAAAATGTAATGCCACTTCAAACCCAACATGAGGAAAAAGAGAGAGTAATATAATAGATCCTTCTGCCCTTTCAATCTAGAAATTATGAATCATGCATGGGTCCACAGATAATACTCCGAAAAAAACTAATCACAACTCAGTGGCGATGAAAGCACTAACTAGAGTCATAACAATATCCAAAAAGATAGGATCAAAAGAACGAAGGCAGAAAAAGTGAAATAAAGGTCTACTCCATAATGGTGTAAAGAGATGCACCACTGGTGTGCACCGACCGGACTCTACTTTGGTTCTAGGAAGTGCTGTCCAAGTTAAGATTCTTTTGGAAAAAAAGATACAATGTGACAGTAGATGTCAAACTCATTTTCATTTAATTTCAAATATAATATGTATGAAAACATATTAAAAGAGTAAACTCTAATCTGTTTACTGTAGCAGTAGTACAAGGACTGCAGAAGGTAAAGTTGCCTCCATTCTTTTTGACTGCTGACATACTCATTTCAACGTACGCTATTCAATCTATTTATGATAGACGTACTTACAGTGACCCGTCAGGCTCCTTCTTAATTAGGCTCTCACCTCTCTGTCTGTGTGTACCAACTTTGTAATAATCACCTTTTTCTGGCTGCTTGCTTAGTAATCTGTACTTCATAACAATACTGCCTTTGCTCTCTTTGCTCTAACGTCTTGGTGAACTTGTGATTGACTTGGGTTTTGTTAGTGTAACCGACCCCATCTTGTCACAGTTTTTAATGTAACTGACTCCATTTTGTCTCTAGGCAAACTCTTCCAAATTGCTTAAGGACATTCCAGTATAAGGTGTGGGAGGGGGGTGGTGGGCAACAAGACTTGTTTGGGTTGCCAAGGGCTAAGACAACACATTCCACCATAACCTGCTCGCTCTGTCCTGACATGAGGCTTGCACTATTTATTATCTACTAGCAGAAAGACCCGGCTTCGCCTGGGTATATTTCATCTATTTATTTAATGTTTCTGTGTGTCGTTGCAGAGAGAAAGTCAATGTAGCTGACAGACATTGATTTTTACCTTCATTTTTTCAATCCCTATTGGCTGTGGAGTGGGAGGGGGTGTGGTTTAATGGGACACGGGGGGGGGGGTTAAGTCCTTCATTTCAGGGTGGCCTGAATTATAGGTTAATGCCATGGTAATTTGAGGAAACACAATGGGTAGCAGTGGAAGAAAACATTGCTTTGCGCGGGTATATTTAATCTATTTCATTTAATGTTTCTGTGTGTCGTTGCAGAGAGAAAGTCATCCTCCCTCCCATCCCTGCAGCTGACAGATGTTGATTTTTACCTTCAATTGTTCAATCTCCATTGGCTGCGGAGTGGGAGGGGTCATGGCCTGACTGAGTCGGGGGCGTGACGTTGCAAGACCTGGGGCGGGGTTTTAAGTCCTTCTTTTGATGGTGGGCAGAATTACAGGTCGATGCCATGGTAATTTATGAGGACACGCCATGGGTAACAGTGGAAGAAAACATTGCTTTGCATGGGTATATTTAATCTATTTCATTTAATGTTTCTGTATGTTGTTGCAGAAAGAAATCCAACTTCCCTCCCGCCCCTGCAGCTGGCAGAAGTTGATTTTTACCTTCATTTTTTCAATCCCCGTTGGCTGCGGAGTGGGAGGGGGCGTGGCCTGACAGAGTCGGAGCGTGGTTTCGCGAGATCTGGGGCGGGGGTCAGAGTGGCATGAATTACAGGTCGATGAAATGGTAATTTATGGGGACCCGCAATGGGTAGCAGTGGAAAAAAAACATCTTTTATTAGTACTGAATGGTCGTAGTCTAAAATTAGTCAATTTCATCTACGATTTTTGTGTGTCGTTGCAGAGAGAAATTCACCCTCCCACCCCTGCAGCTGATTTTTTTCAATCCCCGTTGCCTGCGGAGTGGGAGGGGGCGTGGCCTGGCAGAGTTGGGGGTGTGGATTATTAAGATGCTTCGAACGGTTGTAGTCTGAAATTAGTCTATTTCATCTAAAATTTTGTGCGTCATTGCAGAGAGAAATTCACCCTCCCACCCCTGCAGCTGACAGAAGTTTATTTTTACCTTCATTCTTTCAATCCCTGTTGGCTGCGGAGTGGGAGGGGGCATGACCTGACAGAGTTGGGGGTGTGGCTTAGCAAAGCGCTTCGCATAGGTGATTTAATCTATTTCATTTAATGTTCTGTGTGTCGTTGCAGAATGGCTGCAGAGTGGGAGGGGGCGTGGTCTGACAGAGTTGGGGGCGTGACTTAGCAAGACGATTCGAACAGTTGTAGTCTATAATTAGTCTATTTTATCTAAAATTTTTGTGTGTCGTTGCAGAGAGAAATTCACCCTCCCACCCCTGCAGCTGACAGAAGTTTATTTTTACCTTTATTCTTTCAATCCCCGTTGGCTGCGGAGTGGGAGGGGGCGTGACCTGACAGAGTTGGGGGTGTGGCTTAGCAAAGCGCTTCGCATAGGTGATTTAATCTATTTCATTTAATGGTTCTGTGTGTCGTTGCAGAATGGCTGCAGAGTGGGAGGGGGCGTGGTCTGACAGAGTTGGGGGCGTGACTTAGCAAGACGATTCGAACAGTTTTAGTCTATAATTAGTCTATTTTATCTAAAATTTTTGTGTGTCGTTGCAGAGAGAAATTCACCCTCCCACCCCTGCAGCAAACAGAAGTTTATTTTTACCTTTATTTTTTCAATCCCCGTTGGCTGCGGAGTGGGAGGGGGCGTAACCTGACAGAGTCGGGGGCGTGGATTAGCAAGACGCTTCACATGGGTGTATTTAATCTATTTCATTTAATGTTTCTGTGTGTCGTTGCAGAAAGAAAGTCAACCTCCCACCCATCCCTGCAGCTGACAGAAGTTGATTTTTACCTTTATTTTTTCAATCCCTGTTGGCTGCGGAGTGGGAGGGGGCGTGGCCTTACAGAGTTGGGGCGTGGCTTAGCAAAGCGCTTCGCATAGGTGCATTTAATCTATTTCATTTAATGTTTCTGTGTGTCGTTGCAGAATGGCTGCGGAGTGAGAGGGGGCGTGGTCTGACAGAAACGGGACGTGGCTTAGCAAAAGGCTTCGAACGGTTGTAGTCTATAATTAGTCTATTTCATCTAAAATTTTTGTGTGTCGTTGCAGAGAGAAATTCACCCTCCCACCCCTGCAGCAAACAGAAGTTTATTTTTACCTTCATTTTTTCAATTCCCATTGGCTGCGGAGTGGGCGTGACCTGACAGAGTCGGGGGCGTGGATTAGCAAGACGCTTCGCATGGGTGTATTTAATCTATTTTATTTAATGTTTCTGTGTGTTGTTGCAGAAAGAAAGTCAACCTCCCACCCATCCCTGCAGCTGACAGAAGTTGATTTTTACCTTTATTTTTTCAATCTCTGTTGGCTGCGGAGTGAAAGGGGTGTGGCCTGACAGAGTTGGGGGTGTGGCTTAGTGAGACCTGGGGCGGAGGTTTTAAGTACTTCTTTTAGGGTGGCCTGAATTAAACGTCAATACCATGCTTATTTATGAGCCCACGCAATAGGCAGCAGTGGAGGAAAACATCTTTTATTACTACTGAACTGTATTTATGGTAACCGGAATACCTTTAACAGTGTCAGTGAATAGAAATGGATGAGATCCTCAGCTGCTGATAATTACCTGGTTGTTATGGAAACCTGCCCTCCCTGTGTGTGCCTTTGCAGAGAATGGCAGTTGGAGTTTAAAACCAAAGTTCCCCGTTGTAATGTTGGCTAATGGAGATCATATTTTGGGAATATCTCAGGAACGGTATGTCCTAGAGAGATGAGACCTGGTCTAAAACCTTCCCGGACACCTGATGTACCTGTGTGCCGAATTTGGTGAAAATCGGTCCAGTAGTTTGGTCGCGCATAGAGAACAGACAGACAGACAGAAACTCATTTTTATATTATTAAGAGATGAACTGATTGGTCAGTGTCCTATACCATAAATCTTTGATTGGCTTTGTGTTTGTGTCTTTGTATATAAATAAACACTGAGGAAGGGGAAACCTGGACTCTATTGTACACCAGCTCTGTGTGTGCTTGATGTCCCCCGGCCGGTGAATCGCTTGAACCTTGACAACTTCATTTTAGTAGAGGAAGCTACTCTAACAGTTTATATACAGCCGGTGGAGCTGAAGGATGAGAAAGAGCAGCCTGGACCAATGAGACAAGAGACATGTTACAGACTACCCTACTCCCTGTAGGCACTGTAGTTAAACTGTAGTCACGGATCACAGCAAGATCACCCCCTGTAGGTACTAACTTACATATTTTTTAGCTCTATAGTCAATTTACAGCACCACAGCTACTTCAAGGAATAAACTAATTAGATGTGAAACAATTATAGGATACAAAAACCTTCATGTAAAGCATGGAAGGTGCAGCAGCACTTCTCAGAGCAATCTGCACCTTCTGCTTTTATCAGCTCTGCTTGATTTTGCAGCACGTGGAGTACGAATTCTGTACATTTTCTATGGATCTGTACTCCACATGCTGCAAAATCAAGCACAGCTGACACAAGCAGAAGGTGCAGATTGCTCTGAGAAGTGCCACTGAACCTTCTGTGCTTTGCATGAAGGTTTAGATGACCATTAACCCCTTCCAGACAGCCTAAAATATATATACGTCGGTGGTTGGGTATTTAAAGACAGCGCCTAAAATTGCCATCAATGAAAAGTACAGATCTCCCCACAAAACTGAGCACTCCCACAGCTCCATACACATACAAATATAATAGTTATGGGGGTCAGAATATGGCAATGCAAAGAAAAAGGTTTCTTTCAAAGTTTTTATTTTTTTTCAGTAATCAAGCGCAAGAAAAAATATACATGTGTGGTGTCTTTGTAATCGGACTGACCTGTAAAATTAATGTAACAGATCAGTTTTACCGCATACGAAACACTGTAAAAACAAAACCCATAAAACTGTAGAGGAATTGTGGGTTTTTCATAGTTCCACCCCATTTGGATTTTTTTCCCGCTTCCCACTCCAGTGTATGCAACAATAAATGGTGCCATTAGAAAGGACTACTTATCCCAAAAAAAACAAGCCCTCATATTGCTATGTGAATGGAAAAATATAAAAGTTATGGCTTTGGGAAGGCTGGGAGTAAAAAATGAAAACGAAAAAATGGAAAATCGCACAGTCCTGCAGTGGTTAAAGAGTTACTCCAGTTAGATTACGTTATCCCCTATCCACAGAATAAAAGATAACTATTAAATCTGTGGTTGTCCTACCATTGGGACCTCATACCCCCTAGAGCCCCCTGAAATAAATGGAGCTGCTGGTTGTACATGCACATGGCCACTCCATTCATTTCTATGGTACTTCCAGAGATAGCGCTTGGCTATCTCCAGAACTCCTTTAGAAACTAATGGAACGGCTGCACGCATGCCCGACCGGCCGCTCCGTTCATTTCAGAGAGGCTGCAGGAGGTACGGGGCCCATGTTTTTATGATCAGTGAGGGTCCCAGCGATAAGTACAACATCATCAGCTCACAAGGAAGTCAATGCATGCAGAATGACTATAAACTGTAAGCAACTAAACCACCAAACCATAAATTAAACAGAGTACCACGTAACTGCCAGTTAGTGAGGGACACATGGAGATTTGCTTTAACTAGAAATTAAAAAGTTTATAAGATTTAAAAGTTTTATTGCGGCCCTTCAAGTAATGCAGCAAGATAATATTATCCCTGTACCTGGTATGTTTTCTAGCTATCCTGCCATATTAATAGAATACACATTAACCCTTAGGATATCTGTAAGCCGGGACAAAAATCCCAGCGCTCACCCGATCAGCTACAGAGATCTGGCAGTAGCCGATAGCCGGACCCCTGCTGTACGCACAGGCTTCGGTGAAAACACCAAGGCCGATGCATTAACACTTGCACTGCCGCGGTCAGCGCTGACCGCGGCACGTACGGTATCCTGAAGGGTTAAGTTTGCCATTGGGTCCCCTCGCTGCTGTGACGGGGACCGGATGGCAGGAAAAGCAGCCCGATGCCTTCCTTAGGCATCGGGCTGCCTTCTACGGAAGCCTGTGAGATCCAGCCCCCTGGATCTCACAGGCAGCAGGCTGTAAGTGTATTACACTGGTAATACACTTACAGCCAATGCATTACAATACAGAAGTATTGTAATGCATTGTGCAGGGGATCAGACCCCTAAAAGTTGAAGTCCCAGACTGGGACAAAAAATAAAATGAAAAAAGAAGTTAAAAAAATAAAGTTTTACAAAAAAAATAAAGTTTCAAGTAAAAAAAAAAAAAAAAAAAAAAGCGTCCTTTTCCCAAAATAAAGTAAAAAAAAAATTGAAAAAAAGGGAAAAAAAGAAAAGTAGACATATTAGGTATCGCCGCGTCTGTATCGGCCGGCTCTATAAAAATATCCCATGATCCACCACGCCAGGTGAACGCCGTAAAAATAAAAGCAGTGTAAAAAAAAGCCATTTTCTGGTCACCTTGCCTCACAAAAAGTGTAATACCAAGCGATCAAAAAGATGTATTAATCCCAAAATGATACCAATCAAACCGTCATCTCGTCCTGCAAAAAATGAGACCCTATCTAAGACAATCGCCCAAAAAATAAAAAAATATGCCTCTCAGAAAATGACAACACAAAAAAAAGATTTTATTCTGTTCAAAAATACATCTGTGTAAAAATTAACAAAAATAAAAATCTTAGATATATTGGGTATCACCACGTCCGTAACAACCTGCTCTATAAAAATATTACATGAGATGGCCTCCCAGGTGAATGCTGTAAAACATTTTTTTTAAAAAACTATGTCAAAACAGCCATTTTTTTCCCTCTTGACTCACAAAAAGTGTAATAGTAGGCGATCAAAGAGGCGTATTTACCCCAAAAAATGGTACCAATCAAACCGCCATCTTGTCCTGCAAAAAATGAGACCCTACCTAAGACAATCGCGAGAAATATAAAAAAAATAGGACAGTTAGAAAATGGCAACACAAAAACAAGATTTAATTCTGTTCAAAAATTAATTTACTGTGTAAAACTTAACAAAAATAAAAATAATAGACATATTGGGTATTGCCGCGTCCGTAACAACCTACTCTATAAAAATATCAAATGATTTGCCCCTTCGGGTGAATGCTGTAAAAAATTTTTTTTTAAAAAACTATGTCAAAACAGCTATTTTTTTCACCTTGACTCACAAAAAGTGTAATACGAAGCGATCAAAAAGTCTTATGTACCCCAAAATGGTACCAATGAAAACGTCACCTCATCCCGCAAAAAAAGAGCCCCCACATAAGACAATAACTCAAAAAAATAAAAATCATTGGCTCCCGCAAACCAATCCATCAAAATCTGTGCTGCAAAATCCATATGGCGCTTCCTTCTGTTCTGAGTCCTGCCATGTGCCCCCACAGCAGTTTATCACCACATATGGGACGTTGTCGTATTCAGGAGACAATGGGTAAGAAATTATGGGGTGCTTTTCTCCTGTTACCCCTTGTGAAAATGAAAAATTTGGGGCTAAAGCAACATTTTATTGGGAGAAATGAAACTTTTCATTTTCACAGCCAAGTGTTTCCAAATTCCGTAAAACGCTTAGAGGGTCAAAGTGGTCAGTACCCCCCTAATATATTCTTTAAGGGGTGTAGTTTCCAAAATGGGGTCACTTTTTGAGGGTTTCCACTCTAGGGGTACGTCAGGGTCTCTTAAAATACAAAATGGTGCCTAAAAACCATTCTAGCAAAATCTGCCTCCAAAATCCATATGGCACTCCTTTCCTTCTGACCACTGCCATGTGCCCATAGAGCAGTTTACCACCACATATGGGGTATTTCTGTAAACTGCAGAATCAGAGTAATGTATATTGAGGTTTAGTTTGCTGTTAACCCTTGCTGTGTTGCAAGAAAAAAATTATTAACATGAATAATCTACCACAAAAGTGAAATTTTTAAATTTCACCTCCATTTTCCTTCAGTTCTTGTAGAACACCTCAAGGGTTAACAAAGTTTGTAACATCAGTTTTTTTTATAATTTGAGGGGTGTAGTTTCTAAAATGGGGTCATTTATGGGTGGTTTCCATTAGGTAAGCCTCACAAAATCACTTTATAACTGAATTGGTGCTCAAAAAAATTGGTTTGGGAAATTTTGCTGAAAATTTGAAAAATTGCTTCCAAACTTCTAAGCCCTCTAACTACCTAAAAAAATAAAACGACATTTACAAAATGATGCCAACATAAAGTAGACATATGGGGAATGTTAAGTAATAAATATTTTATGAGGTATCACTTTTTGTTTTAAAAGCAGAGAAATTGAAATTTTGAAAAAATTTTTCAAAATTTTTGGTAAATTTTGGATTTTTTCATAAATAAAGGTGAAATATATTGACTCTAATTTATGACTGTCATGAAGTACAATGTGTCACGAGAAAACAATATCAGAATGGCCTGGATAAGTAAAAGCGTTCTAAAGTTATTACCACATAAAGTGACACATGTCAGATTTGCAAAAATCGGCCTTGGAGTTAAGGTGAAAAGTGGCTCGGTACTGAAAGGGTTAATCTAAAAGGATCATACAATCATAACACACAAGGGAATAACATTTGCCAATATGCAGAAGAGCTGAAAGATGAACTTTAGTGATAAACATTCAATCAATTTGGCATTTGTGATTTCTGGTATCTACTGATAGAAGCTATGGTTGGGTGTATACTTTCTGCTCCCTTGTATGATTCCAGACCCAACCTGTTGAAGAAAAGGCATCATGTACACGGAACAGATCTCTCCAATGGTATGCATCAAACTGGTGGCAAGATTTAGTGTTGAGCGAAGCAAGCTTCGAATGCTTCACCAGAAGTCGCTTTGTTCAACACTAAAAATCCTTGATGTACGAAACCAAAAAAAAAAAGAGCTAGATAATAAAGGATAGAGAATGCCATTTTAGAGGAAGCAGCGTAAAAATATGCATCCCTGGTTAGATTTAGAAAAATTAAATGTAAGAGGTGAAGACACTGAAGGACAGTGTGCACCTTTTTTGATACAGGCGGCTTTAGGACCGGGCTGTAAGCACCATACTTTGACATAAACTGTTGTGCAGTGCTCCCTAAACTAATTGGAAAGTACTGTATACCAGTATGCCAGCATACTATTAGACATCAATAAGATGTGGGCTGGGGTAGTATTATATATGAACCTCAATTCACTGACATCTGCCCTGGCAACATACAGTACCCTTAACCATTATTGTACTCTACCCTGTATGAGGACCCACTGAAGAAGAGCCAGCGGATACACATCTGGGTAAATGTAGGGATGCTATAGGTTATATTTAGGGTTCAGTCTGTGGGGTTTTCAGGGCAGGTTCTCAGCTAAGGGACACAGCAGAGACATTGGCTTAGGGATAGTGTGACTACCTTTCCAACTATTCCAAAAGGTATTTTTGACATGAAGGTTTTGACCACCTGCCTATCTCTTTCCCACGGCTACCTACAACCTTCACCCTGAGAAGTGGAGATTATCCAGGAACTCCTGAAACTACAGTATAGTAGTGATGAAAAAGTGTGGCTAGTAATTTTTTGCGCAAAAGTCCATAATATCACTACAACCTACAAAAAGAGCTGTATAATGCCACAAGGAGTACAAAAACTAATTTTTACACAAAAAAATATATTAAATCTTTATTAGACAGTCGATTAAAATCAATAAAATGGAGGAGTCCACATATACAGGAATAAGAAATATAAAAAGGCAAATAAGCCCCACTAGTGGAAGGACTACACACATGCACTCATGCCTGGATTGGTTAATCCAAATTAACCCCTTCGCGCCCAGCGCCGTACTTGTACGGCGCTGGGGCGATGCGGGCACATGGCACCCGCTCGCGGGTGCGGCGGGCGTCATGGCCGGCAAGTCTCTGCTGTTTCTAACAGCAGAGACTTGCCGCTACTTACCGCCATCGGCGGCGTCTTCCTGGTTGATTAGATGCCGTGATCACGGCATCTAGTTGTGTTTCAACCCGGAAGCATTCGCTTCCAGGTGGTGTACAGACACCCCGTGTGGCCAATCGGGGTGTCTGTACACCATATGAAAACTGTAATCCTCGCTGGTGAGGATTACAGTTTTCAAAGTGCAATTCTTATTCTGGCCACTAGATGGCAGGCCAGGATAAGAAATGATCAACTCATGGATTTCTGAGTCTATAAAATCCATAATTGCTCATAAAGAAAAAAAAAAAAGCCACAATATATAAGCCCATATTTGAGCTTTCTAATAGTAAAAAAAAATTAAAAAAAAATGTAAAAAAATATATAAAATTAAAAAAGATGTAAAAGTTCAAATCACCCCCCTTTCCTTATAAGTAAAAAATAAATACCTAAATAACAATAAATATAGACATCATGGGTATCACCGTGACCGAAAACACCCGTACTTTTAAAATATATAAAAAAAAATTCCAATACGGCGAATTGTGTGGCGGAAAAAAAGCGTCCAAATGGCGATTTGCCGTTTTTTGTTGCTTTTTTTTTCTCAAAAAAATTAAATAACAAGTGATCAAAAAGTCATACACACCCCAGAATGGTATCAATAAAAACTTCAGATCGTCCCACAAAAAATGAGCCCCCATACAGCTCTGTACACATAAATACCAAAAAGTTATAGGGGTCAAGATTTGACAAGGAAAAAAAAAAAAAAAAGGGGCAACTTTCTAATTATTTTATCACTATGAAAACGCAGGAAAAACTATACATATTAGGTATTGCCGGATTCGTACTGACCAGTAGAATGAAAGTAACGGATCAGTTTTAATGCACATCGAACGCTGTAAATAAGAAACCCGTAGAACTGTAGCGGAATAGCGTTTTCTTTGCAATTTCACCCGGTTTGGAATTTTTTTCCCGCTTCCCACTACACCGTATGCAATATTAAATGGTGGCGTTGGAAAGTACAACTTGTCCCGCAAAAAACAAGCCCTCATACAGCTATGTGAACAGAAAAATAAAAGAGTTATGGCTGTTTGAAGGCAGGGAGCGCAAAACGAAAATGCAGAACCGAAAAAAGCTCCGGGGGTGAAGGGGTTAATGGCCATGTGATAGGCCTGCATTAATTAATCATAGGTCACATAAAAAAAATATATATTTGCCACGGCAGAAGAAATTACCCCACAAGCTCAAATATGGAAAAATATGGAAGGTAACCAACCAGTTTACCACAAAATAGAGCTCCAAAAAGGTGGAATCAATAATAGTGGCATCACAGGTTTTACCAACAAACAAGGTGACCGTCAAGGCTTCTGCAGGTGTAGTCCCCCCACTCATCCGACACGTTTCGCCTATATGGCTTCGTCAGGGATGACAAGAAGGGATGACAAGCAAAAGTCCATAATATCATCTCAGCATTGACCACAACTGTTTGTTGCTATAGGGTTGAAATATTCTACAGAAGCTATTAGCCGAATCTATTGAACTGCCACAGACAGGGGTGATATTACTCTGACGTGTGGCAGGTTACTGTACTGTGTGTGGCAGCTAGTGAGAGAGTTCACAATTCAGTTTTTGCAGCCCTCTGACTGTGACTTTTTAGCCTATTTGTGGCTTTATCTGAGTGTTCTTGTGTTGTGCACAATTTTATATGATCTAGTAAATGTTACATTTTAATTCATGTAGTTCACTTTTCAGCGAGTATTATAAGAGAAGACAATACAATTCTAGACTGAGTAATGACAACATGCTGCATACTTGTGCAATATATTGTATTTTTTTTTAACAGAAAGAGTAAAAAATATTGAAGCATTAAAGAGGTTAAAATCATAAAATGTATTTAATGTAGTGTATAAGTGTTATTTACAGTTCCAGATCAATATCTAAAAAGCACAATGATGTAAAGGCGTCCATTTTACATTCTGAGCACACATGGCAGCTCCGGTAATCTGTATTCTGTGCTGTTTTGTCTTGAATTGAAGACATCCCGCAATTCCTTCTTTAACTGATCTGAATGTAAACCACTTGTGCCTAACACGCAGCATCATTATTGTTTATGGAGCTTTTTAAATATAACCTTGATATCATTTTTACAACATATTTAGTACGTTATTTTTTCTGTTAATATGTAAAGGGACTCTAAATATTGAATAGATTGTACTTTTCTTTATAGATACAACTAGGGGTGAGCGAATCATTATGTTTATCAAATAGAGCCCTTCAGCTGTGAGGGGCGGACCCAGCTGTTGAAGAAGCTCCCCCCTTGCCGCTTTATTAACTCTGCTTCTAGTATGGAAGCAGGGACTGTTCATGCGCTGAAGTGTAGCGGTGTGTGCACAGTCGTTGCGCTGGCATTGGCAGCTTAAGTCTCTGCAGGCGCAAGATTCTCAGGGCCGGCAAGAGTACTGGCCTTGTCAATCAAGCAGTAGGGAAGCTTCTTCAGCAGCAGGGACAGGCCCTCGTAGACCTCTATTTGATGTACACATTGATTCTTATGTATTGATTAGCTCATCCCTAATCACAATATATGGAAAAGTAGTTAAAAAATATCAATCTACATTATGATTAAAAAAAAACTGAGCAAAGATGCCCTTGAAAATACCTTGTCAGGGCAAAAACGTCCAATTCTAATTGTCCGCCAATCTTATCGGAAGCCTGTTGAGTACCACCCTGAAGAAGTCATACACTGCTTTGTGACTTAAGGCCCTAGGTCTAAATCATGTAGTACATAGCCCTGGCTAGATATGTCAGGAATATCAAACAAACGATACTTCATTACTACGAGGTACATAAAAAAGGGAAATCTTTGGCCATGTAAATTGTATAAAGCAGAATATTATAAAGCATTCTTGTGACCTAAAGGGAAAGTGTCATCAGAAAATGACCTATTGTTTTAATCAGATTTTTATGTTAAACATTTTTTTAAGAATTTTTGATTTTAATGTCACTGTCTATACTTAAAAAAACAATTTTATGAATATCTATCTATATAGATATAGATAGATATTAACCCTGTAGTTTTCAGACTGTCCACTAAGCCTAAAAACAGGCCCCACTCCTTAGGATAGTTTCACACCTCTGGTGTGAAACTCCGGCAAGGCTGTACCAGCAGACAAGTGGAGAATCGGCCAAACACAAACTGCAGCATGCAGCGGTTTTCGTCCGGCCGATTCTCTGCCGGAATGCATACAGATCTCTTCTGGACCCCATTACACTTAATGGGGCTGGCGGACATTCCGTTTGCATCCGGCACTACCAATTCCAATGAATTCTGGGAGGCTGTTCTCTGCCGGAAAAGCCTGCCAGAGTTCACAGCGGAAGTGTCTGTACAGATGACTTTTCATCATAATCATCATACGCAAAAATCTACCATTCACAATAGGTGATGGGCATAGCTTATCTATTCTTTCCTTGTCAGATGATCTCTCCACAAGTCACAGAGCATGCCTAGAAAATTCTCAGATAGAAGTTGTCGGATCCCCTCTAGACTACTGTGTGTATGGCCCATACTGGCCACTTTAAAGCATATTTTTGAATGCAAGATAGCACCCCCCACAATTGAGTTCAGCAAATAGTATAATAAAAAACTACAATCAGAAAATAAACACAGCTTAGAAAAAAAATGTACGTGTCACTATCTGATTTTAACTAGCAGAATAAATATAGGGAACGCATTCCCTTTAAGGAACATGGGTCAATTTTCAGCTAAATGAACATCCATTCCCGGTCATTATCCAGTGTAAAAGAACCTGCAATCAGCCAACAAAAGAGCAAATGATTTGTCAACTGATCGAAACTTTCATGTGGCCGGAAAAAAAAGATTGTTTCCAATAATGGAAATTAACAACTGCAGAAAGAATTGTAAGCTATGAATGATCTTCTGCGCGGCTGTTCACCTCCGACTGCCCACAGTAAAAGTTCCCTCCACTAGCGTCAATTATTGCCTGTGTAAAGGACCCATAGTTGACTGTAGACATTGTTGTTATACGTGATCATTGGGACGGACACCCTTACTTGTTGCTTTCAGTGAATCAAACCTCATGCCCAGAGACTCTGCTGTACATAACTGAATAAAAACCCCGGTCCAAATCCTCCTTCTGTGATATTTTCTGCATGAAACGAAGTGGGGAAAGACCCTGCTGCTTCTTCAAGGCTTGTCTTACCTCTTACCTTCTCATTAGTTCAGGCTGAAGCTCTGTCTCTTCAGATGGGCTGCTGTGCTTTAACAAATGTCCAGCACAAGTTCACTGATGGAGAACTGATTTCTATCACAGCAAAGGCAGAATGATGATGAAATACAGATTACTAAACCAGTCAGTAGGACAAAAACAAGTTATTGCCACACACATAATTAGTTCAAACAGCTCTTACTTTCCAAATGGATCGTCACAGGTTCTGTACAACGCAATCATGTGATCTGTTTCTTTTTTTTTTTTTTTTTTACTAAAATTTGATGTTTAATTTTGGTATGCATTTACTAGGACATTTCCATTATTTTAGAAGCATATAACTGACGTGGCATAGATCATTTCCATCCTTATTGCCTGGATGGTGATTTTCTGCAGCCAGCATTTCATGGGACGTGCTTAGAATAACTCACAGCATTCTAACTTTGCAGCATGGAGCGTCTAATCTTACCGGCTGCGTCGAGGAGATAATGCATTACATGATAATAAGGGCTGCCAGCCCTGCGCTTCTCCTTTCGTCTTTTCTCGTAGTTCATCATATCTCAGCACGTCGAGCAGAAAGATGAAAGCTTTATTCACTGCATGATTGGGGTTTGCTGTCGGCACCCTTTAGATCACATTTAAGTAATAAGCAGAATACTTTTTCTGACATTATTAGACTATTCAGGCACAATTACGTAGCTGCCAAGTAGCCACAGGAAAGCGCATTAGGCTTATAAACTGGGTTGTAGCATCAAACTGGCCAATTACAGGAGTACCTGAATGAGCAGCAAAGCAACGCGTCTCAAATGTATTTAAACAAGGTTTCATCAACATGAGAGAATATTTCACTCAGAAGCCTCTGGAAGTAGTGTCTCTCTTGAGGAAATAATTAGGGAGGTTGAAATTGCCAGACTCATACACATGAATCTGTTGGACAATCACACCAATATCAATGGGATCACCAAAGTTTTCTCTTGTATATGGCCAGTATTAGCGCTGCAAAACGGTTGCCTGTGGCAGTACTCTAAAATGCAGCAGAGAAGCCATGGGCAGTTCTAGCCACTTAATAAGGTTATCTTATGACTAATGTAAAATCAGAAATCATTTAGCACATAACAACCTCTTTCTAACAAAGCTAGAACCAGCCCTGTACCTCACATGGATCCAGAGATCTCCCCATTCATTGCTCTGCTGGATTTATATCAAGCTGACAGCTCAGGGGGCGTGTCTCAGCTCTCCCTATCACAGCTCAGGAGGCAGTTGAAGGATGAAACTGAGCATGTGCGGCCATCTCAGTGAGCAGGTCAAAGAAATAATTTTAAAAAAACAGATAGCAGGTGGCGCTACACAGATACATTTTATTGAATAGATCACTGGCTATACAAAATTTTTAATTATGCAATTAGAAAACTATTTAGATCGAGTTGCTGGTTTGAAAACTGTGGAATATTTTTTGTGTTTTTTCTTTTACAAAGGCTGAGGATTGCCTATGATTGCATTCAGTAAAGGTGCCATTTATTACCTGACTAATGAGCAAATGCCGGTTATAGGTTGATTGCATCATACATTGCTAACAGCACATTGTGCACTGTAAATCGGGTGATGAGCAATCTCAGTACTGATCATGTGTCCCCATACAGAAGGGATGATTTTTGCATGTAAATGCAGCTCTCACCACGAATCAACAGGTAGTTACTTGTGAATCGGCCTGTGTAAAAGGGCTTACGCTGCTGCAATGGAGTTCCTGCATGTAAACATCCGTTTTGTGTTATGACAAATGGTCATATGATGCAAGGGGAGCAGTTCGCTGCTGCATCCAGCGATTGCCTGCAGCGGCGTCAAACTGGAAATTTATATCCAGGGACGCAAGTGGACAAGCGGAGTCAGGAAGCAGGCTTACCTTCTTAGGTCTGACCAGGAGTGGGGGGTGGGGGCTTAACCCAAACATGCACAACCTCTTTAACATGTAAGCCTGCAGAACTCTATAGCCAGGTATTATATAGCAGCATAATTTGAAACATGAAATGCAATGACTGGTTTCAGTAAGAAACTGGCCAAAATTTGGGAAAGGTCTGCAATAAAGAAGTGAGCTGTACTTACTGAGAGGACCCAGCACCACCACTGTGGTTCTCCCGGCCAGGCTCTGTTTATTACCTGCAGCAGTGACGTCATGTCATCAACATGTGACCACTGCAGCCAATCACTGTCCTCAGCAGTGAACTAAAGAGAACATTGTTTGGCTGCAGGGGTAATGTGCTGTCACTGCTAGAGCAGGGTAAACAGAGCCCAGCCTGAGAGAATCAGAACAGTGCCTCTGAATCCACTGGGTAAATACAACTCACTTCTTTATTGCAGCTTATTTCCCATCGCTGTCCATTTTCTGCTTTTTTTTTACTGAAACTTGGACAACCCCTTTTTTGTATACTCAATGGGGGTCATTTACTATCCGGCATATATCTGTCGCAGATTGCAGCAAAAAGGTTATTTGCGCCACAATCTGTGATTTTTCCTGGCTCACGGCAGATCTAAAAAAGGGGGCGTGGTATGGACAAAGAAGTGGGCGGACCGGAAGACCCATCTCATTTATCATTTTCTATGCCCATTTTAGGCGTAGAAAACGTTCTAAATCTACGCCAGCAAGGAAGCTGGTGTAGATTTAGACTGGCAGTGGATGCACCGAAGTAATGTAGTGGCCAGCGCCATCGCAGGGTCTAAAATGCTGGTCTTAATAAATGACCCCCAATGTTTCTTGGGGCCAATTTATATCACTTTTTGGTGTTTCTGCTTTAATATATGTATACACTAAAACGTTTACATAAAACATAACTTTGTCCTGGTGAAATGACTGTGTATAAAATTCATTGAAATGCTAATTTATTACAACAAAATAATTGTACTATCTCAAAGCAAGAGGATTTACTGTGTGTTCTTTGAAATGTATGTTGTAAGCAGCAGCGAACTAATTGCAGAATTAATTAAAAACTAATTTTGTTCTCCCCACTATCTGTAGTAAAGTACAGAAATTGTGTATCTGACTTTGTAGTACAACTGCTTTGTACTAGCTTGTCCTGCAAAACTAAAGATTAGCTCTTATGAGGTTTAAAACATGAAATGCAAATGCATCACTGCTCATATTCTGCAGGAAATTAAAGGCTGGCACATATTTATGGAGAGCAGAGTCAACTATTCATTATTAATAAACTTGTGAAATAAAGTGAAAATTAAACTCACTGTTCATTCAGCATCAATAGCTGGAAGAATTGGTTGCGGATTCCGCACCAAGAAGCCATTGGGCTGCCATGATGAATTGTATTCAATGGGAGGCCGTGGTTTATAGACGTGCCAAGAATGGGTTGTGGCAGCTGAATGAACAGCAGCGTGGTGTCCACAATGGCAGGCGGACTCCATGCAGCCGCAGTTTTTTGGCATGGAATCTACACTAAATTCTGCTGTCAGAAGCTGCCGTGTGAATGGGACCCAAGATGAACTGGTACTCTGGAACTGCTACAGAAGAACCATTCTTTGCTTAGACTTCCAGACAGAATGTACATTTCACAATGAAGTCACCATGTAGTTTTCAGACGGACCCCAATCTCTTGACCCTTGGTACCAACTCACATATTAGTGATATCTATTCCTATAAATGCACGGACCCTAAACATATATTGTAAACTTATTTTTAGAGCCCAGTGGATCAGGAGTAATGAGTTTTATGGCCATATATGTATGGAAGTAATCAAAGTATGAGGTTTCTAATTCGGAAGTGTGAAGAAAAAAAAAAAAAACTTCCAGGTACAAGGGAATGGGGGGAAGGAATACCCCTAATGCTAAGTTAAGCAATGGTCTCAACAAGACAACCGTTTTCCATATGCACTGTTATGCCTCATTCACCGTCAGTGTTTGGTCAGTGATTTCCATCAGCGATTGTGAGCCAAAACCAGATGCTGCTCTAAACACAGAACAGGTGCAGATAATTCCTTTACCTCATGTCTGTGGAGGCTCCAATCCTGGTTTTGGCTCACAATCACTGACAAAACACTGACATGTGAATGACGCTTAAGATGTTGGACACCATAGAGAGCAATCACTGCTCAGGAAGCTTGTCTATTAACCAGACCAAAAAGCAGCTATCCCTCTGGCAGACCTGGCCCATCCACAGACAGGGAAAATATATGGCTGACCAAAGCTTCCCATAGCCATGACATTTGAATGCTGGGAAGAGTCTACCTGAGGAGCTTCATCGAAATTCATAATAAAACAGGTTTACAGAATATACATCTGGTATCATGCCCACTGACGTTTTCATCAGCTGCAGTAAAAAAGGAGAGTGCAACACATATCTTAATACTTTCTATTATGCGTTAGAGGTAGGTAAGAAACATAAGAAGACGAGCTGTTTGCTGACATTAGGTTGTGATAAAGGGTTGCAGCAAAATTTCAGGCTCAAGCAGTCACAAGCATTTTACCAGGGGACAATTGTTTCAGTGTGCTCCATAGCAGTCGCCATCTATCTAATAATTTCCCCAGCATGAGGTGTCAAACCTGGTGGCACCCTACTTGTGCCATCCCTTCAATCATCTTTACTATGACATTCTAAGAGTTTTCAGTCACAGCATCCAATATCTTCTCATCCACATACATTTAAATGCACCTGCTTATTTGCGCACACTGCTGCAGCAACTGTATTTTTCATTTTTGAACTTTTTTGTTTTTTCTACCCCACCTTTCAAGAGTCATACATTTTTTTAAAATTTCCTTTCATATAGCCATATGAAGGTTTATTTTTTGCAGGACAAGCTGTATTTTTTAATGACAAAATTTAATTTACCATATCTTGGTAAAGGACAAAAGGAAAAAAAAAAACTTTTTGGAGTAAAATTCAAAAAAAATTAATTATTTAAAATAATTCTGTGGGGGATTTTGTTTGGGCTTCGTTTTTACCACGTTCACTGTGCATTATTACATAAATGACATGACCACCTTATTCTGCGGGTCAGTATGATCACAGTGATACCAAATTTATATAATTTTCATTATGTTTTACTTTTTTTTTTTTTTTTTATAAAAGCCTTGGAAGAAAAAATAGAAATATGCTTTGCATCTCCATATTGTGACACCCTTAAGTTTTTTATAATTCAGGCTACAGAGCTGAGTCGGAGCTTGTTTTCTTGCAAGGCGAGCTGTAGCTTTTCACGGTACCATTCTGGGATACATATGACTTTTGATCACTTATTATAATTTTTGGGGGGGGAGTTAGATACTGTAAATATTTTTATATTTTAATATGTCGGATGTTTTTGGATTCAGCAACACCAATTTTTTAATTGTTTATTTTTATTTGTAAAATTAGGACAGTGGGTGATTTGAATTTTTTAAGATGTTTAAAAAACTATTTTTTACAGTAATTTTTAGTCAACTTAGTACTTTGATCGTTTGCACCATAGTGCAATAGAACACCATGGAGTCCATAGAATTTTTATAGGCTGTGCAACAGGGTCTGGCTTGACAGGCAACTTACTGTACTCTGACAGGTCTGAAGGCCTTCATAGGACTCCAAGCTCTCATACCAACAGTTGGGAGTCAAATTTTTTATCGGAGGGCAGAGGGGGCCCCCTCTCTCTATCTAACCACTCAGATGGTACAGTCGCTATTAACCACAATATTTGAAGGGGTTAAACAACTGGGATAGGAGTTATCTTCCAAACTGGGTGGCTGTCAGCTGTATTACACAGGTGGCACCCACTGTGTATGGATTGGGCTCAGCTTCAAAACCTGCTCCATACTTGCACTGTGTGTAAATGCTATGCACATAAGGTATTTCGTGATTTTAAAAAATGGGGGGAAAAAAGGCAGGGATGGTGTTAAAACAATAAAATAATACATAGTCACCATTTCAACGCTCCCCACTCATGCACCAACACTCTGATACCCGTGGCCAGGATTAGTTTACATGACAATAGCAGTGATGTTTCCTTATACTGCAGGTGACCACTGCACACAATCACTTTCCTCAGTGGTACGTACCGGGTTCTCCATAGGGCTTCTGCCCAGCAGTGACCCCGATGACATCACCAGCACTAATGGGCGGGTGTTAGCACTGCCCTAGCCTGTAAATAAAAAAGCCCTTGCCCTGCACGATCCTGTGCAGGGCAAGGGAGAGCATTGGAGCATGAAATGCTCAGATGCTAACATCAGGGGGGCCGGAGAGGTGAAATTCTGGGTATGTCAGGGTTCAGCTCTGAGCCCGGACAACCCCTTTAATGAAAGGAGGCTGAAGTTTGGACCATTCTCAAACAAACAAAATTAAAATTACTTTTAAATTTTGAGCCTCTGTAGAAGTTAGATGTATATCTCAGGCCACATTCACACGACGCTGAAAAAAAAAAAATCGTTAAAAACTGCTAAACAGTCCGTTGTTACACTTATGCCTTTTTAAGAAATGGACGTTAATAACTGTCCACTTCAAATGTATGAGGGCTGTTAGTTCGTCCTATATTTTGACATTTAGTATTCACTGGCCGTAAAAAAAAAAACGGTTATGTGAATAACCCCTTAGACTGCCATTGTTCTTAAAATGGACGCGTAATGTCCGTTTTTCACTGTTGTGTGAATGTAGACGTACTACACAATAACTATTTTATACGGTATTATATTTCTACTAAGCATGATGAGACTAGATGAGACTACAGTCTACTTTTCTACTGATTTTATTTCTAACCTTCACTTCAGAAGCATAGTGGTGAAACGTTAGGTAACACCTATCTAACCTTATCTAGCCTTCTGCTATCTCAGTGGAAATGCCAGAAGAATTACAAGACTAAGCTCTATGATATTTGCATTTCTTTGTGCTAAGAATAATCCAAAGCCGTGTTCATCTAAAATGTAGGCTAAAGGGTTGTGTTCAAATATTTATTTTGCACCATGATGTATTTTTTATAAGAATCTTTCACAACAGGGATTTGCGGCGGATGTACAGTAAATTAAGACTGAATTTGGTGGCTTGAGCAACGCTTACAATGAAGTGGAAAAACCTTGACAAATCAGTGTGCTGTTCAGAGGTGTTAAAAGTCATTTCGATACAGATGATTAGGTCCTTTTTGCACATCTTCAAGAAGACTGTGTCTATAAAACTAAGAAGGTGACATTTGGAATTATCTCTAGAAACGTAACACATTTTGGGTGGTTTCGCATATAGCATTTTTAGGGGAAAAAGCCATGCTTTTTGTGGTGTTTTCAATGCGGTCAGAGGTTTGCTATAATTCAATAGGGAATCATGAAACATACTGTACTATAAATGGTGCATTTTTTGGTGGCTTAATATATTGCAATTTCTACTGTTTTACCATTCTTGCAATTTTTTTTTTTTTTAAATGCAACTTAAAGGGTTTCTGTCACCAGTTTTTTCGGTATGAATCAGGCTGACATTAGAGATGTGCTAATGTTACCTGATTCCAAATATATATGTGTTTTATTTACTGGTGCCCCCATTTTTATATAAAATGAACTTTTATTTTATGCTAATAAGGCTTCTAGGTGCAAGGGGCGTTACCTCTGCTCCTAGAGGTTCTGTTGATTGACAGGACCAGGCAGAGAAGAAACACTCCATTCACCATAGCTTGCAAGGACCTTCAATGATATCATGACCATGTGATCAGTCACATGGTTAGGATCACACAAATAGCCTGTCTCCTCCTAAACCATGTGACTGATCACATGGTCATGACATCATTGAAGGTCCTTGACAGCTATGGTGAATGGAGTGTTTCTTCTCTGCCTGGTCCTGTCAATCAACAGAGCCTCTAGGAGCAGAGGTAACGCCCCTTGCACCTAGAAGCCTTATTAGCATAAAATAAAAGTTCATTTTATATAAAAATGGGGGCACCAGTAAATAAAACATATATATATATTTGGAATCCGGTGACATTAGCACATCTCTAATGTCAGCCTGATTCATACCGAAAAAACTGGTGACAGAAACCCTTTAAACAGGAGCTGAGCTATAGTAACCCGAAACAGTCACTTCCATCTACATTCTCTCTCACACAGCTGATCTGTGAGGGATGCAAATCGTAGGACCCCCACAGATCTGATACTGATGACCTATCCCAAGGATAAGTCATAAATATCTGTATCCTAGAAAACCGTTTCAAGGATTGGATATAATAAAAAACATAGTCACACGCTCAGTTAATGAATTAAAACCTGTAAAGAAGGAGTAAAACCTTTGAATGATCAAAATGTTACTGTATATTCAGTTATGAGATGCTGGAACCATCAGTCAGATACAGTTGACACAGCTATTATTTTTCAGCATCAAAGGTAAATTCTAACCATCATAAATCTAAAAATAAGCAGTAAAAATCTAAAAATAAATAATAGCTTTCTATGAGTACACAGGCAATAGTAGATAAAATACATAATGCTGTTCACCCACAAGAGACCAGAAACCATTTATGGAGCATTAGCTGTATTTTAATGAAAACTTAGAGATGTAGCAGAGCTAAACTTGACTCATGGCACAGTGTTATCTTGGTTATCTCATGACAAAAGCCATTGAAATGCATTGAAAAGTCAGTTAACGTTTTCTTTCCATTCTTTTCTTAAAGCGTTAACCATCAAGTTTAGCTCTGCAGCGTCTGCAGTTTTTGTACCAATCCGTTAAAAGTTACTGTATATAAAAATATATTTTAGGTGCCATCAATTACATTTCTAGAGACATTTTCAACATAGGGTTCACTATATAACACTGATATTGTTAATTAAACAATTCTTAAATAGAGATGTTGTTAACTGCCTGATTAAATCGCTTTAAAATATTACTTTATTAATAGTTTATCATTAAAACACCAAATAACTGTCCAGGCTTAAGGCAAAACACCACATACCCAGAGACTCAACCTCCAGTACTCTGCTGTATTGGGTGTAATGTCCACAAGAATTTATGCCTGATAAAGTGGCAATAATATATTTCCTGTGTGCCACAATACAGGTTTCTTGAAGGAACAGGGTGAATGTGGTCAATCTCTCTAGCGGGATGCGTGAGTGATGAGGCTTATTAGCCAAACACTTGGGAATAAACTGAGGTGTCAGCAAATGGATATCCCACACCATATTATTGCGGGGCCATCACACTCCACTCGCTGCACCACAGCTAACCTCCCCGCTTCGAACCACTTTACTCCCTGTTCCACTGTAAGTGACCTAATAGCACAGCTACATCGATCAAACTCGCTACGGCTCAACGCGTTTCTGGGTCACTGTAGCGTGACCATCATCAGGAGCCACAGCCTAGCGAGTATCAGTTTGAGATCATAGCTATCATAACACGCTTGCACACCTAGTTCAATACATGTGCAGCGTGGGTCAGGACCCGGCACTATGACGGCCGTAGCGCGCGCCGCCAACTCCGGTGTTAAACACATGTCGCTCCTCCCCCTGGGCCGAGCCTCCAAGACAGTGCAGCCAATCCCTGCGTAGCAGGGAGCTTCGCTACAACCACTTCTAATACAGTGCTATGGTATTGAGGGAGAACGCTATCTGTTCATTGTGACTTATCTGCGGCCAAAAATCCAATACTGGTGAGGGAACATCGAAGTGTATGGACAACTAATCACATGTATCAGTATTTAGAACAACTACACACATACACATATAATTGCAGGGAATCACATTCATTGGGTATGATGACATTAACCCTGTTATAGCCTTCATTCCACGAAGCATGTATAAGATACATAATCATTAAGCCCAAAGGGCTTTAAGGTTTTGAGAGTAAAAATCCACTGTGCTTCCTTACGGAGCAACAAATTTTCTATGTCTCCTCCACGGATAATCACACGGGTCAAAGAAACTGTGTTAAATTCCAGGGACTGGAACATGTGAGAATATCACCACGTGGAGGAGACATAGATAATTTGTTGCTCCGTAAGGAAGCACAGTGGATTTTTACTCTCAAAACCTTAAAGCCCTTTGGGCTTAATGATTATGTATCTTATACATGCTTCGTGGAATGAAGGCTATAACAGGGTTAATGTCATCATACCCAATGAATGTGATTCCCTGCAATTATATGTGTATGTGTGTAGTTGTTCTAAATACTGATACATGTGATTAGTTGTCCATACACTTCGATGTTCCCTCACCAGTATTGGATTTTTGGCCGCAGATAAGTCACAATGAACAGATAGCGTTCTCCCTCAATACCATAGCACTGTATTAGAAGTGGTTGTAGCGAAGCTCCCTGCTACGCAGGGATTGGCTGCACTGTCTTGGAGGCTCGGCCCAGGGGGAGGAGCGACATGTGTTTAAACACCGGAGTTGGCGGCGCGCGCTACGGCCGTCATAGTGCCGGGTCCTGACCCACGCTGCACATGTATTGAACTAGGTGTGCAAGCGTGTTATGATAGCTATGATCTCAAACTGATACTCGCTAGGCTGTGGCTCCTGATGATGGTCACGCTACAGTGACCCAGAAACGCGTTGAGCCGTAGCGAGTTTGATCGATGTAGCTGTGCTATTAGGTCACTTACAGTGGAACAGGGAGTAAAGTGGTTCGAAGCGGGGAGGTTAGCTGTGGTGCAGCGAGTGGAGTGTGATGGCCCCGCAATAATATGGTGTGGGATATCCATTTGCTGACACCTCAGTTTATTCCCAAGTGTTTGGCTAATAAGCCTCATCACTCACGCATCCCGCTAGAGAGATTGACCACATTCACCCTGTTCCTTCAAGAAACCTGTATTGTGGCACACAGGAAATATATTATTGCCACTTTATCAGGCATAAATTCTTGTGGACATTACACCCAATACAGCAGAGTACTGGAGGTTGAGTCTCTGGGTATGGGGTGTTTTGCCTTAAGCCTGGACAGTTATTTGGTGTTTTAATGATAAACTATTAATAAAGTAATATTTTAAAGCGATTTAATCAGGCAGTTAACAAAATTTTCAACATAGACAAAATATATATTTTTGTTTGTTCCAAAGAATGAAGCAAGAGTAAAGGAGCATCTGTCATCTTTCCTAACATGTTCATACAGTTATTTGACAGCACCTTTTCATATAGCTCTGTGTTGAACCATTCCGTTATTATTGCCAACTGGGTATTAGCAGTGGGGCGTGTCCGTGCACAGTCTGCTACTGGCAGCATTGATTGGACAATCTTATGACTCTTTCACATGAGCGAGCGTCAAATGCATAGAATCCGTACTGAATCCTGACCTGTTAATTTCAATAGGTCTCTGTACACGAGCGTTGTTTTTCAAGCATCATCTTTGAGTTCAGGAAAAATCACAGCATGTTCTATTTTGTGTGCTTTTCACCCAGCCCTGGCTCTAGAAGTGAATGGGGCTTGTGTGAAAAATGGAAGACATTGTATGCAATGTGTTTTTCACTGATGGTTGCAAGATTGTAGATTGGTATTCTTCAGTTTTTCTTCACACCGGGGGTGCACCACTAATGAGGCCAGGTGAGGCGTTCGCCTCAGGCAGCACCAGAAAGGAGCAAGAGGGGGGCAGCAGAAGGGTCATAGGCAATGAGCACTTTCATTGTGGCAAAGGGGTTAGGTTAAGAAATTGGCGTTGGGGAGCACTTCAGTTTTTGCCTCAGGCAGCAGAAAGCAGGGCTGTGGAGTCGGAGTCGGTCACCATTTTGGTGGAGTCGGAGTCGGTATAAAATGGACCGACTCCGACTCCTAAAATATATAATGAATTAGTACATTTAGTTCAGTGCTGAATATATTTTTATAAGAATTTGTGAAAATGATGAAATGTCCTATAAATGTCTGTTCTATTCCTGATCTAAGGATTTAGGCTTTCAGTTGAGATGACTGTGTGCTGCCCTTTATGTCCAGTGCATGTTCTCTCTGTATGCTTTATGTTTCCTCTGAGCTCATGTTTGGAGAGGTTAGCTGCTCTCATGGCTTCTATCTGCTGATGTAAAACACCTAGAGCCTTATGTATGAAAACTGTCTAGGTGTAGAAGTTTCTTTGTTGCCCATAGCAACCAATCATAGCTCCCCTTTCATTTCATATTGTGCTCTGGAGAAATGAAAGGGGAGCTCTGATTGGTTGCTATGGGCAACAAAAAAAGTCTTAGACCTAGACAGTTTTCATACATCAGGCCCAGAGGCATAGCTACTGGGGGAGAGGGGGGGGGGCAGGGGAGGCGATGCTCTGGGCCCAATACCTCTGGGGGGCCCAGCAGGGATGGCCTTAGTACAGTCAGGCAAATACAAGTGAGCGCTTACATTTTGGAGTCTGATGGGGGCACATTAAGCCGATCTGAGGTCTGATGAGGGTACATTCTGCTGATCTGAGGTCTGATGGGGGTACATTCTGCTGATCTGAGGTCTGATGGGGGCACATTAAGCCGATCTGAGGTCTGATGGGGGCACATTAAGCCGATCTGAGGTCTGATGGGGGCACATTAAGCCGATCTGAGGTCTGATGGGGGCACATTAAGCCGAATCTGAGGTCTGATGGGGGCACATTAAGCCGATCTGAGGTCTGATGGGGGCACATTAAGCCGATCTGAGGTCTGATAGGGGCACAATACGCTGATCTGAGGTCTGATGAGGGCACATTCTGCTGATCTGAGGTCTGATGGGGGCACATTAAGCCAATCTGAGGTCTGATGGGGGCACATTAAGCGATCTGAGGTCTGATGGGGGCAGATTAAGCCAATCTGAGGTCTGATGGGGGAACATTCTGCTGATCTGAGGTCTGATGGGGGAACATTCTGCTGATCTGAAGTCTGATGGGGGTACATTCTGCTGATCTGATGTCTGATGGAGGCACATTCAGCTGATCTGAGGTCTGATGGGGGAACATTCTGCTGATCTGAGGTCTGATGGGGCACAATACGCTGATCTGAGGTCTGATGGGGGCACATTAAGCCGATCTGAGGTCTGATGGGGGCAAGGGACTGTTAGTTTAGTGATGTAAAAGCTGGGGACAGATTTCCTTTAACATAGGAGTCCCCTTTTTTACTCCTATTAATCCTATATTTTACTGCATTATGTGGTAGAGTATTTAGAGTAGGGTATGTAGAAAGTCTATTGTACTGTACTTAACAGCATAGATGATCTAGCAGTTTATATAGTCATCTTGCTAATACAGTATTATAACCACAACTAGTAGTATGTGCCTGTGAAGTTGGAAACGTGCGTTTGGGAAGCCAATAAGTGGGGGGCCCACTCAAGTATGTTTCGCCCCCCCATGTGCTGAACCTCTAGCTACGCCTCTGATTAGGCCCTAAGTGAGCTGTACCCAGAGAAGCCTGATAGATAAACTGTTTTTGTCATGACTTATCTGTACTATTGATTTTATGCAAATTTGTTTAAAGTTATCACTTAAACATGCTCCATGTATGAGGGAGTCGGAGTCGGGGTGAGGGGAAATTGAGGAGTCGGGGGCTTTGGCTTACCGACTCCACAGCCCTGGCAGAAAGGCTAGGTGCACCCCTGCTTCACACTTGTGAAAAACACGTGCAATCCAGATACAATCTGGACATAAAAAATGCGCACGCTGAATGCAGAAAAACCTGACTGAACTTGCGTGCAACACCATCAGTTTTTCCCTGAACAGATCCTGATACAATCTGATACAACTGAACTGAAGCATCTCATTTCCTAGTAGAAGTCAATGGGGATATCAGTTCCTGAGACAGACCTGGCACTTTCCAAGTTGTGTTGACTGCACCTGTTGTACGTGCGGTCGACTGCACGTACAACATGCCCACCCTCTGGCAGCTGCTGACTGCATTTGCTATACAGCTGAATGACTGCTTGCGGTATGTTTAAAATATTCCACCATATGTATCCCTATTTGAAGTTTATTAAAATATTAAAGAACCACAAAAATTCACAACAGTTCTAATAGCAGTCCACAAATGATCGCAGACAAAAAACGCTCCCTAATAGCATGATTATGCGGTAATCTCAAGTGGTTGGCCACATGTGTTCCCTAACTACAGCTTGATTACGCCATGTGGTCATACCTTTAGGCTAGTTTCACACTAGTGTTTGGGAGATCCAGCAGAGAACAGCATGCCAGGTCTGTCTGGATCCGGCATTATCTGAAGTTACATGAATGCTGTCCGGCCCCATTAATTATAATGGGGACCGGAAAAGTTCCGGCCGCAACCCGGCAAATATGCCGAGAATCGGCCTGACAAGTACAGTTGGCAATTCATTTATAAACCTCTGGTACAAAATAAAGTCAAACAGACGTTCCAAAATGGTCATTAAATGTCGAATACAACTATTTACTAAAATAGACATGTCAGGAGGGATGACAGGTCCTACTTAAAGGCTACGTACACCTCTGAAACCATGGGTTTTTACAGGTTCCAGTGTTGATCATGGCTTTGCTGCGCACATGACACAGTTGTGGGTATGTGCTGTACTGCTGCTTTTATTGCACTTGTTCTTGAAGTCTTTACTGATATAATGCTACATAATGTTGATATACTAGTTTGTACTTTTATTTCTGAAAATCTGTCTGTTGTGTCATTGTTTAAATTCCTCCATTCACAAATGCACTGTAATTTGGGATTATCATTTCTAGTGTTAAAGGGGACGTGCCAAGTTTTCTACTTATCCACTATGCACAGAATAGGGGATATTTAACTGATCGATAGGGTCCGACCGCTGGGACCCCTACATATCCCAAAAAGAGGGGTTCCCTTCCCCTGACTGGATGGAGCGGCAGATCAAGAATCTACCCTGCTCCATTTATTTTCTATGGGACTGCGGAGATAGCTGAGAACTGTAATTGGCTATCTCTAGCAGTCCCATAGAAAGCGATTTGAGCGGCAAGGTGCATTCTCAACCTGCCAGTCCATCGGGATGGGTGGGGGTCCTAGTGGTCGGACCCACATGGATCAGTTAGTTGTCCCCTAGCTTGTGGATAGAGGATAACTTGAAAACTAAATAACTAAAACTAAACTAAATAAAACTAAAACTATAAAAACAGATACTTATGGCCTATCCTGAGGATATTATTATTACCATCAGTATTAAAACTCTGGAAACCCCTTTAACCTATGTGTTTGAATATATAACATATGAACATATAATAGTGCTGTACTGGCACATACTGCATGCTTTTATATTGTTAGTGGACATACTTTTTAGATTGTGAATGAATATAATATAGACTGTTTTAGGCTCCATATTTATCATGTGATCAGCTCTTTGGTCACAGATCTGATTGCCTCTTAAGTTATTTTGCAATACTGAATTATAACGTTTTATTTTTTTCTATAATAAAGTGTTTCCTTATTTAACCTTCACTTTCTTTTTCAATGCCATATAACTGGCAGTACGTTTTGTCACAGGGCACAGGCAGACAGTGCCTTCAGGATTTAAGCCTGTGAGACATTTTTCATGTACATTTAAGGGCCTTTTATATATTACACCCGGCATAACCTTTTTTAATGTTGTTTACAGCATTGCTCACCGCTGATGCACCAGTTGGGTAAAGCGTACATTTCAGTTCATTACGAGCCCTATAAACATTACATACTAAACTGACAGGATACAGATTAGAACACCAAACAAATCCTCTAATTCCCTTACTAGATTTACCGTAGGTTGCCTATAGGGAAAATATTATCTCCATTACTGATTAAAATGTGTGTGTACTGTGATTGCCAAACTGCCATGAAAGTCTGATTTCAAGGTTAAAGAGATAAAAAAAAACAACGAATAATTAAGAAAAAAAGCACCAAGTGGAATTCTGGCAATTGCAAAAAAGAAAATAATAGGAAAAAAATTAACAGGTTCCTTTCCAAACTGTTGAAGAACAATTTGAATTTCACGGGTCTGCAATTTAGTTTTAATTTCTATTGTAGAGGTACCTCGAGGGAATAAGTGTGAGGCAAGATGGAGCTGGTAATCATTTTGTAGCACCTTTCATCTCGTATTAAAGGGGTTGTCCGGGTTCAGAGAAGAACCCGGACATTACCTGCCGGTTCCGTGACGTACGGTCCCTGCCGGCAGAGGCTTCCGCCCGGCAGTGAGTCGTGCGTCATCGGCGCTGATGGACAGCTTCAGCGCTGCCCTAGCCAGTAAAACGGCTAGGGCAGCGCTAAAACCGGCCCATTAAGGCCGGTGACGTCACCGAACTCACTGCCGGGCGGAAGTACCCGCCCGGCAGCGAGTATTTTCAAAACACAGAGACCTTGCCCTGCGCGATCTAGCGCAGGGCAAGGGGGGGGCATCGGAGCATGAGATGCTCCGATGTCCTCTTCAGGCAGGCTGCCTGGGTGAAATTGCAGGTATGTCCGGGTTCTTCTCTGAACCCGGACAACCCCTTTAAGTGTATTTTACATTTCATTGCCAGTTGAGTGATTTACTGAGAGATGCAGATTCTCGTTATACAGCACCTAGAGATTTATGAACGTGAATAGAAATTCAGCAGCACTGCTTTGTGCCCATTTTCCATCTGATCAAAAGAAATGAAGAACTCCAATCCTAATGAATATTTTGGCTGTAAAGCACCTCAGTAATAGGCAATAACATTTTACTACAGGCCGAAGACTGTTCGGGTATGAAAGTTGCTACACTTGAAACTTTTGTCAAGGTCTTTAAAAAGCACACACACAAAGTGGTTTAAAAGGGTTTTCTGAGATTTTACAACTGATGACATATCCTCAGGATAAGCCATCAATATCTGATTGGTAGGGGTCAACCAAAATATATCAGATCTTTGGGGGGGGGGGTCAGACACCCCACATCCCCACTGATCAGCAATTCGGGAGTAGTTCCAATGCTGGAACTACACAGCTCTATTCAATGTGTAGTGGAAGAAGCTGGTTGTATAGCAGCACTGCTCTCATTGACTTCAATGGAAGCAGCGCTGCAGTAACCGTAACCATCCACTACACAATGGATTCAACTGTATCGGTGTGCCTATAAAGCTACTGCCTAACAGCAGCTACGGTGCGCGGTGTTGGATTCTCACCAACCTGATATATTCTGGTCTATCCCAGACAGTCATCAATTGTTAAATCCTGGAGGACCTCTTTAAACTAAAAGTTTTGCTTAGTGTCAAAGTAGAGACCATCTATAATGGTAGAAGTATTAATGAGAATGATCCAGAATTCTGGCATGCATGCGGTCTACCACATTTACTATGTATCTTTTGAACCTTGTTTCTCAGGTGGGTGTGGCATTGTGGGAAATGGCCATAGCTCAACTTGCAACACTGTGGCCACAATTCTGGTGCAAAATTCTGTCCCAGAGTTAGCCTGCCAATAGGGGGCATAAACTTAGACTAAGACAGTCTAATATCTGTCTATACTGTGATAAATCTTGCACAGTTTACTCTGTCTACATCTTTGACCGCATCATTAAATCTGCCCCATTGTTTTTACTATGTCTTAAAACACTTCCAGAACAAGAATGCAAAGTTAGCTACCAGGAATCTTTAGCTGAACACCATTTTATTCATATGTATATGTGAGATATTTTTATATAAAAAAAACACCAAAAAGATGACATAGACTATAATAGGCAGATTGTTACTGTCCGACTACTTTTGGGAGGTAGAGGAAATAAAAAGAATGATATGTTCTATGATCTAAATAGGAATATATCTTTTTTTTCTTACCTTGTTGAAGTCTTCAGAAGTTGCCCTCATTTCTTTCCAAGTCTTGTTCAACAGCTGGATGCAGATACAAAAGAATTCCTCAAAATATCGATCATGTGTGAAGAACATAGGGTGAAAGTCATTGCAGGTTTCACTGGCTGAAAGTAAAGAAAACAGCAGAGTATAACGATTTTTTATGTACTGTACTTAAAGGGGTATTCCAGTTACATTAAGGATGGGGTAACTATTAGATCGGTGGGGGTCCTATTGCATGAGAATGAGGGCCCGTATCCACAGCAGCCCCCTTGAATGAATGGAGTGGCCAGTCGGGCATGTATGTGGCCATTCCATCTCCATTCATTTCTATAGGAGTACCGGAGATGGCTGTTTCAGTGTGGCCTAGTCAGCGCTGGAACTATATGGCTCTATGAATTGTGTAGTTTATAGAGCTTGTGATTGCAGTGCTTCAATGAGAGCACCACTGTAGTAACATGCTCTCTCCACTACATAGCTGATGGTGCTGTGTATTGCTGATGCCGACAGAGCTACACCAAACCGCTGATCAGCGGGGGAACAGTGTCTTGGACTCCCCCACCGATCAGCTAGTGATGGCCTAAACTGTGTATAGGCCATCGCTTTATGCAGCCCATACTAATGGCATTATAAAGTAGACAGGTGAGTTGATTTCAGCGGTCTGTCATTTATAAGTTAAAAGTAAGTGGTTGCCGAGAACCAACATCACAATCTTCGCAGACTGGGCCTGGAAAAGAGTCACAGCCACCTGAGAAGAGTCCTGGTTATTCATGAATTCCTGCTCTCCCTGCCCACCTGCTGATGACTGACTGTCTTCTACCTAGTTTTCTCCCTTTCTCTCTAGGCGAGAGCTGCCAATCATCAGCAGATGGGCGGGAGAAAAGGAGATTATGAATAACCATGACTCTTCTCAGGTAGATTTGACTCTTTTCAAGACCTGGGCTGCAAGGATTATGATCCTGGTTCTCAGCAACCACTTACAATTAGCTCATGAGTGACACACTGCTGAAATCAGCATTTCTGTCACTAATTTATGTTGCTCTCAGTGAGGTCACCATAAAGTTGATGGCAGGTTCCCTTAAAGAGGACCTTTCACCCAGTTTTTTCTTTATAAAAGCAACACTTCATATCGTAGTCCAGGTTAAGGAGATGCAATCTCGCTATTTTTTTTCATGATCCGTTCCTCCATTGCGCCGCGATCCTCCATGCTTGGTTTTGGTGCCCAATCCTCCCTGGTTGGTTTTGGACCCTGGCTGTGACGCTGTCCAATTGCTGCAGACCGGTTCACAGTCAGGGAGAAGATGATGTCTCTGCCTCCCTGTACCAATGCTATGATGCTATTAATTAGCATATTGGGAGCCAAAACCAAGAGTGACGCAAAGGAGGAGTGGATCATGAGAAAAAAAAATGTGATGGCATCTCCTGAACCTGGAATTGCTTTTATAAAGAAAAAAAAACAACAACGGTGAAAGGTTCTCTTTAAAAAACACAATAAAGACAAGCCCTTTAGTGATTTTAATCGCTTACTGAAACGGAACCTATCACGTTAAAAATTCAGTTCAATATGCAGTTACCATGTTTTAGTGCTTAGGAGCCCAGTGAAAGGCCCTACTTAGTGACTGACAGCCATCTGTATGTATACTCATGATGTCATCTATTGATTACAACTTCCCACTGAACCCCTAAACCCAGAATGAGCAGTAAATATATGACAGTACTCATTGTTGGGTGTTCTTAGACACTGTATAGATGTACAAGCAGAATACAGTAAAGTAACTGAATTCTATCAATATCAAATGCATTCTTTCTAGCAGCTAATACAACCCCAATTCCAAAAAAGTTGGAATGTTGTGTAAAATATTAATATAAACAGACTGCAATGATTTCCAAATCTCATAAGCCCATATTTTACTTATAACTGATCATAAAACAACAAATCATATGTTAAAGGTGAGGCTTTTTACCATTTCACAAAAAAATAACTTGTTTAGAATGCAATGGCAGATTTGGATGACAAAAATTGGGACATGGGCAACAAAAGGCTGAAAAAGTACGTGAGTGATACTAATAAAAAAAACAGCTGGAGGAGCAATATTCAACAAAGTTACATGACTGGGTATAAAAAGAGCATGTTAGAGAGGTAGAGTCTATCAGAATCAAAGATGGACAGAGGATCACCAATTTGCAAAAAACTGTGGACCAATTTCAGAAAAATGTTCCTCAATGTAAAATTGCGAAGACTTTGAAAGTCCAACCATCTACAGTACATATCATCAAAATATTCAGAGAATCTGGAGAAATCCATGTGCACAAGGGACAAGGCCTATGATCAATATCGGCTGCTCGTGACTTAGACACAGGCATGATCCTGTACTGGAAATCACTGCATTGGTTCAGGAACACCTCCAGAAATAATTGTCTGTGAACACAGTTTGTTGTGGAATCCACAAATGCAAGGTAAGAATCTATATGTCAACATGATCTAGAAAACTCCACCGTCTTCTCTGGACCAAAGCTCATTTAAAATGGACTGAGGCAAAACGGAAAACTGTCCTGTGATCAGATTAATCAAAATTTGAAACAGTTTTTGGACACCATAGACACTGGGATGGCATTTGTGCCTATAGCCCGGACAGCTTACATACCCGGAGAGGCAGTATCAATGCTGAACAGCAGACAGAGGTTTTAGAACGACATATGCTCCCATCCAGACATCGTCTCTTTCAGGGAAGGTCTTGCATATTTCAGCATGACAAAGCTAAACCATATACTGCATCCATCACAAAAACATGGCTTAACAGAAGAAGAGTCCGGGTGCTGAACTGGCCTACCCGCAGTCCCAACCTTTCACCATTAGAAAACATTTGGCGCATCATGAAACAAGACCCAGAACTGTTGAGCAGCTAAAATCCAAAATCGGAAAACAATGGGGCAAAACTCCTCTCCCAAAACTCCAGTGATTGATCTCTTTACTTCCTCAGGTTTACAGACTGTGGTTAAAAGAAGAGGGGATGCTATGTAATGGTAGACATGGTCTACCATGGTCCAAGTTTTTAGAGATGTGTTGCTTCCATCAGATTCTAAATGATTAATTTTAATGATTAAGTTCTAAATAATTACTGGTAATTTTTTCATGAAAGGGCAAAATGTCTCACTTGCAACATCTGATATGTGTTCTACTGTGAATAAATTATGGGTCTATGAGATTTACAAATCATTGCATTCTGCTCTCATTTACATTTTAGACAGCATGCCAACAGTTTTTTTTAAATTGGGGATGTAGTATTTCATTTTGTTTTAATTAAGATACTGTATATATTTTGCTAATATCTGAAATGGATTTTGCTGTCCACACTTTAATACAGATATGAGCTTTAGCTTTTAACTGTAATCTCTACAGAACAGAAATCCAGCCTGCAACAGCATGTCAAAAATGAATAAACATGAGACACGGCAAAGGCCTGCAGGCAGTAAGATGCAATCTGTTGGTCCTCCTTGTGACTGCAGAGCGATTTATTAGTGGAAACATACTGTACATGCATCAGTCCCAAACCTGAGGCTTTCATAGTCACATCTCTAAAAATAGAAGACCTTAAACCACCTTCGGCCATCAGATTAGGGGTATACTAATTCTGCTTCCAAAACATCAGCACTTAAAAAACAGATCTCAAACAGAAATGGCTAGAACGGATGCCAAATGTGCATAACGGATGCACAGGATCCAGGTTTTTTTGTTTTTTTTTTTTAAAGGGGTTTTCCAAGACTTTATAACTGATGACCTATCCTCAGGATAGGTTATCAGTAACTGATTGGTAGGGTCGGACCCCTAGGACCCCCTGCCGATTAGCTGTTTAAGAAGGCACTGGCAGTAGTACCACAGCCTTCTTTCAGCTTTTCCTAGGCGAGTCACAACACTTTCATCGGTCACGTAACCTAAGCGCACTTCAGTCCCAAAGAAGTGAATGGGGCTGAGCAAAATGCCAAGCCCAGCCACTGTATGGCGCTGTGAATGGTGAGTACGGAGAAGGCCGCGGCGATCGGTGAGGATCCGGAGTGTCGGACCCCCACTGATCAGATACTGAGGATGGGACTTACCAGAGGATAGGTCATCAGTTCTAAAATCTTGGAGAACCATTTTAACCGAAGGGTACATTCACACAAACATATGTATTTTGCTCCCACAAAACAGGGATCAGCAGAACACTGATGACGCCCATGCGACGCTCGTGTTTCATCACTTTTTTTTTTTTGCTGACCCATTGGCTTCAATCGGTCTGTGGTCTGCAATTGCGGCCAAGAATAGGACATGTTCTATCACTTGCGAAATAGACAAACAGATGCTAAAATCAAACACTGAATACTAATGAGCGCTTCCATCATGGAAGCACTCATTAGCACCGGAGTTCCAGGAAGCGGTGAAGGCTCTGTACTCACCGCTTCCTGGTCCCCGGCTGTTGGCTGTGCCGTGGCTGCGCACAGCGTGAGGGCGCTCTGTGACCTCAAGCTGTGGGCATCGGGTCACGCCAGAGCCGACGGAGGAGGAAGAGCGCTGGAGCAGAGGAGCGGCGGCGTCCGGAGCAGGAAAGGTAAGTGAATTTTTTATTTTGTGATCTGAGGCTGGAGTCTGCTGCAATGAGAATGTGGCTGCTGCAATAAGGCTGGAGCTGCTGCAATGAGGCTGGGGTCTGCTGCAATGAGGCTGGGGTCTGCTTCAATGAGGCTGGGGCTGCTGTAATAAGAATGGGGCTGCTGCAATAAGGCTGAAGCTGCTGCAATGAGGCTGGGGTCTGCTGCAATGAGGCTGGGGCTGCTGCAATAAGAATGGGTCTACTGCAATGAGGCTGGGGTCTGCTGCAATGAGGCTGGGGTCTTCTGCAATGAGGCTGGGGTCTGCTGGAATGAGGCTGGGGTCTGCTGGAATGAGGCTGGGGCTGCTGTAATAAGGCTGGAGCTGCTGCAATGAGGCTGGGGTCTGCTGCAATGAGGCTGGGGCTGCTGTAATAAGGCTGGGGCTGCTGTAATAAGGCTGGAGCTGATGCAATGAGGCTAGGGTCTGCTGCAATGAGGCTGGGGCTGCTGTAATAAGAATGGGGCTGCTGCAATAAGGCTGAAGCTGCTGCAATGAGGCTGGGGTCTGCTGCAATGAGGCTGGGGCTGCTGTAATAAGAATGGGGCTGCTGCAATGAGGCTGGGGCTGATTGATTTATGGCTAGGGGCTGATATGAGGCTGGGGTCTGATATATAGTTGGGGGCTGGTATGAGGCATGGGGGTCTCATTTGAAGTCTCAATGGGTGTTATTCACATTGGGGTCTGAGCTGAGGTCTGATTAACTTTGGGGGTCTGATTGCTGGTCTGATCTGAGATCTAATGAAAAATATTTTTTCTTATTGTCCTCCTCTAAAACCTAGGTGCTTCTTATAGGCCGGTGCATCTTATAGGGCGAAAAATATGGTAAATATGGTCATGTGAATGTAGCCTAACTGTGCAGTTATCTACATCAGTTAGCTAGCATCTCACTTAACTGTGTGACTAGTACCTTAAAGATGCCTTAGCGGTGGGCATTCACAATATGAAGGTTGCCTTCACACGGCAGATCTCATCGCATTTCTATGACCAAAAATCCATTCATCTGAAAGGGGCTATTTTGCCTGCCAGCATGTGGATTTTTGCAAGTCCATTCAGATGAATGGAACAAATTTTCAGTCACAAAATTTTTTTTGCAACAAACTATCACGTGTGAAGGGGCACCCTAAGGGTACAGCCACATGAGGCAGGTCTGCAGTGTAAAATCCATGGGGTATCTAGACAAAATCTTCAGCAGCAAAATCCACAAAAATATTTTCCAGGAGATTTCGATGCAGGAATACTGCCGATTTGCTGTAGATATCATCCTCAGCATTTCTGGTAGATACCCACAACATTTACAATCCACACCACATGTCAAGTTATGTGTGGATTCCGGTGTAGACAATCTCCATAGTGTGTCAATGAGACTCTTTATGTTGCTACTGTGAACAAAGCAGATGTCAACACCATCTGTGGCCACACCCCAAACTACCACCCACCTTCATGGATGGAAGATGTGTGAATAGATGTGCATCCGTGTTCTGCACCTGTACATCCCCTATCATCAACCATTAGGACCTGGTCTAGTCTTTTAGTTAAGCGGTGTTTTTAAGAGGACCTATCACCACAAAATGCAGAGCAATCGGCAGGCAGCATGTTATAGAGTAGGAGGAGCTGATACATTGTTTTTGTGGGAAAAGATTCAGCAAAACTTGCCATTTACACATTTAAACCTCTGCTTCTTTTGATTTTAGTGTAGGGATATGCAAGACAATGAAGATCTTCGACAAGAGTTGCAAGCTTGTGTATTTTGGCCAAAACATCAACTAATACCTCAAGTTTAGCATTTTAGCAGGACATAGCCAGATCTTGTAATGCTTGGGTATAACAGGATATCAGTACATATGTGCTGCCTGAACGATCTAATAGTATGGCCAGAACCAATAGGATGTTAACTAGAATGATGCAACCATGTGACTGGCACCTTACAGAAACCTGTGTGTGTGCATTTAGAGTAAGAAACATCCACCCCCTTATAAATGATCATGTGATCGGGATTTTGTACCTGTGCAGCCTCCATCATAGACTATTGCTTTGCAAAAACTGCCATGCTTAAAAATAGCATAAGTGCCTTACGATAACTCGTAAGGCGCCTATGTAGGGAACCAGGCCAGGAAAGCTTTATCTGCATCTACTGTATACAAACAGAACTGCATTTAAAGGAAATGTGTCATCAAAAATGTTATCTGCCAGTTAAAACCAGATAGCAACACACATTTTTTTTCTAATATGTTTTTATTTTCTGATTTCCAATTTTTTTAATTCTATTTCCTGAACATGATTATGGGGGCCGACCATCTTGTCTGAGCAGTTCTTAACAACATCTAGAAAGCATTAAGAAAATTGCTTTATGGCAGCTACATTGTCCATAGACACATTTATCAAACTGGTGTAAAGTAGAACAGGTTTAGTTGCCCATAGCAACCAATCAGATTCCACCTTTCATTTTTGACAGCTCCTTTGGAAAAGGGCATCAATGCCAGTTCTACTTTACACCAGTTTGATAAATGACCCCAAATGTTCTGGAGGGAGCCTCATTGACTTCTATGGGGGGAGATTTCTAGGCATGTTGTGTGACCTGTGCAGAGGTCATCTTACAAAGAAAGAATAGATAAGATTTGACAATCACTTATTGTGAAAGGGGGAACATGTCTTATCTGTACACAGAGGTGATATCATTACAGGCAGGATTAGAATAACAGATAAGCAGGTAACTGCAGGTGATGTGTACAGACCAAGAAGTGGCGCCTATTATTAGGCTTAGTGGCCAGTGTGAAAACTGCAGGAATTTATAGTTTTTGTTTAAAAATAACATCACCAAAAAGTCTTTAAAAATATGGTAAGCAAAAAAAAAAAAAAATCAGATTTAAATACTACGTCATTTTCTGATTAGACATTTCCTTTAAAGAGATTGAGGACAATCAATCTCTTGCTGCATCCTTCATAAAAAATGCCTTGTGTGATATCAGAAGAATGCAAAATACAGTACATGATCAAATCTGACAACTCAATCTACCCGGTTTCTGCTTTCTGTGAAATGAAACAATTATTGATCAACCAGTCCTGATCATCATAAAATGGCAATGCTTATATGTACAATATGGAAGTCATTTATTAAATCATATACGTCAGTTTTGCAGTGTAAAAAAAAGCGTCAGGTCATGGCAACTCTGACATTTTTGTGCCATTTTGTGATACTCATCACTTTTCATAGTGTTCTATGTTTAAGAACTAAAACTGAGATTAGACCTGGATTATGGCTCATTTACTATATGCAATTTTTTCAAAGGTCGCAAAAACGTTGCAACCCACGCCAGACAACCCACGATGCACTTTTACACATAAACCACATTGTACTCACGCCAAATATATTATTAAGGTGCACCAGTTCACCCCTTAAAGTGGTTGTCCCAAGAAACATATTCTACAGTTTTCAAGCCAGTACTTGCATCTGAATACTTTTGTAATTGCATGGAATTAAAAATTTAGCATAACCACTGAGTTATTGAATAAAATGTATCTGTACAGCGCCACCTGCTGTTTGTTCTTTTCCTTATTTCTTTGTCCGGCCCCCTGAGAAGGCCGCACATGCTCAGTTTCATCCTTCAACTGCCCCCTGAGCTGTGATAGGGAGAGAGCTCCAGCAGAATGGACACACCGCCTTAGCTGCATCAGAAAAGACACTCACCTGGAGTTGCCAGCTTGGTATAAATCTACCAGAGCAATGAATGTGGATCCATGTGAGGCATAGGGTTCTAGCTTTGTTAGAAAGATATTGTCACATACTATATGATGTCTGATTTCCATTAGTCATGGGATAACCCCTTTAAAGCCGCAAATGATAAATGACCCCCTATATCCCTACTGTTACAGATATACTATAGCAATACAGTAGTTTCGCTGTAAACTGCTTAAAGGGAACCTGTCATCTCCAAAACACCCCCTGAACTAGAGTAAGCGTTGTATAGTGTAAGTGATGCTGAATCCAAATATGTAAGTTTTATCTTCATACTCACTTCCATTCGGACGCTGTGCTCCCACAAACCAGCAGTAAAATGCACTCAGTGGACTCCAGTGCTCACTCACATAATGGAGAGGACTCAAAGATGAGTCCTCTCAATGTATTTTACTGCAGGTTTGTGGGAGCACAGCGTCGGAATGGAAGTGAGTATGAAGATAAAAATTACATATTCGGATTCATAATCACTTACACTATACAACGCTTACTGTAGGTCAGGGGGTGTTTCGGAGATGACAGGTTCCCTTTAAAGTCTTTTTCTATGCTGCTTTGATTCGTAATTTACATAAATCACAAATCATTGAGGTAAAAATTAGCATTTTTCAGTTGAACATTAAACTTTTTATATGAATATATAAAGGTGCAGATGTTGTGTGGATCTGGATCACTAAAGGAGCAGTTTTAATATACTGGAGCTCAGCTGCTCTACATCTGAGATGGCTTCAGTCCAGTTCATCAAGGCATACACTATCCTAACCGTAATGAGGCGGTCAGCTTTAAGGGTAAGAAACCCATTAATGTCCATTAAAGAGCAAGTCATCCATAACAATAAGTAGCTAAATAGTTCATGCTTTTTATGTTACATTAATACTGATTATTTATTGAAAGCACTTAAGGCAATTTCCAAAATCCAACAAAAAAGAAAATGCAGATATTTTCACGTTTGGGTTTGTTCTAAAACCTAAGAATCCACATAAGACGTGTATTTATTATATGAGCATGAACTGAATGGTCTGTAACATGCAAAAATCTGAAGGAAAGTATATAGGAGGCATCAACATAGGCTTGTAGGTTGCACAGTTTTGAACTGACAAGTACGATAGCTACATTAGAATCTATACAAATTAAAAGGGATGATCGAACTGGACAAATCCTGTCCATGTGCACTGTTAGGGGTATATGGACATTTTATTAGCCTGAGTAGAGAGTAGTGCCAAATGGTGGCCACACTCCAGCAGACCCTGGGGGTGGCTGCCCACAAAAATCAGCTAAACTCTATGGTTTTCCAGTCAATCCTTCTGTGATCATCTGTTTGCCAATGCTTCTTTTCTTGTATGAAAAGATGTGCAGTTAGGAATAGTTGTTTACCCCAACTCAGGATAGGCCATCAATATCAGACGGGCCGAGAACTGTTCTACTGTGCATGTGCTGGTCTCATCGCATGGCACTTGTGTGACAGGACAGGCCAAGCAGGAATCAAAAGGGAGGAGCTAGGAGGCAGAAGGAGGGGATGATTCATGCATAGAGGGCGCAGGTGACACTGCCCTGTATTAAAGGAAAAACTAAATTCCATATTTTTAAAAACAAAAAAAATCTTAAAATTGGAAACTTAGCTTCTGAAATAAAATCTGCTTTGCATTTGGTTGAGCAATATCTATGTAAAAAAAAAAGGGCATCGTTTACTAGAGGACAGACAAACTTTAATATCACAGAGATAAATGTCATTGGAACACAATGGAAATGTTAAGGCAAGAGCATTAGAAAAGTGCTACATTTTACAGGTATATGTCTTTAGTTACAACCTAGATATCCCTTATAAATGCATACATTAAGGAGCACAACGCTAGGGGGGGGCTAAGGTTTTTATAGCTAGTCATTCATTCAATGAGCCTAAAGCATGCATCTGTTATTATTTAGAGATATATATGTATGTATATATATATATATATATATATATATATATTTGTTTTTTGGCTAATTTTTTCTGCTTTAATGGTGAGGTAGCCCATGAAGGTCCCCTGTAGTACACAGTAGAGGGACCTAGCTCAGGCTAAACTTAAATGCCCTGCATGAGAAAAATACTTTTACAATCGTGGATGGATAATCCTATACTATAAACTAAAGAATAAAGGGGAAACAATATAAATCAACAGACCTTGGACTGTATATGACTATTAGTGTTTCGCTTCTGGTAGTTAAAGTGGTCAGTCATGCTTTCAGTTTACAGTAAATAATGGATAAGCCATGTATGAAAAGTTAATCATCATGACACAGTTGAATATTTAACATCCAGGTAAAAGCAATCACTTCCACAGTAATGGATAGGCTGATCTCCATAATCACTTTACCAGTAATCCTTGCAAGGCAAAATTCTTGTAAAGAGAAGTGACCTTGATGTGATGATGGGCAGATGACAACAGTAACTTCAGGTTTAGTCTTTTTAAAATGGAATACACATCATATATTTGGAAATGTTCCATAAAGTAGGATAGAGCAATATTAAAATAATGCTTTATAATTACAAAATGTATAGGACTAAAAGTATGCTGTTTTTTTTTAAAGGAAGCTGAACAGAAAAAACAAAACAAAGCAAAACCATAAAGAAAAAAATACATTGTTTTTAGTGCTTTAAATATTTCACTAAAGACTTGAATACAGTCTGGCTATACAAAAAACACTGAAAAAGGACTAAGTCTAATTATGAAGATACTTCAAGTGGTACCTGGTTTCCTCCCATATTGTGTCTGGTTACTTCACCTTATTCCGTATGGTATGTGGAGTAGGTGGAACTACAGTGGTGCATAAAAGTTTGTGAAACCTTCAGAATTTTCTACAGTTCTACATAAACTTGGTTGTTTACAAACTCTTTAGAGATGGTTTTGTAATCGCCTAATGAGAATCAACAACCCTTCTTCTGAGGTCCTCTGAAATCTTCCTTGTTCCTGCCATGATACACTTCTACAAACATGTTGTAAAGATCACACTTTCATAGATCCCTGTTCTTCCATTCCTGATTTTCATCCTATTGATTCAAAACACCAGACTCTAATTCCACCTTCAAATGATGTTAATCCTACAGTAAAGGTTCACATATGTTTGCCACTCACAGACATGTGATATTGGATAATTTTCCACAATAAATGACCTAAAATTTTTGATTCGTTGGTTTGATATGGTCATCTTTATCTCCTTTTAAGACTAACGAAAATCTGATGTAGTTTTAGGTCAAATTTATGCAGAAATATAGAAAATTCTGAAGAGTTCACAAACTTTCATACACCACTGTATGTACTATGCTTGGTGCCTTTTTCCCAAGGACACTAGACTTTGGATTCATTTTTAATTTGGTCTTAACTCATCCACATATACCTTCAGAATTTTATATCACTTCTATGGCCAGTCTCATATGGTCATGTGTGATCCAGGAAATGTTTCTGTGTTACTGCCACATTTCTTGGACTGAATGTGGCTTAGCTGACCCAAACTCAATGTATCATAGTCTGTCTGTCAGCCTAGTCATAGTTGGTCTGGAAAATATGGACCTTATTTCCAGACCAAATACACACATGTGAAATTGGCCTAAATATTCCAGTTGCAGATGCCTCAAGGTGTTCTCCTAAACTGCTCCTTTATGCTTTTATGGCAGCTAAGATTTGGTTCTATTCTCTTCTTAAAGGGAGTCTTTCACCTGTTTTTCACCAATATAACTAACAGCAGTGCCCCACAGAAGATTGCATACACATCCCAGACATATCTGTGTGCACTTTGTGTCTGTATTACATGTCCAGGAAAAGCACTTTTATTCTGCAGGAAAACAGCTCCCAAGTGCCCAGCTCTGCTGCCCCAAGTGCCCAAAGAAAACCAGCCTGAAGAGGGGAGGGCTGCTTTAGCTGCTCATATCTTGGGATTGGTAGCAGATAAGGTCAGAACCTTCCTGTCAGAACCTATTTGAAAGCTGGCAATCCAAGCTTTTAAATGATATCAAAGTCACAGCATTATATCCAGTATATCAGAAGATATAGCTGTTAGAAATCGAGTCGGGAGAGAAAGCTGTTTTTAGTTTCACTTTCAGCTGGGCATTTGGGAGCTGTTTTCCTGCAGAATAAAAGTGCTTTTCCTGGACATGGAATACAGACACACAGTGCACACAGGTATGTCTGGGATGTGTCTGCAATCTTCTGTGGGGCAGTGCTGTTAGTTATATAGGTGAAAGATGAAACAGATGAAAGACTCCCTTTAAAGGGAATGTGTGATCAGAAAATGAGCTACAGCACTGTTTAAATCAAGCGTTTATGTTAAACATATTTTAAAAGACGTTTTGGTGGTATTTTTTATTTTTAAGTCAACATCCTGCAGTTTTCACACTGGCAACTAAGCCTAATAATATGTGCCACTTCTTGGTCTGTACAGGTCAATTTAATGCAGCTGTTGGTCATTACAGTCATGATTAGAATGACAAATACCAAGCTTTATATAGATAACACAGAATCCTAACCTCTGCACAGGCTACAGAGCATGCCCAGAAAACTTTCCCATAGAAGCCAATGAGGTCCCCTCCTGACCTGCTGTAAAGCATCTCTCTAAATTCTGTTATCAACTGCACAAATATTAAAATACAGCACCTAACTGGATAATTGTCTCCATTATGGCATGAAAACCAAAGTGCCTGGAAGGTATACACTCCAGACATCTGGTACCGTGGCTGGAATAGAAACTCATAACTCCATGGGTTTCTTAATCATATAAAATTCTGTCTCCGGTAAAACTCGAACACAAATTTTAGCATCACAGTCACATGATTATACACATGGGGCAGATGTCATCCTATCTAATATTAAAACAGCAAAATATATCACAGCAACTCATGCTAGATGATACATCTAAAGCAATTATATTTTGTCTAGGAGGAAGTTCACATTATGTTTTTGACTCACATTTAAAAGGGTTCTGCAGTTCTGTAAAACTGATGATCTATCCTCTGGATAGATCATCAGCATGTGATTGGCGGCAGTCCGACACCCCCGCTGATCAGCTGTTTGAGAAGGCAGCGGCACTGCAGGAGCGCCGCGGCCTTCTCTGTGTTTACCGCAGGCCCAGTGATGCCACGACTAGTTTCACTGCCCTGGGCGGGGCTAAGCTCTGTTCACTTGAATGGAGCTTAGCCCCGCCCAGGCCAGTGATACTAGTCGTGACATCACTGGGCCTGCGGTAAACACAGAGAAGGCCGCAGCGCTCCTGCAGCGCCACTGCCTTCTCAAACAGCTGATCGGCGGGGGTCCCGGGTGTCGGACCGCCGCCGATCAGATGCTGATGATCTATCCTGGGGATAGATCATCAGTTTTACAGAACTGCAGAACCCTTTTAACATACACATTGGTAAAAAAGGATCAAAAGCCCAGTACACTACTCCAGCAAAAAGACGTATATGTTGAACGAATACATTTTATTAAAATGGAAGCCTATATGTCATGTGTTAAACATGGGACAAAAACGTGATGTGAACACAGCCTAACTTTACACCACCTTTGGTTGAGTCACATCTTAAGTCACATCCTTTTCTTGCTAAGCCCTTGTGTAAGTGAGGTGCAAAAAGTGATTAAAACTGAAAATAAACACAGTGTATAACATGTATACTTTTTGGTGCAAATTAACCTAGAACTCTGATGCATTTAGCTCAGTAAAACTACCACATTAAAGGGGTTATACCATGACATCCTATGCCATCATATAGTACATGACAATATCTTTCCAACAAAGATAGAACCAGCCATGTACTGCACACAGGTCCAGAGATCTCCTCATTGACTGCTCCAATTGCTCTGTTAGATTATCATCAGCCTGACTACTCAGGGGGCGTGTACTTTCTGCTGCAGCTCAGAACATATGGCTGATGGCTTTTGAAGATTTAGACTGAGCATGTTCGATCAGCTCAAAGAGACGGACAAAAAAATAAGGAAGAAAACAAACAGCAGGTGGCGCTATACAGATACATTTTATTGAATAGCTCACTGGCTATAATACATTTTTTATCACAATTGCAATTACAAAAGTATTCAGATCCAGGTGCTGGTTTGAAAAATGTGGAATATGTTTTGTGACACAAAACCCCTTTAAGTCCAGTTTAGCTGAAAGTTAAAACACCTCTCAGAATATTTTTGCATTGAGTGGAAACTGGAGGAACGGTAGTATAAACACACCAAGGGATACTGTAATCATGTAATCATAAAAAGTAATGGTAACTATACAGGACGATCACCTTTCATTACCAGTGTCAAGAGCTATAAGAAGCGAACAAAATGTCCTTATGTGAAATGAAAATAATTACAGTGCTGCAGGAGCTGTTTAATAAGCTCTGCATTGAGATGATTTTTTAATTTTTTTTTTAATAAAAGCACACTATTAAAAGAAAATTGTGTCAGTTAATAACATGTACCCTTCTGTTACCAAGCTGTGGGTGACGTAGATGAGAAATAACTGGTATTATCATTCAAATGCAAAACTGAGACTTCACATGTTTCTTGATATGGGAATTATGTAAGGAAAAAGTAAAGCGAGTAATGCAAATAATCTAAAAGTTACAATTGACAGAAATATACAATATATTGAATAAAAACGGAACCATTCATGAGTAACGTCATTCCAATTACTCAGGAGGCTGTAAGAACAATCAGTCCAAGATACACACCTCTGGTTACTGGTGCCAATGTGTATGTAAGAGGACTATGTGGCACTTACTAATATAGTCTTTGTTGAAAGGTATGCCCCCTTGTTTGCCAAGTCTGTTTTGCAATTGCATACATGACCAGAGAACAGGCCAGCCCACTGTGTCCACCATGTTACCATGGCACATGACATAACAGCAACAAAACATCAGTGTCCAATTAAAAGGCATATCAAGCAAGACAAAGTGATCCCCCTTCCGCTGCTGTTCAACTTTTACAAGGCTACACTAGTCTCCACTTCCTGATTTGGGCTCAACACACATGAAATAGTAGGGGACTGAGGCAGGTCACCGCTCCTGTGGTCAATGATTGGCTGAGCAGTCAAAGGAATAGAAAACGGAGACCAGAGGGGACCAAGTATTTTTTCACACCATTCTGTGCACTTCACTAAGAATTTAGCCCTGCTGGACAACCCTAAGTGCACCATTTTGTAAGGAGTGCTGGTCAGTGTTATACAGAATCTACACAGGATCATCCCCTTACAGGCTTAATGTGACATACAAAAAAAAATAAAAAATACAGCAAGAAGGATTATAAGAGTGTAACATGCAGAAATATGACTAGCAAAAGTGTGACCTTTGCAACTCTGTACCAATATCTTATGAGCTTTTCTTTCTGGTTCAAAATTTAAGTTTTAGTCTATCTAATGTATAAGGGACAAAAGACAGCTCATGTGCTCATGTAAGAATGACACAGATAACTACTTTTGTAATTTTTACAATTTTTAAGGCATTTGGTAGACGAGAATATGTAAATTACATTTCCATTTAACATTTTTTGCTTTTAGCTGACAGGTATAATATCAGCACTTACTATGACAATCACACAATAGAGAAATGGAAATATTGAAAAGTATAATGCTTGCTATATAGTGTATTATTAAGGACCAAAATAGAATTGGTGTAACTTAATTGTCTCTTGTACAAAATGGAAGCTGTGGGAATTTTTTTTTTTACAATATCAGCAATGGTGACACATTCTTAATGTTCTAATTAAGGTCTACAGTTTAAAACGCTGATTGAAGCACTGAGGACAATAGGATGGCATCCTTCTCCTGGAGAAATTTTTGAATTATTTTGAAATTTAGATTAGCGGTATTATCATGCATCCTTTACAGCTGATTATGTGGCTTTATACATGTGTAGAAATGGCACAGTATATAAAGATATTATGTCACTTTTAAATCATTCATTTATGATATTGTCACTGTTGCAGTAAGAAATCTTATTATACTTTAGTCCTACTTTCTGTTCAACGTGAATCATTTGCCCAGTGACCTGCTGGAAAAACATAGAATAACCACAAATGGAGGTTATACTGTTGTTCAATTAAAAAAAATCTAACTACTGAATATTGAAGTCCCCAAGAGAGGCTTAAAAAAAGGAAAAAAATATGAAATAAAAAAATAAAAAATTCAAATCATAAACAATAAAAAATTTAAAGATCATGGGCATTGCCACATCCAAAATTGCCTGTACTGTTAAAATATAAAAATATTTGTTCCATACGGTGTATGCCATATTAAATGGTGGTATTATGGTATGAGGTAGTGTTTTTGCATCCCATAAAAAACAAGCCCTCATACGGCTATGTGAACTGGAAAAATAAAGTTATGGCTCCATGAAGACAGGGAAGAAAAATGAAACTGCAAAAAATTTAAAAAACTCCGGTATCCAAAGTGGTAAAGCATGTATTGAAGCTTCTTACTGAGAGCTAAGGGAGCAGGATCTCTTATCTCTTTTCTCCCAATGCACTGTATGAGAGACATAACATCAGCTAGTCTCCACCCACTAGCTTAGAGAAAGCTGACATTTACAGGAGTCTGCAAAGGGAAACAGATGAAAAAAATGCATACACTATATGGACAAAAGTATTGTGACACCTACACATTATACCTACAGGGGCTTTTATGACACCCCATGCTAAATCCATAGGCATTAATGTAGAGTTTCTCCGCAATTTGTAGCAAGCACAGCTTTCGCCCTTCTGGGAACGATTTCTACAAGATTTTGGAGTGTGTTTGTTGCAATTTTTGTCCAGTCATTCAAAACATCATTTGTGAGGTCAGATAGTGATGTTGGACAAGAAAGCCTGGCTAGCAATCTCTGTTGTAGTTTATCCAAAAACAGTTTGATGGGGTTGAGGTCAGGGCTCTGTGTGGGTCAGTCAAGTTCTCCCACACCAAACTCATCAACTATGTCTTTTTGGACCTTGCTCTGAACATTCGGGCACAGTCATGCTGGAACAGAAAAGTCCCTTTCCCATACTGATCCCCCAAAGTATGAAGCATATAATTGTCTAAAATGCCTTGGTATGCTGAACCACTATGATTTTCCAAACTGGCGTGAAGGAAAACTGGCGATTCCTCTTTTCATTTTTCCGAGGTCCTTTAGAAAATAAAAGGTGGAATCTGATTGATCCTCATGCACACACAACAGTTTATTCTGAAAAGTCACCTTAAACAACAGATATGCTTTAAAAGTTGTTTAATTAGTTTGCACATATTGAAGCCATCAAGGAATGTATATTTCCTTAATAGTTATTATTTATGTTTTTATAAAATACCTATTTTTCAATAAAAGTGTGAAAATAACTTGCCAGAACTTCATAGTAGTGTACACTTGAAAGATGTGCAAGAGCATTTTGTACATGACCTTGAACACGCCTTCTGGCAAGTGGAGTGTGGAAGGCAAATGGAGATATTAATGTTGGCAATTTGTCACAATGCATCTATCTAGACTTGGCATTCCAAGGAAGGATTTATGATGGATATTTCTCAGGGGAAGGAGTATAATGATAATGCTACTGCACAATTCACAATGATACCTCTATTAAACAATACAAAACCATGTAATAAACCACAATAAAGGCATGGTTTGATTCCATACTCTATGTCATGTAGTACAGCTAAATTGTTTCTTGAAATTAAAAAATGCAACACAGAATTCTATAAGAGCAGTTGTCAAATTCCACTGCCTGCTGATATTCTAAGTAGAAATAAGGTAAAAACCTCTGTAAGAAAAATATTTTAATGGCCACATGCATGGCTTGCAGTTCATATCAATATTAAAGGGGTTGTTTCTCTTCAGCAAATGACATTTTATCATGCAGACAAAGTTAAAGGGCATATTTATACCTATAAAACTGGCTGACCTGTTACATGTGCGTTTGGCAGCTGAAGGCATCTGTGTTGCTTTAATACACTCAAATGATCCTCTAGGATTAATGGGAGCATTTCCATTACACCTAGAGGCTCTGCTCTCTCTGCCACTGCAGCAACCTCTGCACTTTGATTGACAAGGACAAGCATTATAGTGCTTTCACTGCTTGGCCCTGTCAATCAAAGTGGAGAGGTGCGACATGCAGAGAGAGCAGAACCACTAGGTGTAATAGCAACGCCCCCGTTGCTCCAAGAGCCTAATTTGCCTATATTATATTAGCACTTCATTTTTTTCAGCAATGCAAGCACATATGAACATGATGGAAAGTCTTCAGCAGTCTGGCCGGGATGGAAAAACTTTGGCGCAGGGGAAAATAATGCGGTGTAAACAACATACGTGAGACGTGGTTGACTGCATTATTGATATAAATCCCATACCTACCACATTGTAGTCAGTAAATTAGAGATAAATAGGCCCCTCTTGGAATGCCCCAAACAATGCAGGACCACTCATGGATGGGCAGAGCTTACAGAAGTTTCACCCATTTCAGCCCTTGACAGCCCAAATTTGAAGGACTGTCCCTGAAACCTAGGGACTGTACCTGCAAATTCTGGAAAGCTGGCAACTAAACATATACTACTGTACATATACAGAAGCCAGTAACAGCAGCGCCAGAAATACTCAAGCCTGGACTTGGGACTGAGGGAGGACCGGTCAGCCAGCTTTAACATTGTCAACAAAGAGCACATATGCAAGACTCGAGACTATATCAAGAATGAACTAAAAAGTAATCTTATGAATAGGCCAAATAACTGAAACAGGGCTATTTAATACCTCCCGGTGTAAAATATGAGAAATCAGACTTTTAAATGGACTATGAATAATCACATATTAGTCCATGATATGTATTTATGAGATTGTATTCCTTTTAGTAAATTTCATTAGGATAAGTAAACTACAGTACTTGCATGACAATAAAAGAATGTGCTTCCCATCACCTGATATGATCTTTATCTACTCTAAAGAAATAATATGATTTTTTCCTATGTTTGCTCATCATCTCCGTTTCATCCCAGATCTTGTTAGCCTCTATTCAATATATGTGCACACACTCAAGACAAATATGTACAAGTCTTTTTTGATCTCTGAATTTCTGTGTAACTGACCCCTTTAGGCTTTTTCTAGACAGTTTTGTTTGCTGCTCCAAAGTCTGTTTTTTATTAAAAAGCCTCCAGATAAAATAACGCCTACATGGTTATGAGTTCTTGATAAATTACCAAGGTGACAGGCATAACCTTTGTTTTATTGTTTTTTTTATTTAACTCTTCTCAGCATTTATCCAGTTACTGCATACTGGAAAATCTGTAACACCTACCATTAGCAGTGTGAGAGCATTGTTGCTGAATCCTTTGGGAAATTAAGAATCAGAGCAATGGCTAGAAAGAAAGATTAAAGGATGGGTACAGAAGTAAGGGGAAGCTTAGGGAACTATTCAATAACTAAAACTAGGAATGTGGCCAAAAAATAAATCAGCGTTGTATACAAGTTACTAATAACATTCACAAATAAAGGTAAACTTGAAAGAAACTTATCTAAACATTACATAAAGCACACCACTATGAAATGAGTACTTTCAGTGCACATAAGCAGTGTTGGACTGGGGTTTCTTGGACCCACCAGAGAAAATTATTCTAGGGGCCCAACTGCTATATGATCAATAAAATTCTAATAGATTTTGATGAAAAGAAATAGGCCCAAGTGATTGGCTCCAAAGGCAACGCTGAATATTTGTATTTTTGTCATGGACCTTTGGGGCCCACCATGTTATGAGAGCATCAGAATGGCCCACCAGAGTACCAGAGGATCCCCTGATGGGCCAGTCCGATGCTGCACATTAGGATTCTTCTATTTAAGTACTTGGGAGATCCCTGACAGGACTCCTAGGAGAGACAGTGAGAGTCCTGATTACCCTGCCCCCACCCTGATTGCCTGTCTTGTGTATACACACATTGATACAGGGAAAGCTGTCAATCACTCTGTTTGAGGGGGGAAATCATAACTCTCTGTGTCTCTGCTAGGAGTCCTGTGAGGATTTACTTCTACATTGCACTCAGAAATCCTACTCCACTTCAAATAAACCCAAGTTCAGTTTCTCTCCCTCTATCATATGCTGCTCTCAGACAGGGCAGCAGAAATCACCGGACAGGTTCACATTAAATATTAGTACATCAGTATCTCTACCCCAGCCTGTGTGTAAGACTCCATGCAATGAGAAGGGAGGGGGCGGCAGGTTATGAATACTCAAATACCAAAATATGAAGATCAGATAAATCTATAACTGCTCAACATCTGGGCTACTTTCACACCAGCGTTTTTGCTGAATCCGTCATGGATCAGCAAAAACGCTTCAGTTATGATAATACAATCGTCTGCATCCGTTGTGAACGGACCCGGTTGTATTATCTTTTAAATAGCCAAACTGATCCGTTATGAACTCCATTGAAAGTCAATGGGGAACCGATCCGTTTTTTATTGTGTCAGACAAAACGGATCCGTCCCCATTGACTTACATTGTGAGTCATGACGGATCAGTTTGGATCAGTTTCTTCATGCAGACACCAAAACGCAGCAAGCAGCGTTTTAGTGTCCGCCTCCAAAACGGAATGGAGACTGAACTGAAGCAAAACTGATGCATTCTGAACGGATCCTTTTCCATTCAGAATTCATTAGGACAAAACTGATCAGTTCAGGACCGTTTATGAGAACCTGTGACGGATCTCACAAACGGATCCTTACAACGCAAGTGTGAAAGTAGCAAATCTACAGCCGTGAGTTTTAGTTTAAGATAGGTGTTCCTTGGAAAAAAATGGTTGCCCATGGTTAGAGGAGAGCAATTGCATTCTGCAGCATTCATGTGTGGGTAGTAGCAAGGCCTCATTACAGACAGGCTTCTATTTGGACAGGCAGCAAGCTACTGTTAGTAGCAGATGGATGGTGCAGTTGCCACCAAGAAGAAATCTTGGGTAGTATCAATGTCATTACTGCAGGACAAAAACAGAGACTTGCGGTGGGGCTAGAATCGCAAGAGATTATCCAGATGGGTAAGATGAGCAATAGTTTTTTATTATCACATCCCCTGCTTTCTTGCAGACAACTAGTTTGATGTTTCCTTAAGGCTCAAGTGCGGTCACTGTATTAGACAAACTAACCATTATAGTTTGTTTTTCAAGTAACTGCACTCATGCTCTGATACCCTCCCTTGCCCTGCGCTGGATCGCGCAGGGCAAGTGCTCTTTTATTTACATAACAAACTGCCAGGCGGAGGCTTCTGCCCGGCAGTGAGTTCGTGGCGTCAACGGCTGTAATGGGCCGGCTTTGGCGCTGCCCTAGCCGTTTTACTTGCTAGGGCAGCGCTAAAGCCCGCCCATCAGCACCAGTGACGTCACCGGGCTCACTGCTGGGCGGAAGCCTCCGCCTGGCAGAGCCCGGTACGTCACCGGAACCGGGCTAAATGCCTTTGCCCTGCGCTAATTAGCGAAGGGCAAAGGAGGGCATCGGAGCATAGGGTGCTCCGATGCCCTGTTTAGGCGGGCTGCCTGGGTGAATTTAAAGGTATGTCCGGGTTCAGCTCTGAACCCGGACAACCCCTTTAACTAATTTATTGTGAACAGACACAAAAAGAAGCTGTTTGGTCCCATTTCCAGCTTGGATTGAAGATCATTTATAACCCTCTTAGGCTCTGTTCTTAGTGCTGTCAAAGCCACCACTGGCAGTCTCAGCAGATCTGACAAATAATAAAGCACTGAATGTAGCGCTATTCTTCTTTTTAAAAATGCCTGATACTGCAATCGAACCCGACACTTTACTGGTCAATGAAGAACATCAAGCAAGTGTGTTATCTACCATATGCCAGGCAGAGAGTTGTGTCTACCAATGTAAAGCCACAATGGAAGTGTGAACGCACCCTTAAAGGGGATTTCTGTAACCCAAAATTAGGCAAACAAAGTGTCAAGCATGCTACAACAAAGAAAAAAGGACCAGGCATGATTCAATCAAGCATCAGTGGAGTTTTTGGCTTCTACTATGAAGACTAGATGCATGGACGATCCTGTAGAAATTGGCTGATGTCAAGTGTACAATATATAACACTAGGTTTGAGTAAATATACAGAATGTATTTCTGTGCATTTTTGCACCAAAAACTGCATGTGTTATTTGCATTTTTTTGTGCTTGTTTAATGTGGTTTGCCCTTCCATTGAAAGGAGTGAAATGTGCACCAAAAATCACAAACCTAATTGACATGCTGCAGATTTCTAAATCTGCACAGCCGGTCAATTTCTGCACGGAACGAAAGTGCAAAGTGGACATGAGAGTTGTCTAATCTCATGCACTTTGCTGATACTGTATTATGCTTAGTGTTCTGCATGAGAATCAGCATTGAAAAACTGCTTGTAATCCGCAACAAGAGCAGTTAGCCTAAGAGAAGTAACGAAAAAAAAGGGGTACAACCACACGAATGGATGCAAAAAGATGAAAATTTTATTGCAAAAAAAAACAAAAAACACACACACACAGGTTGTACAGCAAGAAAGGGAGGTTAAAATATTCATAGGGATCGCCCAAGCTTTGTGATCCCACTGTAATACTCGCATACACTGTAAGAGGGTACAAAATGGTCTAGAAATAATTCAACAAAGATTTCTACATAAAGGTCAAAGATCCATTCTAGAGGATTTTAAAGTACTAATATATAAACTGATCTAAATATAGTTAAAAACCTGTTTAAAAAAAAAAGAAAAAACATGGCAAAATAGAAAAAAATGACATTTACTACAGTAAATAATGAGGTGTCTGATAATAGTTAAAAAATAACGTGATATCCAAAGAATATATGAATTGATGAAAACAGCCCATAAAATCAAGGATTATTCCACCATCATAACAGGAGACTCCACGAATAAATAGAAGGTGCCCTGTAATCAATACTATAGATTAATCCCCATGTGTATTGCTGCTTTCTCTCAGCTTGGCATTATCCATGAACGATTATTGGACACCTCATTATTTATGATATGATTTCCATTTTCACAATCTTTACAGGGTAGGGTAATTAATGCTTCAGTTTTATGATACTGATTATTACAGTTGAGTAGATACCAATCATGTAGACTTTATTTCATTTTTTAACTCTTTTTATTGAAGTTTCAATAAAATATATTAGAAATATAAAGCAAAATTACCAACTAGGAACAATGACATTGCATACGAAGGTCAAAGTTTAATAACTGTAAAAATACTCAGCCCTCCGAAACCCTCCCAATCTGTTATTTCAATATTACACTGCAATACTTCTGTATTGCATTTTATTATGCCTGTCAGCGTACAGTGCTCTAAATGGCTTACAAAGAAGGCAGACCAGGGTGCCCGGATGCTGTAAAACCCAATAACCATGCAGCCCTCCCTCGCTGCTTTGCCACTGCCTGACCATGTCAATCAAAGCAGCAAGGGAGGAGCTGTTTCATAGGGAGGTCACTGGTGACAGATTCCCTTCAAGGTGACAATCCAACACTCCAAAGTACCATACATACAGAAACATAAAGAGGAAAGTGTCTGTGAAATGCCTCAGTGAGAGAAAGGTTAAGGATATATAAACAATACACAAGACTACTAGGGAGGAAACAATATAATGGTGAATATCACCACTTCAGCAGAAGAGTGGCCTGGTTGGTGGGTCAAAGGATGCCCCATATGTAGGGATGAGCAAACTTGTTTTCAAGTTCGGCTTACAAGGTTGGGTTATCTAAGAAAAACAAGTTTGCTCATCCCTACATATGGGGCATCCTTTGACCCACCAACCAGGCCACTCTTCTGCTGAAGTGGTGATATTCACCATTATATTTTTCTTGTTTCCTCAACACTACCCATATCTTTTGCAGGTAGTTGTACTGCATGTGGAAATAAACATAAGGGATTAATTCACCCTTCTCCGACCACCTTTCTATAATAGTGGTGATATTCTTCATAATATTTTTTATTTTGTCCATATAGTGCTAATGCACGCTGTATGATTCAGATACCCTATATTTTGTTTTATAAGATGCATTATGGAAGTGCTCACTAGTATACAGTAGGCGCAGGGGGCTGTGAGTGTAGGGCTGCTTGTGGTGGCTGTACTCACTGTTCCCTGGTCTTCTGGGTGCATATAGCATCAGGACATATTGCATGTAGCTGTGTGCTATGACCTGATACTGTGAAACATCAGCACAGGGTCGGCAGAAGAACAGGAAGCAGTGAGTGCAGGAAGAGACCACTGGATCTGCAAAGTGGTGGCGCCCTCCGTAGCAGGAGAGGTGAATTCAATTACTGTATATGTCTGATCTAAGGTCTGATGAGGTTTGGAGGTCGGATCCGAGGTCTAATACAGATTTGGGGTCTGATTGGGTGGTTTGATCTTTGGTGTAATAAAGGTTGGGAGCCTGATTGGGAAGTCTGATAAAGTTTCGGGGTCTGATGAAGTTTGAGGGCCTGATTGGGGGGTCTGATCCGACATCTAGTATAGATTTGGGGTCTGATCTGAGATCTGATATAGATTGGGGGTCTGATGTCTGATCTGGGGTCTGATGGTTATAACACAGCTGATCGTGAGATCAGCTGTTGTTTCTGCCCACAGCGCTGCACGATAGGGGATTGCAGCTACAGCGCAGGAGCAGGACGGATCCCGGAGCGCAGGGGAGACGAGGAGAGACAGAAGCAGTTTATCAGCGCTTCTGCCTTCTCCTCAGATATGTGAGCAGCACACCGTACAGGGTGGACCTGGGGGCAGAGGAGCGCAGAGCTGCTGGGTGAGGAGACCCAGATCAGCTCTGCCTATGTACAGTGCCCCAAAGCAGGCTGGTTTCCCCTGTAACTGGGCTCCTTTGGATGCCCCAGTTACAGTGGAAATAGTGGAAAAAAAAGTCTGTTTCCCCATAGGTCTTTCAGTGACCTCTTGGGACAAATTATGTGGAAAAAAAATATATTAAAAAAATAAGTTAAAAAAATATTTTAAAAAATTTGAAAACAAAAAATATATAAAACACAAATAAAATAAAAAAAAAAGAAATAAAATATGTTGGCAAAAAATAGAAAATTATTAAAAAAATAAAATACAAATGAAAAAAAAATAAAAGGAAAAATTGCCAAAATAAAAGTGTTCTGAAAATAAAACAAATAAAAATAATAAAATACAAATAAAAATAAAAAAGTGCAAAATAGTAGGATTGTTCATTGTCTCCAACAGTCTTTTTATGACCTCTTAGGGGACATATTATGTGGCAAACATATATTTAAATAATAAGTAATAAACCAATTATAAAAAAAAAAAATACAATAAAATATGAATAAAATATAAAGAAAGATTAAAAAAAAAACACATTCATTATCACCCCATTCACGTGAAACTATATGTATTATATAACATAACGATCGAAACAAAATAGGGAAACTAATTTGTAGTGGTGTCAGTTTGCATATTTAAAGAATAAAGAGGTATAGTTTGAAAAAAAATACTTTTTAAAAATGTTTTGTACATTTTGCCTCAAATAAAACTAAAAAATAAATGATAAGGCCCTATGTGTCAAGTGAAAAAATTGTTGCAGAAATTATTTTGGAGTCCCAACAACCGTTTGAACCACCACCTGCGCTAAATCACAAAAAAAGTGTCTTCAGGCCTGGTAATTAAATTGTTAACCAATAAGCGCTTTCCCCACTAGTAAGGGAAAATGCTTACTGGTTATTACATGGCGCCTTAACGGCAGGGTGTAATAACCAGTGAGTGCCATTTTCTGCATGAAGAAAAGCGCTGATTTATGAATAGAAAGCAGGAAGGAGATGTCACCACTTTTCCTGCAAAAAGACTTTTAAAAATTCCTACAGCATGCCCCTAAACAAGATTCATACTTACCTGCTCCATGGCGCCCTGGCCCCCTCTCCTTCAACATGTTCCTGCACTATAAGTCTGGCCATGTCAATACACCACTCTAGTCTGCTTCATGTGTGGCTACATTACCGCTGATTGGCTGAGAGGTGCATGTGACCATGCCACTCTGACAGGTGAAAACAGTGCTCTTGTTTCATGGGCTAGGCTGCAAGAACTGTTAAAATTCAAAAGATTGGGAGCCTGATTCGGGGGATCTGATCTGAGGTCTGATAAAGATTGGGGTCTGAGGAAAATTGAGGGTCTGAACTGAGCGCTGATTAAGGCTACTTTCACACTTGCGCTAGCCCATGTGTGCCACCGGAAGTCCGCTCCGCCCTCATTCACTATAAACATGCCAAGAGGCGGCCGGACAAAAACTACAGCATGCTGCAGTTTTTGTCTGCCCCATCCCCATTATAGTGAATGGGACCAGAGTGATCTTCTGACGCTCACATGGGCTAGCATTAGTTCTGATCTCGCAGGCTGTTCCGGAACAGCCTGCCGGAGCCTGCTGGCGCAAGTTTGAAAGTAGCCTAAGATTGGGGGTCTAAAGAAGTTTGGGGTCTGATATGGGATCTGATGAATATTGGGGGTCTGATCTGAGGTCTGATGAAAAATATATATTCTGATTTTCCCCCTCTAAAACCCAGGTGCGTCTTATAATCAAGTGCATCTTATAAAGCGAAAAATCTAGCAATTTTTACTCTTTTTCGTACTGTTTTGAACTGTGTAAGCGTTTGTATGGTTTGTGATTCCTAAGACTGCACATTGATGGACACAATTGGTTCATCCTCACTTTTTTTTATATATATTGTCCTGTTTAGTGTGTACCAACAATTCAGGAACAAGGTTTCAATTTAAATATTGGTACATGTCAGCCTTTCTTTACTGTGGAATTGATACGACTGCACCATCCCCAGGCTGTACTTTACTGTGCTTGGTATTAAATACAAGCAAAAAGTTAAATAGCTATCTCGCCCCCCTTCTCCACCCAAATGAGCTTGGTAAGATTAGAATTAATCTTAATGTTTTTTATTTAATTATATTATACATATAAAATTTAGAAAAGCAATATTGTTATTTATCACAAAGTTTACGAGCAGCTACAAAGTAAAATCAATAAATGTGAAAAATTTGCTTACTAAGAAACCATGACAAACAGTTATTGCAGAACCCAATGTTTTTGCACAGAGCAATAAAACAGGTTTTATGGACGCCAACAGCACTCTAATGAATAATGACAGGACAAGATATGAAAATCCCCCAGAAAGTAATTCACCATGTTATTAGTAGTGCCATTTACTTATGATACACAGGGATGATTTACTGTATGACTCGTAGGCAGCAAAAGAGAATAGAAATACAGCAAACACATTATAAATATATTACCATTAATGTGAGAATGGGAACACAAAATACAGTAGATGCTGCAAGGAGCATACAACGTTGGGAGAACTTTCCCATATCTTATAGGTTTCACAGATTTTATCCATCAAGATCAAAACCTTATATCAACAATCTGGTACAATGTTGCTTTCCGATATTGATGACTGCAGTACTTAATAAATAATAGATACTAGGATAACGCAGCACATTACTCAGGAAATAATGTCTATGCCTCTAGCCAGCAGTAAATATACCCAGCATTAGATCTGTCTCCTAACAACATTTCCAAGAAGATTAATCAGATGATCTGGGTCTGATGTACCAAGTACTTCATAGAAAACAGCCATGTGATGCAATGTATTGCTGCTTGCAGATAAGAGGCCAACAGAGCTTTGCAAAGCAGCATTTTAATTGTCTGCTACCCGCAACACTACAAGCATGGGAATGACATGACCTCCACAGGATTCCTACATTTAAACCTTTTCTAGTCTTTATCCAAATTCTGGCTAAAGCACCACAAATTTTTACAGACAGTATGCCAGCGTTTCATGAGAAATGATGATTGTGTCTGGTTGGAAGAATATAAAGTGCCATGAGTATTTAACCTGTTAGATCTCTTACATGAATGTTTACAGTCATAGGGGGAGATTTACAATCTTCTAATCTTCCTACGGTGGAAAAAAAGCCTTTTCTAACATCAATTGCACCAAATTTTGTTGCAAGTGGCGTTCCTGGTCTCCACTTTCTGAAAAGGGGGTGTGATAAGGCAGGATCAGCAAGATCAGCAATGTTTTGGTGGGCAGGCTCCATTCCTCTGTGGAAAATGACAGATGAAAAGCGAGTTGTATTACCTCTACTCATCTACAGCATTTACTATAGCTGCACATGTTTTTAATGGTGGCCAGATTGGATCGGGTGGAGAGGAACTCCAAGTGCAGGAGCATTATTGTGAATATACAGCGTAGTGTAAAATGGACTTTGTGCCGATTCTAATACTGGAAATCTGTAAGGATCATATATACAGTACAGACCAAAAGTTTGGACACACCTTCTCATTCAAAGAGTTTTCTGTATTTTCATGACTATGAAAATTGTAGATTCACACTGAAGGCATCAAAACTATGAATTAACACATGTGGAATTATATACTTAACAAAAAAGTGTGAAACAACTGAAAATATGTCTTATATTCTAGCTTCTTCAAAGTAGCCACCTTTTGCTTTGATTACTGCTTTGCACACTCTTGGCATTCTCTTGATGAGATTCAAGAGGTAGTCACCTGAAATGGTATTCCAACAGTCTTGAAGGAGTTCCCAGAGATGCTTAGCACTTGTTGGGCCTTTTGCCTTCACTCTGCAAGTCCAGCTCACCCCAAACCATCTCGATTGGGTTCAGGTCTGGTGACTGTGGAGGCCAGGTCATCTGGTGTAGCACCCCATCACTCTCCTTCTTGGTCAAATAGCCCTTACACAGCCTGGAGGTGTGTTTGGGGTCATTGTCCTGTTCATAAATAAATGATGGTCCAACTAAACACAAACCGGATGGAATAGCATGCCGCTGCAAGATGCTGTGGTAGCCATGCTGGTTCAGTATGCCATTAATTTTGAATAAATCCCCAATAGTGTCACCAGCAAAGCACCCCCACACCATCACAATTCCTCCTCCATGCTTCACGGTGGGGACCAGGCATGTAGAGTCCATCCGTTCACCTTTTCTGCGTCGCACAAAGACACAGTGGTTGGAACCAAAGATCTCAAATTTGGACTCATCAGACCAAAGCACAGATTTCCACGGGTCTAATGTCCATTCCTTGTGTTCTTTAGCCCAAACAAGTCTCTTATGCTTGTTGCCTGTCCTTAACAGTGGTTTCCTAGCAGCTATTTTAGCATGAAGGCCTGCTGCACACAGTCTCCTCTTAACAGTTGTTGTAGAGATGTGTCTGCTGCTAGAACTCTGTGTGGCATTGACCTGGTCTCTAATCTGAGCTGCTGTTAACCTGTGATTTCTGAGGCTGGTGACTCGGATGAACTTATCCTCTGCAGCAGAGGTGACTCGGTCTTCCTTTCCTGGGGCCGTCCTCATGTGAGCCAGTTTCTTTTTAGCGCTTGATGGTTTTTGCGACTGCACTTGGGGACACTTTCAAAGTTTTCCCAATTTTTCGGACTGACTGACCTTCATTTCTTAAAGTAGTGATGGCCACTCGTTTTTCTTTACTTAGCTGCTTTTTTCTTGCCATAATACAAATTCTAACAGTCTATTCAGTAGGACTATCAGCTTTGTATCCACCGGACTTCTGCCCAACACAACTCATGGTCCCAACCCCATTTATAAGGCAAGAAATCCCACTTATTAAACCTGACCTGTGAAGTGAAAACCATTTCAGGTGACTACCTCTTGAAGCTCATCAAGAGAATGCCAAGAGTGTGCAAAGCAGTAATCAAAGCAAAAGGTGGCTACTTTGAAGAACCTAGAATATAAGACATATTTTCAGTTGTTTCACACTTTTTTGTTAAGTATATAATTCCACATGTGTTAATTCATAGTTTTGATTCCTTCAGTGTGAATCTACAATTTTCATAGTCATGAAAATACAGAAAACACTTTGAATGAGAAGGTGTGTCCAAACTTTTAGTCTGTACTATATTTATATATATATATATATATATATATATATATATATACACACACATACTTTTTTTTTGTTCCATCCAAGTACCGCACCTGTATGCAAATGGTATATTGAATATTCAGGGCTATCATAATATTACTAGTTATGATCTCAGAAGTAGCACCTGGTGAATAGATAATGTCTCATGACTATTAGCCAAACCTTGACTGTCAATGTTAACAACCAAAAATAGTAGTAATAGTAGTAATAAATAAGTAGTAATAAGTAGTAATAAAATTCTTATAACATGGATTAAATGGGTTATTCCACGAAATAAAAAAAATTATAAAAATAATTTGGACAGCAGCTCATCCCATGTGACAATCAAGCACCTGCATCTCCCAGGAGTGCACTGCCTTTTGTAAGCACAGCTCAGTGCATAACACAAGCATTTTATGTGCCAAAATACACTTTGCTGTGTGAGCCTGACTAATTCCCTGTGACACCGACTCTATTGTACTAACTATACTAAACAGCAAATGCTACTGCTGCTCTTTAAACACACAAACCTTTTTATTTCTATTAAATGTGAGCATAACAATAATGAATTACAGTATATACAAATCATGTACTGACAGTTTATCTACAACACAAAGGAAAATTAGATGTTTTGTTTAGAAGATAAAAATCTAGTCGTATCTGTCAAATGACTGCACTATTCCTAGCAAAGAGAACAGCACAATACTGAAGATCGGCAGAGTAAAGACAATGATCCATTATTAGTTATTATCAGTGAGTACTGCAATACAGCACCAGAAGCCATGGCATGAGACATATTCAGAATGAATGCTCTGCTCATACTTGCTTAGAAGTTTCTGCTTGTGACAGAAATCACGGTGCACTGCCAGACCTACTTCACACATGACAGACCACACTGACTTTAAGGGAGACACATAGCTGTAGTACACCTTATTAAAACGCTGTTTTTCTTTTGTTGATCTGACATTTATTATGGCCAAATTTGTTCCATCCTTACGTTTAGAGCCAAGTGTATCTTAAAGAATTGGAATTTACTGTACGTACAAACTAGGAGACAAGATAGAAGCGATGGTTGGAGCATATAGAAAAACAAATGTACTATCTGAAGGAATCACTCTATGGAGTCACTTATCTTGGTATAACATCGGCAAATACTTTTCCAATTTGTACATTTTGTCGATTTCATGTTGTAGTACGTTAATATTTGTATATGAAAAAATAAAATGGAGAAAAAATACATTATTTTTACATGCTTTATAAAAAAAATAAAGAGTATTTTAGTGACACATGCTTAAATTTAATAGCTGCTTATAGGAACTAATTAGATTGCTGCTTTTATCTCCTAAACAGCCTCTGGGAAGCAAGAGAGGGTTGGCGATTATATAAAACAACCATATGGTCAGCACACCATGTCAGGATGCATGGATGTGTATGGCTCCAGCCACAGCAGAAAAATGAAAATCCAGCATCCCATGGAATAAAATGCCTGAAATGCGTAAGTTATAGTCACTTCTTGTCGCTTATGGATTTTATGAGGATTTCTAATAAAGCCTGAAGCATGCGGTAAATTCATTTTTTGTTTTTCTGCTAGGGTGGGTGATTAGCTCTCTACATTTCTCCTGCACTAGTTTGGAGATTTCAAGTATATTTATAAAAGTGTGGCAACAAAGTATTAATAGATGAGCTTCAGTGTAAAAAACTGTGGCTGTCATGAGAGTATGGCACTGATACCCTAAGTCACTAATGGAGAGTGTTTTTGATACAGGCATAAAATATATACCAGATTTAACCTGGCACACATGCATGCTATTTTTTAAGACATTCAAAAGAAAAACAGTAATGGAAGCGCTGTGAGAGTGCTTGTGGGAGTCAGCTGTATTATACACCTGTCACCCTGCTCTCACTGCTGGCCTCCAATCGGCACACCACAAACACATCTTAAGGGTGCTGAGCCATTGTCGTGGCAGCCAGGGGCCTTCTGAAGGCCCTCAAGCCTGCCATGTTCTGGCACCTATGACATCCTGCAGTAAATGACCCTTGGTAAATATCCCTATACACTGTAATACAGAAGTATTACAGTGTAGCATACAAATGATTGAAAAATTTGTAAAACTAAAAAAAAGAATAATGCATTTAAAAATCATTGGCTGATTGGAGGGTGTCCTATACCACACCCCTCCGTCTACTTTGTAGAGGACTTAGCTCATCGCTGCAGAGCTGTTCCTATTGAAGTCAATGGGAGCAGCGCTGCAGCGATGAGCTCAGTCCACTCCAAAGTAGACGAAGCGGTCTGCTTTTAGCACCAGAGCTACTACCGAACAGCTGATCAGTGGAGGGATTTTTAAAAGCATTATTGCGTCATTTTTAAAAAAAATTTTGAATCTGCAATCATTTGTCATAATTTTTCAATAGAGAAAAATTAAATTACATATTAGTAGTGGCTTGGCAGCATTATGCACCTGACTATACAAATTTGCATACAAATGTTCTCGTGTGATTATTGCTCCATGCAAATCAGCCGGAATCTGCTCATTCGCACAAACAATCATAGAAGTCTATCAGAAAATTTCTACAGTAAGCTATAGATGTTCTGCTAAATCAGCAGCATGTATCCCAAGTACCTGTAAATCAAAAATAATCTGAGATCAAAGAATAGTTTCCCTGGATTGGCCTTGAGTATAGTGTCCAGGATAAGTAGCTTATGAATTCAAAGGCAAGTGCCTTTAAAAACAGACATCTAAGCAATTATTCAGACTGTCTTGAAGCGGGGAACAGTGACCTGGGGTGTGCACCGATCCTGCAATGCCAGATCGGACATGGCACAAAGCAGGCGGAGGGAGTTTGCCTTGCAGGGAAGTTTGTGTACCCTGATGAAGTAGTTTCATTTCAAACTATGTGACAAATTGGAAAACTTTTGGCTGATTATGTAACTTTAGAGATATGAGCCAACAAGACACCATTCTATTTTCTACATCTGAAGATTGAATAGCACGCTAATGGGAAGTGCTGGCTGCTAGGACACAGAATGCCGCTGCCTCAGCATCGCTTTAGGTACACATGCAATTAGAGGCGCTTACACCGTCTGCTATTAATAGAAGTCGGTGTATGGAGAGGACCGAGGAACAATTGTTTACCACTTTCACTCAGAGCTAAAACTTACTACAGGCTTATGCCAAGACCCAAGAGACTTCATTTAAAAAAAAACCCTCCTTACTCAGCAACTGAGCGCAAACATGTCACGCAAGAGGAAACGATGATCCTTTAAATCATCCGATGAAAATCACACCTTCCTAGTTTACATAGCAGCTTCCTGTAATTATGCTCGGAGGCTGTTCGAATTAATATTGCATTCGGCACTCGATGCAATTTGCATAATACTTTTCAACTTCCTGATTAACATGCAAATTTTAGACTAAGATGATTAAAAGTGAAAGCTTGCTACAAGGCAGCATTTCAATTGCATGCACGTTTGCCATAGTATATTATATTCATAACTTGGTTCCAAAGAAAAAAAATCTGTGTAAGAAATGAATATTGCGTTTCACAACCGACCTAATGTGCAGATTAAAAAATCCAAAATTGGACACTGGCTCACAAAAAACAAAGCTAACTGCTTAATAAAGTAATGTTATACTGTAGTCATCTTCCTTGACATGTAGTGAAAGATCTGGCTACTTGTGGAAATGCTGTAATTTGTCAGTTTAATCTCCTCACAGTCACATTAAAATTGGAAAAACTCTCCCAAAAATGTCACTTTTTTATTGTATATTGATATTTGATATCTGTGTCAAGTAAATCTTGGGAGCACAATTGCATTTAACCACTTAGTAACAATTTAAAGGGATTCTGTCACCACCATTTTGCATATTAAGTTATTTATACCACTGGATTTAACTCATCATAAGGATCCCCAAATGGTTATTGTTATAGGGCCCAGATGAAGATTTGTGGTGTAAAACTCCTTTTTTATCTACTGTCAATCACTTACATTAAGGGGCCCAAGGGAGTTGCCCATGGTTGCTGGAGCCCGGGCTCGGCGATTCCGTTGGAGCCCGGGACCGCCCACCTAATTAATATTCACTTCACTGAGTGAAGCTCTGACGCCGCACTTGATGTACTGCGCCTGCGCAGCCCTGGACCGCACACCTAAATTAATATTCACTTCACTGAGTCAGTGAAGCTCCGACGGGGCACTGCGCCTGCGCGGGTTACAGCCGCCGCCGGAGCTTCACTGACTCAGTGAAGTGAATAATTTTCACCCCTAAGTGAAAATTGGCAAATTGTGCCCAAAGTGTCAATTTTTTGTGTGGCCACCATTTTTTTCCAGCACAGCTTTAGCTCTCTTGGACATGAAGTTCACTAGAGCTTCACAGGTTGCCACTGGAATCCTCTTTCATTCCCCAATGATGACATCACGGAGCTGGTGAATGTTAGAGACCTTTCGCTCCTCCCCCTTCTTCACAGATGCTCAATAGGGTTTAGGTCTGGAGAAATGCTTGGCCAGTCCAGCACCAGTTTCTTCAACAACGCAGTGGTCATCTTGGAGGTTTGTTTTCAGTTGTTATCATGTTTGAATACTGCCCTGCGGCCCAGTTTCCAAAGGGAGGGGATCATGCTCTGCTTCAGTATGTCACAATACATGCTGTCATTCATGGTTTCCTCAATGAAATGTAGCTCCCCACAGCCGGGAGCACTCATGCAGCCCCAAACCATGACACTCCCACCACTATGCTTGACTGTAGGTAAGACACGCTTGTCTTTGTACTCCTCACCTGGTTGCCGCCACACACGCTTGACACCATCTGAACCACATAAGTTTATCTTGGTCTTATCAGACCACAGGACATGGTTCCAGTAATCCATGTCCTTAGTCTGCTTGTCTTCAGCAAACTGCAGGCTTTCTTGTACATCATCTTTAGAAGAGGCTTCCCTCTGGGACGACAGCCATGCAGACCAATTTATTGCAGTGTGCGGTGTATGGTCTGAGCACTGACAGGCTGACCTCCCACCTCTTTAACCCCTGTAGCAATGCTGGTAGCACTCATATGTCTATTTGGAAAAGGATATGACGATGAGCAAGTGCACTCAACTTCTTTGGTCGACCATGGCAAGGCTGGTTCTGAGTGGGACCTGTCTTGTTAAAACACTGTATTGTCTTGGAGACCGTGCTTCAGCTAAGTTTCAGGGTGTTGGCAATCTTCTTATAGCTTAGACCATCTTTATGTAGAACAACAATTCTTTTTTTCAGATCCTCAGAGAGTTATTTGACATAAGATGTGGTAGCATTAACACCACATTTAACACACCTGCTCCCCATTCACACCTGACACCTTGAAACACTAACGAGTCACATGATACCCGGGAGGGAAAATGGATAATTGGGCATAATTTGCAATTTGGCCATTTTCACTTAGGGATGTACTCACTTTTGTTGCCAGCGGTTTAGACATTAATGACTGTGTTTTAGGATATTTTGAGGGAACACCAAATTTACACTGTTATACAAGCTGTAAACTGACTACTTTACATTGTATCAAAGTGTCATATCTTCAGTGTTGTCCCATGAAAAGATAGAATAAAATATTTCCAAAAATGTGAGGGGTGGATTCACTTTTGTGAGATACTGTATATAGTGCATGAAATAACTTTATTATTTAATTTTAGACGGAAAGAAACAGCAATTCTTACATTATTTTGTGGAATTTATTTATGGTGTTCACTGTATGGTATAAATAACAGTTTTATTATGTGGGTTAGTACAATGATGATAATGTCATATCTCTATATATTTTTACTATTTTTCATTTCCTTCTGCAGGCTGTGAGCTCTGCAACTGCTCCCCTTCCTCCTCCAGACTGAAGGAGAGGAAGGGGGCTGCTTTAGCTGCTCATACCAAAATCACAGCATTATATTCAGCACATGGGAAGATATCACTGTTAGAAATCGGGATGCAGCTGAAAGTGAAAGTAAAAGCAGGTTTTACCGGGTTTATTCCCAACTCGATTTCTCACAGCAATATCTCCTGTTGATGTTCTGCTAATGCTGTCATTTTGGTATTGTATACGATCAGGCCCATGTCTCTAGCTGCTACCAAGTAGGAGATATAAGCAGCTAAAACAGGGCCCCCTTCCCTTTCTGCTAGAGCTGCACTCTAGTACTTTTCCCAGAGCCCTAGCTCAGCTCAGGCAAAACAGTTAGGTGGTTGAATGGGTTGTCCAGGTTACAGATATTGATAACATCAGGACAGGCCATCAATATCAGAATGGTGTGAGTCTAACACCCCCACTGAACAGCTGTACTTTTCAGTGCAGGTGTACCACATGGTCGCAACACTGTGAACAGAGGTGTGCTGCATAAAAAGGTGAAAAAAGTTCAGCTTCCAATAAAAAGTGTTGAATCTTTAATCTTGAAAAATCATGAATAATAAAATTCAACTGTGACATCATACAGACAGGATAGCGTTACAGTCTACGCGTTTATTGTGTCCTGATGCTGTGCGCAGTCAGGACACAGTGCACAGAGGGAAAGGAAATCTATGGCACTGCTATAGATTTCCTTTCTATGTTGAATGACTGTTTAGTCCTCTATGAGCACCCTAAAAAAACGGGCAGTGCAGATCTCATTAGTTTCCATATACAGTGCACAGAGGGACCTGGAAGAAGACCAGGGACGGTGAGTACAGCCAGTGCAGTGCTGCCCTCCCTGCTCCCCGTGCCTCCCGCATGTTGATGACTGCTTCCATAAGAATTCGTACTATAAGACACACTGCCGCTTTTCACTCACTTTTGAGGGGAAAAAAGTAAGTCTTATAGTCTGAAAAATATGGGAAGTAATTTACGGTAAGAAGTTTGTTGCATTATTTTAAAACCCATAATTCTAGAAAACAAAAAGCGCAAAGCAAATAAGTTAAACTGAAAATGTCATTGCATAACATTGCACAGAATTCTGACAGCTGACTTTAAAAAAAGAGCACAAGGAAATACATAAAAGCAGCTGTTGTTGTTTTGAGCATGTATGAATATTAATTATGATTACATAGTGACATGAATAAAATTTATTTTGGAGCCCTAACGCTAAAAGAGGAGAAGCTGAATATTCATTCCAACACACAAGGACAGTAATACTATTAACAAGGACTGACAAAGTTCACCATTTCCCTAGTGAAATTGCAAGCTTCATAACAGCAATTCTGTAATCAATCCAACCAGGGGCATATTTATAATTCACAGGGCCCCACAGTAAAATAAGATGGGGCCCCACCACCCAGGGTAAGGAAATTATAACAGCAGCATAAGCAACAATAATTAAAGTAAGTATAATAACACCATATATCAATATGCCACCATAATGTTATTCCCCACAAACAGGTACAATGTTCTTGCACCTGATAGGGCCCCCCAACCTCTGGGCCCCATAGTAGGTGTTATGGCTATAGTTACGCCCATGGATACAACAATAAAATGCATTATCTAACTCAAATATGCCATGTCATAATATAAGGATTCATAAAGGGGCTGTGCAGCCAGTACATATTGATGACCTATCCTAAGGATAGGTCATTAATATCTGATCGGTGGGGGTCTGGCTCCCATCATTTCCGCTGATCAGCTGAGTGAAGAGGAGGTGGCGTTTGTGTGAGCACTGTGTCCTCTTCAAGATAACACTGTGCATCGTGTCACATGCAGCGACGACACAGTATAATTATAAGTGCTCGTCATATTCAATTGAATGGAACAAGCACTTATAATTACACTGCACCACTGTGACGATGCGCAGTGTAATCTTGAAGAGGAAGTGGCGCCGCCTCCTCTTTCAACAGCTGATCAGACCCACACCAATCAGATATTGATGATCTGTCCTGAGGATACATCATCAATATGTACTGGCTGAACAACCCCTTTAACACATCCATTGTCAAAACATTTCCATGCATAGACTTTGTGAATAGCTATAAGGATTAATCTTAAGAGGTAAAATTCCTCATTCCACCTCATAAATTTATGAAATCTACAGTACAAAGTCAATGGAAGGTAATTTCAAAAACCTATCAATTTGTATAGGAGAAAAATTAGCATGGAATTCCGGGCATGCAGCTTACAGTCAAATTCCCAGCATGCTCATTATGTTGTGGAAATACTGCAGATTTTACACTTTGCACTTCAAATTTGATGTTAACCCATTGTGGAAAATATTCTCTGTAGTCTTATGATTTGCCTACTCCAAACCCAAATCTCATCTGGTTTTATGCTTTTCAATGCTCACGCAGTGTATTAAGGTAACTGTCAAACCTTTTTTTATGACCAATGTGCCTGTCGGATGATTATATGGCACTTACTAATATAACCTTTTTTGAAATCCTGTGCCAATTTCCATATTTCACTAAGAATGTCCCCTTGCCTTGTTGGCCAAATCTTTTGTGCTGTCCATAAAATGGCTGCTGATGGAGGGTCATGTGACCAGGTAGATCACTTCCATGACACATCACTCAGTCTTGTCCATACAAATACATTGCAATATAATATTTTTTATCATTTTGTGAGTACAACTTGTGTGAACATAGCCTAAATGACTGCATGATAATATAACCAGGACAAAAGACACCATAAACGGTACTCACGTAGCTCCCCCACTTTCAGGATTTCACAAAGCATTTTAGTAAGCTCAATGCTACTACGACCAAAGGGACATTCATGCTTGTCTTCTCTGCTGCTGTTTTCTAACACAATCTGTAATGAAATAAACCATCGTAAGGATCACAATACATGAAGAAGTTTGAATTTATTCAGACTATTTATAATAATAATAATTTTTGAGTCCAAATCCAGGAATGGATTTATAAAGTGATAAAGTATCTCCTTTATATATGTCACCATTTATGGTCTGTTCCTCAGTTTCATTTAAAAAACTGCATAAAAAATCTGAATTTTGAAATCCAGCCGGGTTTCCTTGTAGCTGCCGTGGGAGACAGTGTGCCACTTGGAATGGAAAAACTGCATTTGTTTGCCATATACCGCTGCAGTTTTTTTGGCAAGAACAAGTAAATCACATTGAGGGAAATTAATCATTCTTCCCAAAGTTTTCTTGCAGAAAAAAACTGGCAAACACCATGTTTGTGATTTACTACTTGCGCAAAAGTATTTGTGCAAATGGTGTTTCACCACTGCCTTCGTCACTTTCCAGAAAAAGGGGAGGGGCCAGCAAGCCCGACACATTTATCTTCTATTAATGTAAATTGTATATGAAAATTTACACCAGCCAGGGGCTAGCATAGGCTTCAGTTTAGACACATAGACTGCCGGAGGCTGCTCCTAATTTATAACTCCAAAGATATTATAGAACAGCGTAAATCAGGGCCATTAATTTTATGTGCTTGACCTGAAAATGCTGAGAAACCACAGCCTGGAACCTCTACCTGTACATCTGGCCTAACTATTCTTAAAAGGCTAGAGCAAGAATTGTGGGGGGGGGGGGGGCAGTTTGAAAAGGGAAGCTCACTTTCCTGCTTCCTAGTTCTGTCTCCTTGCTACTTCTCTTCCAGGTTTGGGCTGCTCCATTGGGCTCACTTGCTGGAAACATCCAGTATGACCTCTAGACAGCCAATCACTGGCCACGGCATAGACAGGATCCCCTTGCGTCATGTGACCATCTGTCATAATGTAAGGGGAGCTGGTCACCGTTGCGGCCATTAATTGGCTGCAGACATCCAACCGGATGTATACAGTGAAGGAGCCCAGAAGAACATTGCAGGCCTGGAGGAGAAAGAGTGGAGAACCAGCGCCAGCACCTTTACAGGTCTGGCCCTGTGTGTGTTTGTTTGTTTTTACCCGTTAATTATTTTAGTTTAATACTTTAATCACAGCATGAAAGCTCCCAGCCCCATCTAAACCCTACAAACTCCTACTAAAGATAATCCCCACCAGAATGTATAAGACAGCACTGAGGTAATTTCTTCAGACACGGAATTAGTAGAAATTTGGCACTACCCGGTTTAGATGAATTATCCAGTTTACGGTCAGTCATCTAGTGGCTGAATACAACTTAGCCCTTTTCTAATAAGCAAAATCCTTTGATGCAATAACCTCACACACCAAATATGGGGCACCACGACTATGTGTGTAACTGGAAAACATTTCAGCTTCTTGATTTAAGCCCATATAATTTTCTGTTGCTGATACAATTTGCTTTTGGCAATAACTGTCACAACATGGAAGGAGAGATAAGCGGAAAAACACCGAAATAAATGAAACGTGTTGGGCCAGTGCGCATGTGAATCTGGTAAAAGTAAGTGAACCTGACTGGAGCCTTATTACTTATGCAGAATATACAGCATCCCCACACTTTAAATAACAATACCCACACTCCATGCAGTTCATAGACCTGCTATTATTAGATTATAAAAAGACCTTTTGTGTGTGACATTCTTCAGTCATCCTCAGAAAGCAGAACGTAGCCTATTTTTATTGATGCTATTCAGCTATAAATGCACCCTCTAGCTTTTCCGCAGTTCAAAAAGCTTCACTTAGATTGAAAGGTAACTGCGGGAGTTCAATGCCAGTTACAGAGAAAAAGAAGGGAAAAAAAATAATATAGCATATCTCCGCTCTTATATGCTGCTCACACCAGGCATTTTAGGAACAGTGCTGTGCATTTCAATCCCACTGACAAAATGCTTAAAATAGACCGGAAAAGGGAGGGGGGCTGCAGTAAATATGCCGTATGCTTCATGCAATAGGTGACCTGCACACACCTACAGTCAAGGTAGTTTAATATAATAGACACTTGTATTTTTTCCGACAGGTAGTTTATTCTGATGAATGGACCAGCTGAAGAGATTAAATCCAGGGCTTGTTTGAGATAAAAAGAGGTCGCTTGTTTTCTAGAATGCCTGTGAGGACATTTTTTATGCTTTGAAATCAATAATGTTCAGCTTCAATATAAACAATCGAGAGGTTGCAGTGCTCAGCCCGCGCCTCTTCAAATATGTGATCAGCAGGGGTGCCGAGAGTTAGCCCCTCGACAACATAATATTAATGACCCATCTTATATTGTTATCTCGGGAAACCCCTTTAACTTCATGGAAGGAGGGGGGGGTCAATAATTAAAACTTGGAATTTATACGCTGCTCTTAATCCCCATGTGGTGGCCGCAGTTGTGCCACAGTTATGTACAGACACAGGCCTCTACATAACTTTAACGCTTGGTTCCGCCAGCAGCGCAACATGGTTTAAACTACGCCAGCTCCCTTGCTGGCATAGTTTAAGACCATTTTTCACGCCATAAACTGGCATGGAAAGTGGTAAACAAGATGGGCCGGCTGGCCCGCCCTCATCACACACCCTTTTTCCACAACCACAGAAAAGTGGCGAGGAAAAGTTGCAGATTTTGCCGCAAAACCCCCTGCAAAAAAATCTGTGCCTTAAATACGCCAAAAAGTGTAAATAAATAAGAATAAATGAATCCCATAGTTCAAATTAAAGTTTTGGTGTAAAAAAAAAAACAAACATTGATAATCATAATAATATAACATGCAGATAGCACTTACAACAAATGCTAGAAAAGGCACAAAATGAAGGTAGTTTAATGAAAGAATAAATGAAAGAATTTAATGAATAGAATAAAAAATTTTTAACAGATCCTTACCCGTATATAAGCATCCTGCTGATGCTTTGCAAAGTACAGCATGTTGTCAAGGGCCAGCATCCCTGGAGGAGTGTGGGTGAAATCCAGTGCCGGATTTACATTGTTCTGTAAATGAGTTTGCAAATGTTAAACAATGAGAAACACGAGGTTAGAAGGTTCATATTTAGAGCCCATGCACACGACCATTGGATGTCCTGTCGTCCACAAATTGCAAAACACAGATATCGGCCATGTGCATTCCGTATTTTGCGGAAGAGAACGGCCGTCCCCTAATAGAACAGTCCAATCCTTGTCTGTGACAATAGTAGGACATGTTCTATTTTTTTGAGGAATGGTCATGCGGACACAGAATGCATTTGGAGCAACTTCCATTTTTTGCGGCCCCACTGAAGTGAACGGTTCAGCATATGGACTGCAAAAAAATGGAATGGACATGGAAAAATTAAAATACTTTCATGTGCATGAGTCCTTAGGAACAGATCAGGATTTCTGGATAGCTTATTATATACTGTATGTAATAAATAGCATTACACTGGTCTGTGAAATTCGCTCTGTCTGACTGTCTGGACTGAATGCTGCCAGACAGTGGCTGTACTGAATTGCACTGACGGCATTATGCAAGTACAATTCAGTACAGCCGAGGCCAGGCTGGAACACACAGCATTATACATCATTATAATGCCATGAATTTCTGGCACAGGAGCAGCGTTCGACCCAGTAAATACTGCTGTCACAGAACGCATTTTACGGACTAACTGCCCATTTTCAGTTCCCTATGCATAACTTTAATTAAATTCACTTACTTATTTTTATTTACCATGAAGTCTGTTTGTTATGCCTGTAGCACATCGGATATCTTTCAAATTAGCACAGAATATTTCGTATATATATTCAAGTGCTTCTAAAGTTACAACAGTCAAAGGCCGAGGGGGATTCGAGCAGCAGGGGAATGGTTAGGCTGCTCATAATCAAGTATCTACTTTATAAAGGTTACAGCAAAGAGACAAGTGATGTGCTAGTCATAGCCCATGGTTTTATTGCTTTTTGAGTAGGATCCCCTTCTATTCATTAAGCATGTCTTAAAAAACAGTTCTACTGTGAAGATCTCTAAATGCAAGCATGAACTACAGTATTTGTAATAAGCAGTATTTTTTTCTGGTCAAGACTGGAAGGGATTATTAGATTTGAGTGGTTGATAAATTCAGTTTCATAGCATCCAAAATAGTTGACTGCAGGTGCAACTTAAAGGGAACCTGTCCGCACTTCTGACCATGCTAAACTGCTTCCAACACTTGGTGAAGGCTGGGGAGAGCAGTTCACACATTTTTGAAGCTTTTCTCAGCAGAAGCAGTGTGAATATGAAGTTTTTCTCAGCAAGATTTTGGCTTAATAAACTGCTTGTCAGCAATCCTCAGAATAATGCTTTGGATTACCAGATATTTCAAGTATTTTGTAAAAATAAACTGATCACAAGTTTAAAGAGCTAGTCCAGGGGAGAAATTTTAAATGAAAACAAGGTCAGAGTGGGTAAAATAATCTTTACTCACCTTACCAATTCCCCTCCACTGCTGTTCAGCAGCTGCTCTGAACCTCACTCCTCCCTACGTCCTCGTTTTGGGCTCAATACCCCTGAAATTGATTGGACCACTTGCTTTGTCAATCACTGGCTGATGTTGGTAACCACGTGGACATGATTTTTTGAGCGGGCAGCGAAGTGGAGTGGGGACTGGAGCAGCGGCAGGGAATTGGTAAAGTGAGTGTCTTCATTTGCTAACAGCAAACAAATACTTTGAAAAATGGAGAGGAATTGAAATACAATGACACACATTTAATAAGACTGGTGTTTCATGTCAGTCTAAAACAAGATTATCGGTGTGAATTGTGCCAAATATATAAAAAAAATGCACAGTACTTTAAAAAACTTTTCAACTTTTGCCAAGCATGGTATAAGCAAAAAAAAATGTTCAATTTGTGATTTTTTAAAGCCAAAAATTTGCCGCAGTATATGTTAGAAAACTGTAGATTGTTTTATATACAGCAATTAAAGAGGTAAAGAGGTTGGATTAAGTTATCCCCTATCCACAAGATAACTACTAGATCAGTGGGGGTCCTACTGCTGGGCCCTCAACGATCACGAGAAATGAAGGGAGTACCCTGAAATGAAGGGGACGTTTTATTGCTCCATTCATTTCTAGGGGGAATTAAGTGAAGCGGCTGCCGGATGTGCAACAAGCCTCTCCGTGCTGTGGAGCCCCTGTTCTCGTGAATGGTGGGGGTTCCAGTGGCAGATTTTTCAGCTTTTTGATATTGATGGATAGGTCATCAATACCAGATCAGTGGGAATGCAATACCAGGCACTCCCAGGATCTGTCTTCATCACACTTGGCCCTGTTTTTCAAGGTGAAGAGGGCATTATTTGTGGTGTATATGCCAACCACCCTTTTCCCAAACAACAAACATACTTTAATGAAATCTGCAGAATGAAATAAGACACACAATGGGCCAATGAAACCTCTTTTAATTAAATATACTCTGTAGAAACTATTATCACCATGTAACAATTTACAGTAATGTAGTTCATTTAATTTCAAAGTTAATCCATACTGAAGACAAATTGATGTCCATTTAATCCTTTTGTATTTCATGCTTCTATTACATTGAAAATGATAAAATACCAAGTTAAACAAGAACTTATTTGAAACTGTTAGCAAGGATGTATCATCCCAAAAACAATCAATCTCATTTTGGGAAAATTAAGGCTGCACTGGGATTGGTTCTCATGGGCAAAAACAACAGATTTCTGTGTCACAGTTTTGAAAAACGTGGCATAATATATTCACAAAAAACAAACAAACAGAAAAAAACATGTCTAATAGCGGAGGAGCAACGGAGAACGGAGCCCCCAAAGTAAAGGTGGGCACACTGCGCACTGCGCATGCGCAGCCGCCCTCCATTCATTTTATGGGGGCGGCGAAAATAGCCAAGCGCTGGCTCGGCTATTTCCTTCGGCTACATAGAAATGAATGAGAGCGGTGGCCGCGAATGCGCGGTGCGCTACCATCCATTTCTATGGGAGCAGCGGGGGAGCTGCGCCTGGTGGTTGGCCGGACCCCGGGAAACCTGCCAGCGCTCCCCCCCTCCAATCTCGATATAGGTGCGGGTCCCAGCGGTGGGACCCGCACCTATAAGACAATGGGGGCATATCCTAGCGATATGCCCCCATTGTCTAAGATGAGAATACCCCTTTAAATAGCACTGCAGACTCTCCATTCTGATGACAGGCAGAACTTTCAGCAGTAGAACCCCCTGTAATATTTCAAATTTATTGCCAGAGCCATTGAAAGTTACATGTAACCTCTAAACATTAGGTGTCGATGAAATGTGCATATGGCTGCATGAAAGGACAGCAGATAAACTGCTCTTGATCCACTGCCGTTTTTCTTAAGAAATTTCACTATAATGTTCATGGTTCATAAGACCTGTATCACTTCTTAAAACTTGCTGATCTCACCTAAATGGGCAACAGCCTACATAAAAACTGGAAATGAAATCAATATTGTTTGTACAGTCAGGTTCAGTTCAAACTCATTAAGGTGATAAATGATTATTTCCAGAATATCGAGCAAGAGCTATGTAGAACTCTTCAATTTATGGCCATAGCACTTGCCCTTATGCTTCCTCAGTCATAATTATTACTGGCCTTTTAAAATGCTGTTTTATTTAAAAAAAGAAATAGCTGCTTCTAAACACTTTTTATAACACCCAATAAAAACCAAGCGTAACTGTATAAACGGTATATAACTAATATCACAGGTCATCTAACACAATAGGAAGAATTGTAAAAAATAATGGAAGCTGCGCTATTATAAAACATCATTAGAAAATTACACTGCTCTGTAAAAGGCATATAAACTATTCACTTGCCACCGAACTTCCTTACTTGTGGGTCAAAATATTAGATGTAACATTATAAATTTAAACTACGATGTGATTCTAATGAAGGAAGCCATATTCAACTTACAGATTCCCCACCGCTGCATTTCAGACTCTTTTTGGGCCCCCTGCCAGTCTCTATTAATGGCTTCCTCTTGCCAACAACAGTGATAGGATGCAGTATAGAGGCAGGGATCGGCTACAAATGACTTATTTTCATATTTTTATATCATTCTAAGCTGGGATCTAATTTTTCCTGGCTGGACAACCCTTTTAATGTTTCCAGGCAAAAAGTCTTTAGCTACATAAAAAAGGAGCATAAAGCTGGAATCACACATGACATTTATGAAAAAGAATACAAATCTATGCTTCCAACCTTAGACTCTTTTGTGGCACAGTGGAGTGACAACTTGCATCAGTGCAACAGGATCACCATAAGCTGCTGTATTACCAGTTAGTGCTGGGGTAGTGAAGACCTACGAACAGGTCTTTCAGGTAAATGCATGGCTAGGTTTGAGGCATCATGGAAATGTAAGAATTTATTGATGTCAAATTATATCTGAAGTAGCTCATTAAAGAAGTTCTCCGGGCTTTTACTAAAATTCCCCTGTCTTCTAACCCATGGAAGCATGACGGTTTGAGCAAGACTTACCCCTCTGTTGAGATGCTGATTCTGCCATCTCCACACGCTCATGTGACCACCTAGACTGTCTGCTGTCTCTTCCTCTGAGGTCCCAACCGGATGTACCCCTGAGTTTTCCTGTTCATCAGCATTTACATTATGCAGCTGACCGGGAAAACTCAGGAGCACATCCAGTCAGGTTGACAGCGGAAGAGCCTGTAGCCACTCCAGGAAGTCAGGCAAACACAACAGAGATTGTGGAATCGGTAGCACATCGGAGGGTAAGTAATACTGAAATGATCTTGCTTGCTCAAGTTAGAAGATTTAAGGGATTTAAGTAAAAAATTTAAGTAAAAAATCACCTTAAAAAAAACCAAGAGAAACATGGAATCACTCCCACCACACCCTAAAACAGGACTGACATTTGGAATCTGACTGGTTGCTTTGTGCAACTAATTCCCTTTTCTTTTGCACCAGTTTTGATAATTCTCCCCCAATATTGCCAAATAAGAACTCCAAAACAATATGCAACTCAACCGGAATTATATGTATAGAAAAATTAAGAAACACGGCTACTCAATCTAAATGTCCTTGTTGTAGTGAGAACAGCTTTTTTAATAGGAGAGTTATTTTTTACTGCCCTTACATCATGCCAAGCAACAGTTAGATTACATCTGTCCAAACAAAGTGCTCCTGGATGGATAATCAGCTTGGATCTGTGACTACTTCAAATGAGAATTTATCATCCGTCTGGATTAATCATCTGGCCTGAGCCACACAAACCACAGCTGCCCATATTCTGCACTATTAAAGCACAAGTGAATGTCATCTATTATTTAACATAGAAAAGCCAAGGTCTCCAAGGTCCATACGCAGAAAGGTTCTTCACTACCGAAGAATAAACAACCTGTCTTTTTTTAAAGGCGAAATAAAGTTTATAAATGAACTACCTGCTCTCAACTAAAACGGTCAAATATTATTTTTTCTTTACTTGCATCTGTATGACAGAGCTTCACATGGTACTATGAATGCACATAAATACCTGCAGTACAGAATATAAACTCCCAATAGGATACATCACTTTTTTCCTATATTTGCAGATCTTTCAGTGTTTATTGTTTTGGAAGTATTCAATTAAAGGTGTTGTGTAACCTCAGCAAATAGCATTTATTATGTAACGTTATGCACTACTACTTTCCATGGTTATGACCACTCTGCACTCCAGCAGCGGTGGCCATGTTTGCACACTATAGAAAAAGGGGCCAGTCTATGTGCTTTTTCCTAGAGCGTGCAAGCATAGCCACCATTGCTGCAGTGCAGGGTGGTTCTAACCATGAAAACGAACAGTGTATAATATGATGGAAAAATCATTCGAGCCAGCAAAGTACGCAATATGGAAAATCACAATATATTAGTGACTGCCTTATATTAACTTTCTCTACATAAATGCCACTTGCTGAAGTGAGACAACCCCTTTAAATATATTACTGTACTTTTTAAATAAGCACTCCAGGAAAAAATGGTTTACTTATATATTATGGGACTTTCCCGAAAGGAGAAGTGGTAAGTGCGGAAAGAGGGCGTGACCAGCTACACCAACAAATTTATCTTCATTTACACCAATTTTCTGGTGCAAATGAAGCCAGATATCTATGGCAGCTCTGAGCTGTATATTTCTGCTTAGGAGCAAGGACTGCTGGAGAATGCGCCTAATTTATAACAAGGCATTAATTAGGCGCGTCCTCTGGCGGCACATTAGATATCAAGACTTGTGCAGAAAGCGCCGGTTTTGAAAATCTCCCACATAGAATTGTCCCTAAGGGCTCATGAACACGGCTGTAGTCATTTCTGTGGTAGCCAGTCGTGTGTGTTCAAGAACGTTCGGCCCATAACAGAACTAGCCTATCCTTGTTGGTATTGGACAAGAATAGAACATGTTCAATTTTTGTGCGGATGCCGCAGAATGGACACATGGTGAATGGGTCTGAAGTGAATGGGTCCGCATCCGACCCGCAAAAAATACGGATCGGATGTGGGCTAAAACACCGGACGTGTGCATGAGCCCTAACTCACACTGCAGACTATTAGTATATTCCTATGTGATGCAGATTCAGCACATCTCACCTGCCTCCTGCTTGTGATAGGTTTCTACCTGTCAACTCTAACAAAAAGGACAGAGGAGAGACCAGTGTGAAGTGGCATCTCATAGAATACACTGGAGATTCTGCACACAGAACACACATAGCATAGACAGTTAAACTGACCATACACATTAGATCTATGTCAGTCGAACCCTCTGATTTCTGCCAGAAGGGATAAGCTAGATGAAGGTGCAATTCTTTGGGTTACTGGAAGCCAGCCATACAGTCTATATTTCTGTCTAGGAGAGCATAATCTGGCCTGGTGGTCAAACTGGGGGTCACATGACATAGATAGTTAGAATTAAATAATACAGAATGTATGGATGTAATGGAGTTGGGATGAAACAAATTATAATGTTGGAATATTTCTGGCGAGTTAAAATTATCTGTCAATTGCAGAAGTGCTTCTGTCCTGCTTTATTTAGTAAAAAAATGTGCCAAATGGATTTGTCTATCTCTGAATGAGTCTATGGGGAGGAGATTGAAGACATGCGTTGTTATTCGGCACAACAGTGGACATATTACTTTATATTTTCAAGCCTACTTCACTACCCCAGGAGCCAGTATGAATATTTTTAGAGATGTACACACACCCCTGTGTTTTTGTTCTAAGTTATTTTTTAATCTGGAAAGCTGTTTTTCAGCCAAAGATCTCCTACAGTAGATTTCCTATGTACCACATCCTCCAACTGCCCTTCCAAATCCACTGATCAGCCAGTGCCAAGGTAGAAGATCATGGGAGTAGCCAGTAAGCCAGAGACATAAACTGATACCCCAGGGGTCTGTTGTGAAATCTTGGTGATCTTAAAAATCTTCTGATTATATAGAGTCATTGGATGAACTTCTTTGGTTGAATCTGCAGAGAGTGAAAAAGAATCCCCTTGGAGAAGTGTCAGTGACTCACATAAATGAGGAAGTGCTTCAATTATATTATTAATTTTCTTAGGTTGAATTCACATGCAGTATGTTCTGATGTGTTTTTCCATAGTGTGTAATTTATTTGGGTGTTTTTAATTTAGGTGTTTTTTTTCACCCCTAAGTGACCAGCCTGTTTTGGGCCTTGATGAAAATATGAAAATCACCTGGTCATTATCACCTCCCAAGAGCGGATGAAGCATTGAGCAAAACGCGCGTTGGGGCGCAGGGCATCGCGGTTGGTATGGTGCATTTACATTGATACTATGTGACACCATGTTTGGTCCTAACTGGTGATTTGTTTACTGTGCATGTGAATTGTAGGATATACTCAATAGCACTTGCACTTTATTTATCTTATTTCCCCTTTTTGGACCTATGAACTGATTTATGTATTTACTAGAATTACTTACCATTGCTATCTGCTTGTATCTCCTGCTTGGGTCATATACACATACACATATATAGTATGCAGTATAGGTATAATGTTGTGAGGATGCGTACAAAGATCACATTGGAACAAGAACACATTACATTGATTTATCATAATGCCGTCACTTTTCCTAACCATGAAATATGAGGGGTTCTTAGTATTCATTAGGATGTCACTTAAATTAAATACTTCTCAAACCAGTCCATGTTCTTCCAGGATTCACTACAGCAGTTATAAGCTCATCCATATAACTTGACATAACTACTTAGGCTATTGGCTTCTAAGACCACATGGAGAATGCTAAACAGCTAGACAGGACCCCAGAGAGGAGCACATTAAATAGTCTGACCTGTGCAGGCTTCCAATGGCAGAATCAATAGCACAATTAATAATTCAAGGCAAGAAAGTGAAATTTGTGTCTACCGTATTTAACATTTTCAACTGATCAGTATTACAAAATATGCCTTAAATCACACTAATTTATGCACAACATCCAATCAAAGAAGGAAAAACAAAACCCTGACAGCGTACAGCAATTATTAACCTGGTATGAAGCAAACTAGATCATAGCAGCTAGCCAAGAACAGAGATAACTTAAATCCTGGATGCATAATCCTTTAGGTGGCCACACACCTTAGACTGTCAGCTTGTTCGGTCGACAGCTATTCCTCCCATGTATCAGACAAGTTGAGATGCAACATGGCCAATCCTTCTTACCCTGCTGCCATAGCTGGCTAGTCATCTAACTAGAGGTATGCTACCGCACAGCAACACAATACAATGATTCATGTTGGAAACTGACAAAGACAGTAAAGTAAAGTACTAGAAAATATGAAAAATATATTTTGGATACATATATTCATTCGGGAATCCATCAAGTGCAACTTTCTGACCTTTATCAAACACCAATACAAAATTATTTTAAAAAAATCAATCTTATATTGACACAAATGCAAAAGAACAAATGTAGGTAAAAAGTTGTATGTGTTTGCTGCCCCCTGGTGTTCTTCATTATGAATGGCGATTAAATCAGTTTGTAAAGAGAAAATATTTATCTGCATTTCTCTAGCTTATAGTTGTATGTTAAAGGCGGTATAACATTTAAGACAAAATCAATAATAATAATAATAATAATAATAATAGTGCTCAATTAAGTTTAAAATTGAAAAACAAACTCTCTCTGTGACCCGAATTTTACTTTTACGGTTATTTCTTTCAGTTTAGGCTTAGACCTGGGTGAACTGAATCCTGCTTTTTAAGTACATGAGCATTGTGTTACAGAAGAAGATACTTGACATCGCTTTCCATGACGGATTATGACAGCTGAAATATCAGAGTAAAGAGTTCCTCGTGCAATTGTTCTGGGCTCTAAATACTAGTGCTTTTGGTGATGAATTTGCAAGCAATTTAAAAATCCTTCATTGATTTGTGTTACAAATGAAGTGGATCTAAACCCAATACATATGGGGATATTGATCAAAACAGTTCTCCTTTACACCAGTTTTGATAAATCTGCCCCACAGAGTTTTGAAGACTCTAATAATACTAGTATTACTAATTCTAGAACTGTTAGCTGAAGGGCACTCAAAAATCTGGAACTACATGGAGTTGTCAATAGTAGACAGTCTCAAATAATATAGGCAATGTTTCCTCTAGGACGATATATCCCCAATAAACAGAGCTCTTAATATCAAGGACCGTATACATATATAGTAGTAATCAGAAGGATGCATAGACAATATGGATATACTTAATTTATTAACCCTATATAGATTCTAACAATAAGACTAAAGATAAAAATAAAAGCAATAAAGGCAGTAAAGCCAATAGCAGCTCTCTCTATTTAACATATAGCCTCTTGTAAACACTGAAGTTATTCATATGTCCACTATTATACATCAATAAGATGACAAGGTGTCCACTTTCATTAGGAATTCCAGTTTAGCAGATTTATATTTGAAGTATATTCCTCATTATTTCTAGTTGGTACCACTCCACTCATATGGATCATATAGTGTACTTCAATGTTACATCTGGTTAGTTGTCATATCCGCAATTTAACATTAAGATGTAGATTATATTGGTGGTCAGTGTGTTAGCGATCAGTTCACACTTATATTTAGACAATGCGTTAAATGCTGGTATGCAGTATTTTACCAATCCACGATTTGTAGGTGTATGGCTCCAGGTAAGACCGCGACTGTATAGAGTTTCAATGGCGCGCAGGCTCTAACGTGGTGTCCCACGTGACTCACCGCGTGATGCACAATGTGACGACTCCATGTAGTTCCAGATTTTTGAGTGCCCTTCAGCTAACATTTCTTTTATTTATATTTACGGTGTGCAAGTAAGCACCATATTCCATTTGTACTAGTTGGGTGAACCACTGAACATACAATTTCCTATTACTAATTCTAAACTATGGTTTGTAGAGGGAGTAATTCTCTTATGAGTGCTTATGTCTTTAATGTCATAGGGGCACTTTTATTAACACTGGTGTTTTAGATGCCGGTCTGTATAAAGCCCCATAGCTGGCGGAGGATCCGCCAAAGTTTTGACGAGTCGCAGGCCTCTCCATGACTTCAGCACATCCAGTGACAGTTCTAAATGTAAGATAGCTTCCTTGCTGTCTTACACTTAGACCATTTTGTATACCTAAAACAGGTGTATAAAATGATGAATGAGACAGGCCTGCTGGCCCGTCCCCTTCCCCGCCCACAATTTTAGACCCAGCGTAAGAGATAAGTTGCACATAGCCATCTGCAACTGAAATATGCAGCGCCCCCGGTCCCCATGAAGCCACACCACTAAACATGAGACCATGCCCCCTGGCTCCGTGAAGACACTGAGGAGAAGCTGTCTGAGCGTGAGCTACTGAAAGGGTGGACATCCCTGCGTCTGTCCAGGCACTTCGAAGGACGGAGAACAGGGAGCCAGAAAACTGGACTGTCCAGCCTAAAGCCAACATCATCCAACAAGCTAAAGCTAACATCAGCCTGCCCCTAGGGTGGCCAGAGGTCCGGTTTTAGGCTGGACAGTCTGGCTTTCAGATTCCCTGTCCACCGTCCAGCGCAGGGCCTGGACAGACACAGGGGTGTCTGCCCTTTCAGTAGCTCACGCTCAGACAGCTTCTCCTTCGTGTCTTCATGGAACCAGGGGGCGTGGCCTCGTGTTTAGGGGTGTGGTTTCATGGGGACCGGTGGCATGGCTTCACGTTGGGGGGAGGCTGGACAGTCTGGCTTTCAGACTCCCTGTCCTCTGTCATGTGCAGGGCCTGGATGGACACAGGGATGTCCTTTTGAACAGCTCACTCTCAGACAGCAGCACTGTGCAGTCGGAGCATGAGCTGCAGGGAGAAAGTCACCCTCCCTCCCCGGAAGTTGATTTTTACGTTCATTTTTTCAATCCCGGTCAGATGCGGAGTGGAAGGGGCATGGTCTGACTGAGTCAGGGGCGTGACTTAGTGGGGCCTGGGGGTGGGGCTTTTCAGTCCTTCTTTTGAGGGTGGCCTGAATTACAGGTCGATGCCATAGTAATTTAGGAGGAAAAACAGTGGGTAGCAGTGCAAGAAAGCATCTTTTATTACGACTGAACGGAAAATACGTGAAATTTACATTATATGAGGTAATGATTGATGATGAATTAGTCATATTTATGGTAACCGGAAGACTCCTTTAACCCCTTCCCGCCCAGCGCCGTACATGCAGAGACTTGCCGCCCAGCGCCGCACTAGTACAGTGCGCTGCTCGGGCAGGAGCCGCCCGATCAGCTGCGGGGGACCAGCTGTGCCCAGTAGCTGGACCCCTGCTGCGTACGCCCGCATCGGTGTTTTCACTGATGCGGGCGTATTAACCCTCAATGTGCCGCGGTCAGCGCTGACCGCGGCACATGCGATGCGGGCGGGAGGAAGGGGAGTCCATCGGGTCCCCGTGCTGCTGTGACGGGGACCCGATGGCTTGGATAGCAGCTCGATGCCTTCCTTAGGCATCGTGGCTGCTATCCCTGCTTGCCTGTGCAATCCAGCCCCCTGGATCGCACAGGAAGCAGGCTGTAAGTGTATTACATTGAGTAATACACTTACAGCCAATGCATTACAATACAACAGTATTGTAATGCATTGTTAAGGGGATCAGACCCCCAAAAGTTAAATAAAGTGAAAAAAAAAGTTAATACAAAAAATAAAAGTTTCAAGTAAAAAAAAAGTACACTTTCCCAAAATAAAGTTAAAAAAAATTGTAAAAAAAGGGGAAAAAAGAAAAGTATACATATTAGGTATCGCCGCGTCCATTTTTGACTGGCTCTATAAACATCATCCACCCCGCAGTAAAAAAAAAAAAAACTGTGCCAAAACAGCCATTTTTTGGTCACCTTCCCTCACAAAAAGTGTAATAGCAAGTGATCAAAAAGGCGTATTTAACCCAAAATGGTACCAATCAAACCGTCATCTTGTCCCGCAAAAATGATACCCTACCTGAGACAATTGCCCCAAAAATTAAAAAAATATGGCTCTCAGAAAATGGCAACACAAAAAAATAAAGATTTTATTCTGTTCAAAAATAAATCTAAGGTGTAAAATTTAATAAAAATAAAAATATTAGGCATATTGGGTATCGCCACGTCCGTAACAACCTGCTCTATAAAAATATTACATGAGATGGCCAGTCAGGTGAATGCTGCAAAATTAAAAAAAAAAAAAAAACTATGCCAAAAAAGATTTTATTCTGTTCAAAAATAAATCTAGGGTGTAAAATTTAATAAAAATAATGGTAGACATCTTGGGTATCGCCGCGTCCGTAACAACCTGCTCTATAAAAATATCACATGATTTACCCCCTCATTTTTAAAAACAACTATGCCAAAACAGCTATTTTTTTCACCTTGACGTCATCTCATCCCACAAAAAATGAGCCCCCACATAAGACAATAACTCAAAAAAATAAAAATCAATGGCTCCCGCAAACCAATCCATCAAAATCTGTTCTGCAAAATCTATATGGCGCTCGTTCTGTTCTGATGTTCTGAATCCTGCCATGTGCCCCCACAGCAATTTACCACCATATATGGGGTGTTGCCTTATTCAGGAGAAAATGGGGAACAACTTATGGGGTGCTTTTCTCCTGTTACCCCTTGTCAAAATGAAAAATTTGGGGCTAAAGCAACATTTTATTGGAAGAAATGAAACTTTTCATTTTCACAGCCAAGTGTTTCAAATTCCGTAAAACGCTTAAAGGGGTCAAAGTGGTCAGTACTTCCCTTAATATATTCTTTGAAGGGTGTAGTTTCCAAAATGGGGTCAGTTTTTGAGGGTTTCCAATGTAGGGGTACGTCAAAGTCTCTCAATTACAAAATGGTGCCTAAAAACCATTCTAGCAAAATCTGCCTCCAAAATTCGTATGGCGCTCCTTTCCTTCTGACCACTGCCACAAACCCATAGAGACGTTTACCACCACATATGGGGTATTTCTGTAAACTGCAGAATAAGAGTAATGTATATTGAGGTTTAGTTTGCTGTTAACCCTTGCTGTGTTGCAAGAAAAAAATTATTAACACGAATAATCTACCAAAAAAGTGAAATTTTGAAATTACACCCCCATTTTCCTTTAATTCTTGTGGAACACCTCAAGGGTTAACAAACTTTGTAACATCAGTTTTTTTTTATAATTTGAAGGGTGTAGTTTCTAAAATGGGGTCATTTATGGGTGGTTTCCATTACCTATGCCCCTCAAAATCACTTTATATCTGAATTGGTGCTTAAAAAAATGGTTTTGGAAATTTTGTTGAAAATTTGAAAAATGGCTTCTAAACTTCTATGCCTTCTAACATCCGAAAAAAGTAAAATTAAAAAAGTAACCTTCCCGAACACCTGATGTACCTGTGTGCCAAATTTCGTGATTGTAGCTGCGACGGTGCGGATTCCTTTAGCGGACATACATACACACACACATACATACACTCAGCTTTATATATTAGATATATATATATATATATATATATATATATATAATATATATATATATTAAATATCGGTATCTGTTCTTATTCTGTATATATGGACACTGCACAGTACCATTTCTCTTGTCCTGTATAATGAGTGTAATTCTCACTATCTGCTCTTTTTCTGTATACGGTATATTGGACACTGCACAGTAACCCTTCATTAGTCCTGTATACTGGGTGTATATCTCAGAATTTGCTCTTATACTGTATATTTGGACACTGCACAGTAAGTTATTATTTATTACTAGCATCTATTTCATTTAATGTTGGTATGTGTAGTTAAAAGATATCAACAGTGACCTCTACAGCACCCCGCCTCCTTAACTGTGACCTCCACAGCCCCCTACCCCTTAACACTGACCCTCCCCCCACAGTGCCCCGTCTCCTTAAAATGGGACCTCCACAGTAGCCCACCCCCTTAAATTTGATCTTCACAGCAGCCTGCCTCTTTAACAGTGAGTTCCACAGCATCTCAACCCCTTGACAGTGACCTCCACAGGGGCCCGTCCCCTTAACAGTGACCTCTATAGCACCCGCCCCTTAACACTGACCATAGGTTACAGTCCCCTGACTGCTGACTTCCACCATTCCTGGCCCCCTTGGCAGAGACCTCCACAGCGACTGCTCCTTTAACAGTGACCTCACAATACCCCCCTGCCCCTTTAATAGTGGCCTCACCGTCCCCTCCTCCCTTAACAGTGACCTCCTCAGTCCCCGCCCCTTTAATAGTGACTTCCACAGCAGCCTGCCCCCTTAACAGTAACATTCACAGCACCCTCCCCTTTAACTGTGACCTCCACAGAAGCCTGCCCCTAGGGTTGCCAGAGGTCCGGTTTTAGGCCGGACAGTCTGGCTTTCAGACTCCCTGTCCTCTGTCCGGCACAGGACCTGGATGGACACAGGGATGTCCTTTTGAACAGCTCACCCTCAGACAGTAGCACTGTGCAGTCGGAGCATGAGCTGCAGGGAGAAAGTCACCCTCCCTCCTACTCCTGCAGCTGACAGAAGTTTATTTTTATCTTCATTTTTTCAATCTATGTCGGCTGCGTAGTGGGAGGGGGCGGGGCCTGACCAGGTCAGGGGCATGACTTAGCGGGACCTGGGGGCAGAGTTTTTAAATCCTTCTTTTGAGGGTTGCCTGAATTACAGGTCGTGCCATTGTAATTTATGAGGAAACACAGTGGGTAGCAGTGGAAGAAAACTTTTATTACTACTGAACGGTAAATATGTGAAATTTACATTAGATTAGGTAATGATTGATGATAAATTAGACTAAAACATAAGTTATATTTATGGTAATCAGAATACCCCTTTAACAGTGTCATCCACAGCACTCTGCCCCTTTAAAGCTGACCTACAGCAGTGAAGAAAAATGGCTGGGTTGTTATGGAAACCTGGTGTGAAACTGTGTGTATGTGGAGAGTAAGGGTCTGCAAGCTTCTATTGGCTGATAAGGGTCATGTGACCAGGCTTCTATAGGCTAATGCATTTTTTGGGAATATCTCAGGAAAGGTACGCCCGTTCTAAAACCTTCCCGGACACCCGAAGTACCTGCGAAGTAAATGCGACGGTGCGGATTCCTTTAGTGGACATACACACATACATTCAGCTTTATATATTAGATTAAAGTGCCATTCACTCCATAGCGCTGTACAGATGATAAGGGGTATACATAGATAATACAGACCATTACAATAGGCATGAACAAGACAAGTTACAGACTGGTACAGAAGGAGAGACAACCCTGCCTGTGAGGGCTTACAATCTACAAGTTCTGCTCTTATGCTGTATGTATGGACAGCGCACAGTACCACTTCTATTGTTCTGTATGCTGGATGTAATTCTCAGTATCTGCTATTATTCTGTATATATGGACACTGCACAGTACCACTTCTCTTGTCCTGTATACTGTGTTTAATCTCAATATCTGCTTTTATTCTCTACATGGACACTACACAGTACCACTTTTCTCGTCCTGTATACTGTGTGCAATCTCAGCATCTGTTGATATTCTGTATATTTGGACACTGCACAGTTTCCCTTCTTGTGTCCTATATACTGTGTGTAATCTCAGTATCTGTTCTTATTTTGTATATTCTGACACTGCACAATACCACTTCTCGAAAAAACGGGTGAACCCGTGAGATATTCAGCTGTTCATACTCTGCTGGAGATACTTCTACTGCCAAAATGACTGGTGCCACTTCCAAAATCCAGCTGGCAATACCCCCAGCACCACCTTTTCTCCAGCTGTCCTGTCCCATGAACCATTATAATTTAACTTTGTTCTAATGTCTCGTCTCTGACATGTCAAATTGAGCTGAGCCTGGGAGCACGCACTGCTGGAGTCTCTGGGACCAGTGGAAAGTCAAACAAATGCGCAAACAAATGTCATTCAAAGCTCTAAAACATGGCTAGTGCTTTTGTTCCTTGGACATTTCCCAGTGCTTCAGATGAGCCTTCCAGACTGTGACTGCATGTAAAAATGATTGGAATTACTGACACTGGTAGTCACATAAATCACACTGCGTGTTATTGTCTCTCCCAACTTGCATTAATGTACATATTGCAATGCAACGCAAACAAATCTTTTTTTTGTAAATGTACACAAACTTGTAGTCACAAAAAGTATATAAAGTAGATTAGAACTGCTGCGTGTATACTATAAGCTATAACAAAATACTGTATAACCTGACCATAAGACACAAGGTTTTAGAGGAGAACAACAATATATTTTTCATCAGACTCCCATTCTTCATCAGACCTCAGATCAGACCCCCAATCTTCATCAGACCCCCAATGTTAACCAGACATCAGATCAGACCCCAATGTTAATCAGACCTCACATCAGACCAGTCTCATGTGTCTACCTATAAGCTTCATCAGACCTCCAAACAACTTATCTCCCCTGTTCCGGACGGCACCTCCACTCCAGCATGCCTGATCTGACCATGAACAGCATCCGGTCATACAGTAAGGGAAAAAAGGTATTTAGTCAGCCACCAATTGTGCAAGTTCTCCCACTTAAAAAGATGAGAGAGGTTGTAATTGACATCATAGGTAGACCTCAACTATGAGAGACAAAATGAGAAAACAAATCCAGAAAATCACATTGTCTGATTTTTAAAGAATTTATTTGCAAATTATGGTGGAAAATAAATATTTGGTCAATAACAAAAGTTCTCAATACTTTGTTATATATCCTTTGTTGACAATGACAAATGAGGTCAAACGTTTTCTGTAAGTCTTCACAAGGTTGGCACACACTGTTGCTGGTATGTTGGCCCATTCCTCCATGCAGATCTCCTCTAGAGCAGTGATGTTTTGGGGCTGTCGCTGGGCAACACGGACTTTCAACTCCCTCCAAAGGTTTTCTATGGGGTTGAGATCTGGAGACTGGCTAGGCTACTCCAGGACCTTGAATTGCCCTGGCGGTGTGCTTGGGATCATTGTCATGCTGAAAGACCCAGCCACGTTTCATCTTCAATGCCCTTGCTGATGGAAGGAGGTTTGCACTCAAAATCTCATGATACATGGCCCCATTCATTCTTTCATGTACACGGATCAGTCGTCCTGGTCCCTTTACAGAGAAACAGCCCCAAAGCATGATGTTGCCACCCCCATGCTTCACAGTAGGTATGGTGTTCTTTCGATGCAACTCAGCATTCACTCTCCTCCAAACACGACGAGTTGTGTTTCTACAGTTCTACTTTGGTTTCATCTGACTATATGACATTCTCCCAATACTCTTCTGGAACATCCAAATGCTCTCTAGTAAACTTCAGACGGGCTTGGATATGTACTGGCTTAAGGAGAGGGACACGTCTGGCACTGCAGGATCTGAGTCCCTGGCGGCGTAGTCTGTTACTGACGGTAGCCTTTGTTACGTTGGTCCCAGCTTTCTGCAGGTCATTTACTAGGTTCCCCCTGTGTGCTTCTGGGATTTTTGCTCACAGTTCTTGTGATCATTTTGACCCCACAGGGTGAGATCTTGCTTGGAGCCCCTTATCGAGAGAGATTATCAGTGGTCTTGTATGTCTTCCATTTTCTAATTATTGCTCCCACAGTTGATTTCTTCACACCAAGCTGCTTGCCTATTGCAGATTCAGTCTTCCCAGCCTGGTGCAGGTCTACAATTTTGTTTCTGGTGTCCTTCGACAGCTCTTTGGTCTTCACCATAGTGGAGTTTGGAGTGTGACTGTTTGAGGTTGTGGACAGATGTCTTTTATACTGATAACAAGTTCAAACAGGTGCCAATACTACAGGTAATGAGTGGAGGACAGAGGAGCCTCTTAAAGAAGAAGTTACAGGTTTGTGAGAGCATCTTGCTTGTTTGTAAATGACCAAATACTTATTTTCGACCATAATTTGCAAATAAATTCTTTAAAAATCAGACAATGTGATTTTCTGGATTTGTTTTCTCATTTTATCTCTCATAGTTGATGTCAATTACAGGCCTCTATAATCTTTTTAAGTGGGAGAACTTGCACAATTGGTGGCTGACTAAATACTTTTTTTCCCCACTGTAGTGTGCGATTATGTATACATACTACATCCTGACATAGCACAGTGGGCGCCTGGCAGAAGACTAGGGAGCGGTGAGTAATACTAGTGCTAGTAGCGCTATACTCACCACTCCCCGCATCTCCTGTGTACTAACTGCAACTCCATAATGGAAGTGCTCATTAGTATTAACTTTATAAGACGCACTGCAATTTTTCTCCCACTATTGTGGGGGGAAAAGTTCATTTTATAGAGTGAAAAATAGGGTACTAACTGTCATCTAATCATTGTACATGTGAATACCAGGCTGTATCCACATGTGTGTGTTTGTCTTGCAGATGCAGAATTTAGGATACGTATGTTTTTTGTTTTTTAACCATGATTAATGCTATTTTTGCATCTGCAAAAAACAGACACCTTTTTTTTTCTTTACAACCTTTTACTATAAAATGGATCAGGGTAAACAGACAGATAAGGGATGGAATTCACATTTGTCTGTGGTTTTCATTGACCCATAGACTTGAATGGGCGCCCTTGGTCCACAAAACAGATCAAGGTAGTGCATGTCTGAGTAAACACATGAAAATAAATGGATCTGTGAGCTATCCTTGTAGAACATCCATGATTCAGTAAAGTCCTTACTCAAAACGCTGCCAGCAGCTTCCCATTGATTCCAGTGGGAAATACATGCCTTATTGGACTTGGGCTTATATTTTTATGCAAATGTTTTCAAAATCACTTCACAAATAGCATGTCACTTCTTTGAAATGTATTTTAATGGGAAAAGTGTAAAATCTACCTCTGAGCTTTTCTGAGGTCTTCTCAGAGGCAGATCTCCATTTTGATCTGACACTGATTTTCCAGCCCCGTTTTTTCATGATATGAACATACATAACCTTAACCTGCAAAGCTGTGATGTAGAGTACAATGCATTTTTTCATGGGGAATTACTGTAAGTGAGAGACAAGACAAAGAGGGTATATTTAATCCATTAATGATCGGGCCATTTTTTGCGGACTCAATGAAATGAATGGATCCACATCAGATCCAAAAATACGGTCGTGTGAATGGGGCATTACTGAGAGGTTTTTCCCTGTCAGCTTTATAAGCAGAATCCAGGGGAGGGCAGTGTGAAGCCGCATCTCACAGAATACACAGGTTCTGGTCACAGCATTCATAGATGGCAGAGACAGGCAGTTTGAGATGGGCATTTACAACTCAACAGCTACACAATGTGGGAACTCACCTACTAAATCACAAGGGGGAGCATAAAGAGGAACGAGGAAGGTAGAGCTTGTTGGTGAGGGGAAGTATCTGAGAGCTGGCAAGAGTGATATGACAGATGATTTAGTTCACAGGAAGTCAGCAGCATATGGTAGACTTACCGTATTTTTCACTCCATAAGACGCACCCCCCCAAAAATTTGTGAAAATGGCAGTGCGTCTTAAGGAGCGAATACTAGTGTGCGCATCCATAGTGGTACACACTAGGACCAGATACCTTCTTTAAAGGGAATGTGTCATCAGAAAATGAGCTATTGTTTAAATCACGTTTTTAAGCACATTTTGAAATAATTTTTGGTGATGTTATTTTTAATTTTTCATGTCAATATTTAGATTTAAACAAAAGGCATAAAATCCTGCAGATTTCACACTGGCCACTAGGCCTTATAATAGGCAGAAATTCATGGTCTGTACAGATCACTTTACTGCAGTTATCTGCTTACCATCACAGGCAGGTTTAGAATGACAAATAGCTCATCTGTGTATAGATAACAGAGGATCCTCTTTTCACAATAGCTGATTGTCAAAGCTTATCTACTCCTTGCTTGTAAAATGACCTCTGCACAGATTACAAACTCTCCCAAAGAAGTTAAAGGAAGTCTATCACCTCATTTTCACCTATATAACTAACAGCACTGCCCCACAGAAGATTGCATACACATCCCAGACAAACCTGTCTGCTCTCGGCAGAGCTGCCCGGCTCTGCTGCTGCAAGTGCTCAAAGCAAACCAGACTGAAGAGCGGAGGGCTGCTTTACCTGCTCGTATCTTGGGATTGGTAGCAAATAGAAAAATGTGTCTGACCTTTGAAAGCTGGCATACCAAAATCACAGCATTAAATCCAGTATATCAGAAGATATAGCTGTTAGAAATTCAGTCGGGAGAGAAAGCTGTTTTTAGTTTCACTTTCAGCCGGGCACTTGGGAGCGGTTTTCCTGCAGAATAAAAGTGCTTTTTCTCGACATGTAATACAGACACACAGTGCACACAGGTATGTCTGGGATGTGTCTGCAATCTTCTGTGGGGCACTGCACAATGGTCCATAGACCATTGTGTCTATGGACCATGTGGCTGCTGTAAAGCAATCCTTTAAATGCTTTGTAAATGATGTTAGAAACAGAACAGGCAGGATAACAGCCCCCACAATCAAGTTTAGGGAATAGAATAAAAAAAAAAAAAAAAATAATAATAATAATAATAATTAGAAAATAAAACCAGATTAGAAAAAATTACATATTTTACTATCTGGTTTTAACTGGTAAGAAAACATTTTGGTGACACATTTACTTTAAAGCCATTGCTTGTATTCAATGAAAAATTACAATACTGCTGTGAAGAACTATAATCATTACTCAACAAATCGTGTGATTAATTTAACGCACATAAAATACATTTTATTTTCTAGTATGTAACCAGTGTAACATTTGGAGATTATTGAAAAGTAAAATTATAGCATTAAAAATACTCACAGTAAAGCCAAGCTTTTTATAGTCCCTGGTGTACATAGACTTCCGTTTTTCAATGCTGCCACCAAGGTTGTTTTGGTCTGGTTCTACATCAAATGCAATTCTACGCAGTTCAAATATAATATCCCTCTGGGCCTGGATCATGAACAGACAGAACATGACAGCAATGTCATAAAAATACATTTCAGTAGAGGCTATAGTATGTCTTTTGTAATCAATAACATCTATAACTGAAGGCATAACAGCACCAATAAATGATTTAACAATCAAGACATAGTTCAGCAACTTTGGTAAGATTTACTAAACTATGACATAAAGTGATCAAATGTTATAAACAATTCTATAAAAGATTTCATCGTAAAAATTCTAAAAACCTACGAATTTTGAGAATATAAATTTGAAATCGCTGCATCTCGCAATTCCTCTCCTTTAGATAAATGTATTCCCAGGGAGAAGATACTGCCTGATCAGTTAGTTCAGCTGCCTAGGCTCCCAAATTTGAGGAAGGCACAGGGAGCTGAAGATGCAGTTTTATTGAAAGTAAAAAAATAAAAAATTGTTGTGGCGTTGTGTCACTTAATAGTGTAAATGTGCCATGCAAAAGTTTACTGGTGCCAACCGTTTACCGAGGAGGAGAACACATTACAGTGAGCCCCTCCATCAGTCTAGCTTGCTACTAGGAGCTGTGACAAGTCTAGTCTGCGGTTTGAATATTTTTTGTTCTTTAATCTGAGGTCTAAATTTTGGGTTCTGGTCTGAAACTGACTAATTTTTGGATTCTGGTCATGAGACTGAATTAACTTAGTGGTGTAGTCTCCAGTCTGATTTAATTTAGATGCCTAGGCCTAGGGTCTGGTCCGGGGGAAGGGCTAGTTTTGGGATGAGGTCTGTGGTCTGAATTCATTTTGTGGTCTGAAATAATTTAGGGGTTTTACCTGTGATCTGAATTTATTTGCTATAAGGCCCAGAATGTTCTAGTTATGCCCCTAGCTTTTTCTGTAGCCGCATTCTTTGGCGCTTTTATTTCACCAGTACAGTATATCATTATTACAGCAATATGACATATGAGGCATTGCAGGCACAGTATTGGTGTGGTTGTGTTGTTACAGAGGTGAAAATGGGCAGCAAAAAAATAGGGGCCAATAATGTCTGAACAGGATAATGAAGTTATAGAAAGCAAGTGATCACCTGAGTCACACCACCTGCCCATGACTGTACCTGATCAGCACTGTATCTCTTTTATAATCTGTAGCATGATAATACTCTGAAGACCGATGTAAAACTGATATTGCCACTGTATGGCAACGTTACTGGTCATATTGGTGTTGACAGTGTGGCTTAAATATTTGACAAGTGACATTAATTTGCTGTTTAAGTAATTTGTTTATTTCTTTGTAGTTAAATTTGCTTTTAAAATGTGTTTTTATCTCTTATTAGCAAGAAAGGTAGTTCTGAATAGATTCTACATGGTGGGGACTGAGGGGACAAATTTACAAATGCGATGTGAGCTGCTGTATGCATTGGAGTGTCAGCATGGAAAACTTCTGAAGCAATTCTTGGATTTCCACCTCACTGAAATTAATTGTGTGACACTATAAGGCCTCATTCACACGTCAGTGTTTTGGTCAGTGATTTCCATCAGTGGTTGTGAACCAAAACCAGGACTGGAGCCTTCACAGAGATAAGGTATAACGATCTGAACCTGTTCTATTTTTAGAGCAGCACCTGGTTGTGGCTCAAAATCATTGATGGAAATCACTGACGTGTGAATAAAAATACATATGTTTACTTTCCCAACTCCAAACATGCTTTTTGGGACTCCCGAACCTCTCCACTAAGAATGCTACATTCACCAGTGTACTTCCACGGTGGACCATGAAAGTCTGGCAAGACTTTATCCGAACAACAGCTGACCACGAAAAACCATTTCCACTGATGCCAATTGGCTTGCTTTTCCAGGGGAAGACAAAGAACCGTCGAACATTGGGTTTTCCTTGGTCTCACCTGCAACCCAGCCCATTGAACCAACTGCCTTATAATGACCTATACATGGATTTACTCCCTGCAGAGGAAGCAGAGATATCTCTGTCCTTCACTCTTAACTTCAGATAGACCTGTCAAGCTTTTTTTGCGTGACTGATCTGACAGTGCGGGAATTAAATTGGCTTGAGAAAATGACCCTATCTTCTGTGCACAAAGCTAGATCTATCCCAGAATTTAACCCACTATTATTACACACACTTCTTTAAAGAAACATTATGTCTGAGACTGAGAACATGAACTGATATGCAGTTCCTCAAGAAGTCTGAGATATTATTGCACTACTATGGCTTCTCCAACTGTATTAAAATTCAAGAGAACCTGTCACCTCTACTATGCTTAATACTAGCATAATATAGTGACAGACCCCTACTGATTGGCTCAAGTTCGTAGTGCGTGCCATTGTTGCAAGGAAGAAAAATTTGATGAGGAAGATAAATTTGATGATCCCATGGGGATCATAGAGAAGAGTATAATCTTTTTTTCTTTTTTTTTTTTTTTTAAAGCGTTTGCATTCCATGGTCAAGCTTTACTGTTCAGCTGGAAAACACCTTTAAAATTCTCCAGTGTTATTCAGCACTTGACCATTGGGGTATGTTCACACAGCTGTTTGTTCCATGCAGATTTTGCCACTTAATCCATGCAGAAACTCCCAGTCTCCCATTGTTTTCAATAGGAAATCCACACCATAGAATTAAAATATGTGCCGCCTCCTTCTTGGCAGCTGACCAGACATAGATTAGCCTCAATGAATAGGACTAAATCCACAGGGGAATTCACTGTCAGCCTCAGATTTCTACCTTGGATTCCACAGCAGATACACTGTGGACTTTTCCCGATGTGTGATTTTTACCATGTGAACATACACTTCTAAAAGTGTTAATACCATCTGTAGTGGTCTGTCTGTCTAAGCAAAAAAGAAAATATGGTACGCACGACATATTCTTCGCCATCATCTTCAACTCAGTGTTCTTATAGAAAGTAGTAAGATCTACTGTATTAAAACATTTGGGATTTCAAGAGGATTTTGTGGCAGATTCTGCAACAAACTGCGCAGCAACTTTTCTAACATTCTGCATCTGACACAAGTGAATAGTGTATTTATTCCAGTCACCTGCAGCAGAAAATAAAATCATCAATTTTTGTTTTAACTGAGGGAAAAAAAAATCAGTGAGAAGAATAAGCATGTTCAATCTTCTCATGGATTTCATATGATTTCATATTCAAATTCTCCAGCATCAGCAGAATCAACCTCTTGAAATACATATTAGACTTCCTATAGGTGAATCCATTATGTGAACATTAGCACCAAAAAAGGTGCCCCTGAAAAGACAGCAGGTTCCCGTCCTGGAGAGGTCACCTTGCCATGGTGGATGGGCACAAATAGTGTTTGCTAAAAACCTCACATTCATTTATATAGTTAGTATAGCATTAGTTTATATATGTTGTGTCATGTATTTTGTGGATGCAGAGTGCTGTTGCATTGCATTTGATTTAGTATTTGCGGTGATGCACACCCCTGCGCCTTAGGATGTGCTGACTAACTACAGAGCTGGAACCTGCTCTCCCTGTATTCACTGGAGGCTTGCATGCAAGAGTCCAGTATACACTGCATGTGGAATGGGCTCACCTTGAACTCACTGGAGGCCAACTGGCACCAGAAAAGATAGCATTTAGCATAGGTCTTGGTCCAGTAGAGGTCACCTTGCTGTGGTGGATCGGCACAAATAATTTTGATCGAAATTTGCTAAGAAATTTACATTTGTTTATAGTCAGTATAACATTAGTTTTTTTTTATATTTTGTGATCATGTAATTTGTGGATGCAGAGTACTGTTGCATTGCATTTGATTTAGTATTTATGGCGATGCGCAGGTTAAAATATCCTTAGTGTTGCTCATAACAACTGATCAGATTCCAGTTTTATTTTTTAAAGAACTGGCTTGAGAGAGAAAGACGTAACCCCATCGGGTGCTCTGGGCAACACACTCACTTCCAGACACTTGTTTTTTTAAGCACAAAGCAATTATCTAGTCCTCAGATCACAAAAGACACACTGCATATATCTGTTCCTTATTGATAGTGGACATAGATAAATACTTACTTGGTCTTGGGGATCCATTTTTGTCATCATTCTATCCTCCAGTAAATTGAAGGTCAATACTTGAAGCACATACAACTGGTGAGCCATCTCATTATTAATAGCATTCTGTGCTCTGATTACATGCTGGAAAGAATAAGGAATGTTTTATATGTAAAGATATTCACTCTCTCCTATATTCTGTTGATGTATAATGTCCATCAAGTAGAAGGCCACATCAATTCAAGTGTTCCTCCTTGGCTGAGGGTCTACTCCTTCCAAAGGTATGAAAATAAAATCACAGCGTTAGTCCTCATGCACACAACTGTGCCTGTACTGCAGTCCACAAACCACGGTTCACAAAATGTGGACTCTAGAGATGAGCGAATTTCATATTTTGAAATTCGTTCACGCTTCGTTTGGTGGTAAAAGGTGAATTGCGTTAGAAGTCTATGGCCTGTATAACGGATCCGTCCCGTTTCCATTATGTAGGGTAGTCCTCTACTGTATAACGGAGATAGGACGGATCCGTTATGCAGCCCATAGACTTCTTTTATGATGGAATGAATAACTGAATGCCTCTAAAGGCCTTCCGTTATGTATTCCGTCATAGAATTGCGTTATGGTCCGTGGTAATTGAATCCATAATGTAAATCATCTTTTACTACCAAACGAAGCGTGAACGAATTTCATAACATGAAATTCGCTGATCTCTAGGGGACACCTTCCTTGTGCAATCCAGACAAGAATAGGCTATGTTCTATAATTTACGGAACGGACACACAGATAACATCTGTGCGCTGTCCGATTTCTTTCATTCTTTTTTTTGCAGACCCAAAATGAAAATAGGACATGGGTATAACATACGGCCGTGTACATGAGGTCTTATACAGTTGTAATGTCTTTCCTATATTACATATGTGGGAATTTCAATTTAAAGTTAACCCCTGGAGAATGTCGTGCAATCTACAGTTAAGATGTTGTATAACACTTCATTTATTCATTGAAATCTCTGCTCATTCTGAATTTATAGTCTTGTGGATTGTCCTTCCAGTGACTAACTACACACTTAAACAGGGAAGGCTGCTAGTATCTGAGGTCAATTGCCCACTGGACTTCCAAACATAAAGAGTAGGGATCTAAATTAATGAAATAATTTGCATCAGAAAATTACATATTAATCTGCTCAGCTCCTCCTGCTCTATGCTGCATTTAATTTTTATGCAGTAAGGTTTGTTCCAAAAAAAAATAAAATAAAAACTTTCTATGAGCAATTACAGGAAAAGTCCATGCAAAACTACCACTTGTCTTTACTTTTTTTGATACAGCACAATTTGGATATCGTGGACAATCCTTGGCAGTTGCTGGGAGGCCTGCTGCCGGTACCCCCTGTGATCACCAGCAAAGCAGCCAGTGAGTGGGGAAATTTTCATGGCACAAATCAAAGGATCATCCGCGTAACGTAAGGATCATCTGGGTCCTCCATTCTATCCTTATTCCCTAATTTGATATACCGTAAGAAAGGTGTCTAAAGCAGTATGAATAAATACTTACTGTAAGAATTATAGAGCGCAGCTGCTTCTGTGTTAATATGTTGGCCATCTCCTGTTTAGAAAAAAAGGTATAAATATTTTATTTAGGCCGCTTTTACACACAGGTTTTTTGTGGAATTTTTTACACTTCTGCAATTTTAGTGGTGTTTTTTGACACCTGCATTTTTTCCAGCAGTTTTTGTTGTAAAAGCACCAGTTCCTAAAGTTAGCTGAAGGTCTATAGGAAATATGAAAGGACAAACGATCAGTTTTTTGCTACCAGCAGGTTTGTTAATTTGTTTTGTTTTTTTTTTTATTCAAGAATACAGCAAGATGTATCTTGACATTTTCGCAAGCGCTTTGACATAGGCAAAAAACACCATTAAAAATGCTAGTGGTGAAACATACTGTTTGCAAAAGACTCAAAAAAAACCACCACAAAAAGCGTAGCAAAAACCACAGCAAAAAAAAAAAAAAAAAAAAAAACAAGTGCAAATTCATGTGTGTAAGGTCCCTAACTGAGTTATCCAAAGTGTAAAACATGCCCCCCAGTGCCCAGGCCCCTCATATTTATCATACTTACCCCGCTCCCGGGCACACGCCTCTCTGGCGGACGGGTGACACTAGGGAGGCTAATTCCAGTCGTCGCCTGCTATTGGCTTCCCCCAGCCCCCCGTATGTTTTCATCCGCACAAAGGGGAGATGGGAGATGCAGTGGTGGCCGTGCGGGGATTAGAAGCGACGTGGGTGCTGGGAAGCAGGGTAAGTATAATTTATATGAAGGACCCCAGCATTGGGAGCATGTTTTACACTTTGGATAACCCCTTTAATTCACCTATATTATAGTAGTAAAGTACAGAAACAAGTTAATAGAATACAAAGAACACTAAACGTGAAAATGTTATTTTACTTGAAACAAAGTCCCAGAAATGAGTCATCAATTGCGATCATCTTATACCATGCAAGAAATTATTGTATTTTTTTCATAATAGCACAATGGATAAAATAAAGTAATTACACCATTTTTTATGAGGATTACAATTCCCCTCAGTTGAAAAAATTATTGTTGGGGTTTGGACATGAGTATGCAGATACCCTTTTTTTAATTGGCACTTGTTTTAATAATTGTGAATTTATACATTATATTATTGCACCTGGGACCTCCGCCGATCAGCTGTTTGAGAAGACACTGGTGCTCCTGGGAGTGCCACTGCCTTCTCGAAGCTCACCAAGCACAGTGCTGGACATTGTAAAGTGGCTGTGAAAAAAGAGCCCCACTGCCTCAAACAGCTGATCGTCGGGAGGTCCCAGGTGTCTGTCCCCACCGATCAGATACTGATGACCTATACAGGGGACAGGTCATCTGTATAAAAATCTAGGAAAACCCCTCTCCACATGGCCAGCTATGCATAGCATGAGCTGTAGTGCCTAAATAATCCCAATACATAATATCAACTTTACAAATACCAAATGTGCCTGCCATACAACTCTTCAGACAGCAGGTGGCACATGTTGTTACTAGCTAATACCTGAACATGGGGTCATAAGTAGGAATGTGCGAGTCGACTTCGGATGAAACATCCAAAGTTGATTCGCATAAAACTTTGTTCCAATACTGTACGGAGCAGGAGCGTCGTACAGTATCAGAATATATTGGCTCTGATGAGCCAAAGTTATTGGTTCGCAAAGTAATAACTTCATAAATTAATTTGTACTGTAAAAAAACGATTTCCCGAACTCGGGTTCGGTTCCAATACATTCTAATACTGTACGGAGCTCCTGCTTCGTACAGTATTGGAACAAAGTTTTATGCGAATCAACTTTGGATGTTTCATCCAAAGTCGATTCGCTCATCCCTAGTCATAAGGTAATGGAATTACAACTGCGATTACTAATTACAGCCAAAGGTTTTTTTTCCCCTTTTCAATGTATCTAATTGTATCATGTGTAATGCTGTGTACTGAGCTATGTATTGAATCCTGTCATGTGCAATACTGGCTGCTGTATCTAATCCTATTATTTGTGATACTATCTGCTGACCTGCGTATCTAATCCTATCATGTGTGACACTGTCCTCACTCTGGCTCTCCCTGAGGCTGTGCAGTTATGGGAAGGTGCACGCCCCCTCTTCCCTGCCTGGCTTTGGGGTTCTCCCTCCTGATGTTATTTGGTGCCCTTGGTGTGTCCCAGTGCTGTACAAGGCAAGGTGGAACTGATAATGCAGGTGTTGATGCACACAATGATAAGGCCCGGGTTTCTGAAACAGTTCACTTAAAAACTATACAGTATATCCATGTCAAACTGGAAGCTTACGTAGGGAGACCCGAGAACTGCAGCACCCGAGAGGGGGCGTTGATCAGGTAAATATAATTGCCACCGCAGGTCCGGCCATGATGGGGAGTCCGCGGTGAACAACCCCTGTACTCCCAGTGCTGTGTGTTTTCATACCGCAGCGGTGATGTCCATGCTACAGCCAATGACTGTACTGCCCACAGCTAAGGACAGTGATCAGCTGCAGTGGTAAGCTGGCAAATCCAGGCACGTTATTATGCATGTCACTGACTACCATCCACGCTGGAGAAATGGGGGGGTATGTGTGTTTTTTTTATTCTAAAACATTTTAGGGGTTGTGTGAGATTTTTAATTATCTCTGACAGTCTCCGATGAAGTGTTGTAAAATGTGTGACTATGGCAGCCAGTCGCTGACCACAATAAAATGTCATTCACATGAACATCCTTGCTGCAGACAGCAATTAGCTGGTGTGATATGTTGTGTTAGACATAAAACTGTAATGTAAGAGGTAAGTATATTACTGTTTCCTGTTTTCACATGTGCAATCTGCTTGGGTATAGAATGCCTTTAAGTTCAATAGGATCTGTAAAATATATATGCAGTGATCTCCTATTGTCATTAAAGGGGTATTCCCATCTCACAAATGTAGTTTGTATAGTTAGATATAGCCATACCAATATTATTACTAATAGAATGTATTTATATAAAATGTACCGTTTAGAAGATTTCCCTAGTTGTATAAACATTGTCCCACACACAGTCAGGCCGTTGCCCCTAGTTACGGCCACCGCGGCCATGTAGTAGTGGTGGTCAGCTTGCTCCTGTTCAATCCCGCTCTGAGGTAACTGCTGTATTGTGAACGCACATTACATGAGCATGCAGAGACACATCTTAGGATACTTTCACATCTGCTTTTTGGACGCTACCAGTCCAAAACGCAATGGTCAGGATCCGTCCAAAACGCAGACTTTATAAATGGATCCTGCTCCATAGAGATGAATTGATCTTGGAACAGGATCCATTTCTCTGTGTTTTGGAAGCGCAGACAAAAATGCTACAACCGTAAGATGTGTCTCCACATGTTCATGTAATGTGCGTTCACAATACAGCAGTTACCTCAGAGCGGGTTTGAACAAGAGCCAGCCGGCCACCACTACTACACGGCTGAGGTGGTCGTAACTAGGGGCAACGGCCTGACTGATGTGTGTGGGACAATGGATATACAAATAGGCAAATCTTCTAAATGGTACATTTTATATAAATACATTCTATTAGTAATAATACTGGTATGGCTATATCTAACTATACAAACTACATCTGTGAGATGGAAATACCCCTTTAAGGTAACGGCCACGTGGCGATCTTGTTCGCAACACCCATTGAAGGACTGAAGATCACACTTTCACTATGCTACAGCGCCATACAGTGTAAGTGGAGATGCGTTACGACTCATGAGTTGACACTACAGTAACAGGAAAACACACTCTACTCACTTTCACTACGCTTCTATATAGTATTGTGAAAGTGCGCTCTTTGGTTCATGTTTATTATCATGTCAGAGCTAAATACTGTAGCCGTAGTCGCAGGCTATGCTGGTCGGACATCTGACATTAGATGTCACTGAGGAGCTTCATTCCACCCCTTGCCAATTTTAAAACAAAGAGGAGACACAGGGAAATGGTTGCAGTACTAAAAGACTATGTTGCACTTTAAACAAACTTTGTCCGAGTTCACATCAACGCTAACAATTTCCGTTGTCCATTACAGGAGCAGAACAATATAAGTAACAGAAGCGCTGGATAGGGCATACAACGGATCTGAACAGACCCCACTGACTACAATAGAGTCTGTTCAGTTTTCATTCGGAATCCTGTTTACTGGACAAAAAAACAATCCTGCATGCAGGACTTTTTTTGCCCATCCTTTTTGATGGAATCTGGGACAGAACAGAGCACCCAGTGCAGATGGGAACTCTGCCTTATCAGGAAAAGCAGTAAAACAACATTTTCACAAAGAAAACCAATAACTTGTCAAGCAAGCATAGACATGAATGACAATCTTTTATAGAAATAGGAAAGATACATAATTAATAACACTCACATATAAAAAAAAAGACAAGCATGCATACAAAAACTTCAAGATTCAAGATTTAGGAGACTCACACTCAGAGGGAAATCAAGAATGTCAATGCTGTCTTCTATGTAATGCTGAGAAGGTTACAGCCAAGTGCAGCATTAAGAGATGAGGCAGTCTATATCATTTCAAGGCTTACATCTTCCACAGAAAGACACAAAAGTTCATCTGAACCAGTAACATTAGAAAGGGTAACAGCACTTACTGCTGACAGGAGCAGATTTAAAAAATCTGAAATTTCAGAAACTGACTTGTGACAAAGGTGGTATATTATGAATTGCAAGTCAGTAAGCTCTTAAAAGGGTTTTGCCATCATAGGCAATGGGGGCATATCGCTATGATATACCCCTATTGTCTGATAGGTGCAGGTCCCACCTCTGGGACCCCCGTCTACACGGAGAACGGAGCGAGGAAAGTTGAGGAGGGCACACTGCACATACACAGCCGCCCTCCATTCATTTCTATGGGGCTGCCGAAAATAGTCGAGCACTGGCTCGGCTATTTCCATCGGCCCCATAGAAATGAATGGAGGGCGGCTGTGTATGTGCAGTGTGCCCTCCTCAACTTTGTTGAAATATTTCATAAGATATGATTTTTTACAGTCTTTTGTGCAGTCCACATGGAGGTCCTGTCCATAAAATGGCCGCTGATGGAGGGTCATGTGACCAGGCAAACCACCTCCATGTGATGTCTCCTCCATTGAAATACACTGCACCTGCACTAAACTTCCAACAGTGCAAGTACAGTGCAAGGTGTATGTGAAGAGAGGTGCTTTGCCTGGTCACATGACCCTCCATCAGCATTTTATGGATGGGACCTCTTTTTCGACAGCACAAAAGACTTGGCAAAGAAGGGGGGGGCAAACCTTATGAAATAAGGACAAGAATAGGCATTTCTATCATAGGGCTGGCAGTTCAGTTCCACAAAATGCGGAATGCACACAGCCGGGTATCCATGTTTACCGTCGTCTGAATGGTCGACGGATACTGTCGTCAGTATGGGCCCTTATATGGCCGCATCCACAGCACTGTGCATACTAAAATGCTGCACATTCCAAAAAATTCAAAAAGGGGTCTGCTCTAATTATAGACTTCCTTTCAGATTAGGGTTGGGATTGGTTAGGAGTTAGATGTTTTGTTTTGCACGCTGTTCCCTTTGTCTAATAATTAGGGATGAGCGAACTTCTGTTTTCCAAGTTCGGCGTACAAGCTTCAGGTTTGGGTTATCTAAGAATTCCATTATGTATTCGGCTACCATGGACCATAAATTATAGCGGAATCCATAGTGGAATTCTTAGATAACACCGAACTTGAAAACAGACGTTCGCTCAACGCTACTAATAATACATTTGGCTTAAAAGGTCAAATCAGTCAGAAACCATTCAATATGGTTAATACACACAAAAATACCAATATACAAAATACCTCTTTGATCTTGGTCACCCAATTTCCCACTAATAGCCATATTGCTCTGCGTGACCCCATAAATACATACCTGTCTCGTTGCATCTGGGGCTTTGAGGAAGAGTGCATTGATTACTGCAATAGCATATGTCTGAATCTCTTGATCTGTCCTTGGGGCAAAATAGATACAAACCATTAAAATGCAATATACTGCAAGCTTACAATAAACATGATATGATATATGATCATCATCATATATGATATATAATAAACAAGATATGTAGCAGAGCTATATTTCTCAGCTTAAAGTCTACTTTAGCTCCAGCTATATAGGAGAAAAGATTTTTCTGCAGGACAGGTGCTCCAGTAGAGTCAGCACAGTAGGATCCCCGATCAATGGTGCAGTTTAGAAGCAACATGAAAGTAGATGAAAGTAAAGGCTAATGAAAGTAAATGGCAAAATAAAGTAAAATAAACAGCTTCTCTTATTCGTCAAGACCTAGCACACCCTTTCTTAGGATCAATCCCAAAGGCTGGAACTCTGCCAATGAGAATAAAGGCATATCAAATGGAAAAATTAAATTAAAACGTTAAAAAGATGGACCTCTTGTCTAAGACATGACACTGATGACTATAATAGGAGAATGGAATAATGTCTGTTTACCCTTGAAGATGTGGAATTAACTGTCCAATTGAAATTTCCTGTGCAACCTTCTGATAAAGATCATGACTGTTCAAAACCATGGATTCAAGAATTGCTAGAGACCGCTGTAAAATAGAGACATCCATGCCTGACTTGTTCACAAAGCTGGCAATCTGAGGATAAGAAAGTTATTTAGAGATCATGTCAATCATACCTTTTAGAGCAAGGTAACATTAATATATTTTTATAGAATTTCTATCTACCTACCTACATACCTATTGGAAAGAAAGTTTTGCAATTTTTGAATTTCTCTGCTTTTAACACAGATAGTGATAACTCATAAAATAGTTACTATTTAACATTATCCATATGTAAACTTTATATTGGCATCATTTTGTAAATGTGATTTTATTTTTTTAGGATGTTAGAAGGCATTCAATTTTAGAACCTGTTTTTAAAATTTTCCAGTAAATTCCAAAAACCCACTTTTTAACACACCAGTTCCATTATGAAGTCACTTTGTGGGTCTTACATACTAGAAACCACCCATAAGTTAGCCCATTTTAGAAACTACGCCTCCCAAGTTACTCTAAACTTATTTTACAAACGTTGTCATATATAGTTTTTTGTACTGTATGTTACTATAATTAAATATATACCATATTTTTATCTTTATAAGTGTCACGCGCAGGTGTGGGGGGAAAAACCAAACTGAGCATAGGAGGGAAAGGAGATTAGGCCTAGAAATTAAGGAAGGAAGATGGACACCTCCTACAGGAAACCCTGGAACTAATGACAGGAATGTGTCTACCTGTTCCTCCAAAAGGAAGGACGAACAGGAGTCTCCCTTAGGCCTAATAACAAAACAACAGGGAAAAGTAACAAAACACACAGAAGGGAAAAGTAAACTTATCTTTCAATGAAGAAATGGAGGCTCCAGGATCTCAAATGAAAACCAAACTACTGCTCACCACAACAACAACTGAAGCTATAAACTGCAAGGAATAGTGGGAGATGAAGCAATAAATAGGGGAGGGACAATTACCACACCAGGAACACCTGAGGGAAAAGGGTGTTGTAAATACCAACAACAAAAGGAAAGCATGCCAGATTATACCACGTGTTGCCAATCTGACAGACCTCCTGTTACCTGTCACAGGAATGTCCGTGACAATAAGACACACTTTCCCACTATAAAGCGAATACTAGTGAGCGCATTATGAAAGCACTCACTAGTATGCATTAGGTGCAGGGAGCGGGTGAAGCGATGTCGGTATTCACCCTCCCTTGTCTTCTTTTCTGGGGCCGCACTGCAGTTCCTGATCGAGTACAGCATCAGGACGTAGGACGCTGTCAGGTGACAGCGCAAGTGAAGAAGTGAGCGGCAGAGCAGGAGAGGTAAGTGAAATTCTTTATTTTACCTCTGATCTGAGGTCTTATGGGGGTCTGATCTGAGGTTTGATATGGGGATCAGAGATCTAATATGGGGGTCTGATCTAAGGTCTGTTATAGGATCTGAACTGAGGTCTGATATGGAGGGGTCTGATCTGAGGTCTAAAAAAAAATTTTCTTATTTTCTTACTCTAAAAACTAGGTGCATCTTATAAAGAGAAAAATACAGGTGGTTTTGATGGACCTGCTGGGTCCTGGAAAAACCCTTTAACATTTGGCAATGGGGAACTGAGAGCAATAAAAAGAAAAGAAACTTGTAATATTCAAACATTATTGCAATCAAAGGAAGAAGTAAAGAAACTTGTACATTATATGTAAGAAACTATACCAACAACTAAAGTCTCTACTACTGCATGTAATACAGCATGAAAGGCTTCAACTCTTCTCTCCCCTGGAGCTACAACTGAACGATGGCAAATTATTTACTGAAAAGAATTTATAATCTATAAGCAAAGACATGTGTATCATATTTTCTTTTTGTCCAGAGGAGGTAGTAATGGTGAGTAGAGCAGCTCCTCTGGTATTACATTTCTAATACATTCCAAGAGAGGTGCCCCAGGAGCCACTACATTATATATAACCAGAAAATTCCATTAAAGGGCCACTTGGTTTTCGTAAAACTTTTGATAAGTCACAGAGACATATCAAAAGTTTTGATTGGTGGAAGTCTGAGTGCTATCACCTCCATGATCTCTAGAATGAAGATAGAGAAGAGCTTTCATATGTCAATCTCTCTTCTCACTGCAGGAGATGGGCCTATAAACTTTCTATTCCATCTCAGTCTCCTCCAGCGAGGAGAGAGAGAGAGCGATGATAGTGCTTCATGCTGGGACTACTTATTTTTCTCTAATACAGAATATCTGATAATCCAGCAGCTACCAGGACCCTTTGACAGGATAATAGGAATTGGAGCAGAGTACGTTCAGCTGCAGAGCTGCATGCTAAAAATGCATAAAGTATTACCATATCAGCAAAGTGGATGAGATTTTAGGAAACCTTACCCTTGAACTGTGGAACAAATCTACAGTGTAAATTGATTTGTGTAGTGGAATTTAATCCTGTGGCATATCAATTTATGCTTTGGATTTTCAAAGTGGAATTCATCCTTTGAAAACCATAGGGTAAATTCGGCAGCAAAATCTGTGGCTCATATTCCGCTGCAGAAGATACGTCTGCTGTGGCCGTACCCTTACTTAGATGTTTTTATGGGACTGTGTGGCACATAGGAGAAATTAAACATTTACTCACTTTTTTAATAAATGCCACTGAGAACGTATCCCAGGACACAATACCGTGATCCATCAATTCAACAAATGCTGTCAACGTATAGGAAAGCATCTCTCCAAAACTGTAAAAACAATTTAAAAAAAAAAGAAGACAAAATGAGCAGAAAACAAGCATATTTTAAATACTGAGCAAGACTTTAGGCTGAGAAATGTGTCACACAGCAGGTACCAGAAACCCGCCAAAAGGATTCATTTGTTGTCAGCATTCATGAACATACTTTATTGTAGAAAACAAAGCCTGGCATTACAAATTGTATTTTTCCACATAAAAAAATTATCAAAAAACAACCATTCCAGACTTGTGAAGAACATGGTAAGCTACATCAGTAACAATGCTGTTGTAAATTCATTTTTTAATATTTTACAACAATATAAATTATAAACATACATAAAATAACAATAATCAAAATCCCCATCAAATCTGTTAACAGTTTACATAGATCTATGCTTTTAATATTACATTATTTGATTTACGTATTCTCATCATTATTTTTTTTTACTATTCTCGTACTAAGTTTGCAATACAAAAGCAGAATCCTGCAAAGCAAATCGGTAGTAAATTTACATTTTAGCTTATGACACTAGAGGTCGCTAGAAAACTGAAAATAAAAGCCACTAAGCTTATATGCTCACAAAGTACCATATATAACAAAGAATTCTTAACATATATTATGAAACTGTCTAATTAAAAAAAATCTGACAACCAGTATACCTTTCTTCAAAGATCACAATACCTGAGTTTCCATATAAAAATTGTGAATGACCCAGGTGAATAGGCAAATATTTATAAAGGATTAAAAAAAAAGGGTAAATTGAAAGTGGCTCAGAGGCAAAATGTCATAGCAGAAAATTTCTATGAGCTGTGGAAACTGTATTTACACAAACACAAGATGTGAAATACAAGGAAAAGTTTAAAAAACACATGAATTAAAAGGAGTTTTAATGCAGAAATGGACATGGATTCCCACTGCATTGCAAACAGTGAAATTCGTAGCGGAGATCTACAGTGTGTGGATCAGATTATGTAAAATCTGATTTCAATTAAAGGGGTTATCCTGGAAGGATAATGATGACCTATCCTCAGTGCCGGGACTCGGACCCTTTGCGGCTTTGTAAGCACAGCCCAGTACATTGTGTAGCAGCTGTGCTTGGAATTGCAGCTCAGCCCCATTGACTTGAGAGCGCCCTTCTAACAACTGATTGGCACTGGTCCCGGATGTCAGACCTCCACAGATCTGATATTGATCGATCTACACTAAGTACTGGTCATCAATATATTTTCCCAGATAACCCCAAAGATGCAGTTAAGATGCATGGCCAGCATCTTCTCATAAATTAGGTGAATCTTCCAGCCTAAACTGCTGACCTATGATAGAGTCCTCCGTGTGTGCTGTATCATGGCTCTGTACAATTAGGAGGTTATACAGAACCACGATAAAAGCATATGCATGAAGCATTAAAGGGAATCTGTCACCAGTTTTATGATGTCCTAAGGGCAACATAAACTAGGGAAAATGCTGGGTCACCTTCTTTAATTGACCCAGCCATTTTACCAAAATCTTATACTGAATAGCTCCAGCGCATGCCAATGAGTCCTGATATTCATAAGCTCATGGCACTCCCCACCCACCTACTGCTAATTTATATGGGAAAACCTGTCAGAGGCAGGTGGACGGGGAGAGCCAGGAGCTCATGGATATGGGACTCATTGGCATGTGCTGGAGCTGTTAGGATATAAAAGTGAGAGCAGCAGAAAACTGCTGACAGATTCCCTTCAATGTTGTAGTTTTCGTGTCAGTGTGAATGGGTGACCTCGATTTTTGCTTCATAATTGACAATAATATAACAATGTTCAAGAGTCAACCACATAGCATTATTAACTTTTCTATTACCATTCCTCACACAGAATCTTTATCTATATTGTTTTATGTCTGTGTCTATTGTTGTTGTGGCTTCAAGAGCTTGGGCTGCAGAAGTCATTGATTGCTTCAAAATACTTTTTTAGCTCTCCCTCAGAGAATGAGATCAGCTATTCCAAGGTTATCACTAACAGATTTAAGCTGTAGCTAAGAGAGTACAGATCTTTACTATATAATATCTCCAATATGGGCCAACAATTCTCCAGCCAGTCTACAAAATAGCCCACATAAGAGAAGAAAAAGAATTGAACATGAAGCAGTCGATATTCAAATCAATGGTTACCAGTGTAATACAGAACAGGATAGGTCCTCCACAGTGAGTAAAGCTGATCACACCAATTCGAATATTGTCATCTGTATCCCTGTGATTTAGGCTGGGGCTAGATGGTGATCTTAGCATTAACAACCATTACATGACTGAACATCACACTTAGGGCCCATTCACACGACCGTGTGAATGGGTCCGCATCTATTCCGCAATATTCCGCAATAATTCACCTCTATGAGAGCGGGCAGCCACAGCATGCATAAAAAAATAAAACATGTCCTATACTTGTCCGCAAAAGCACACAAGTATAGGCATTTTCAATGGGGCGCTCGTTCCGCAACGTTCGGCCAGGCGGCACCCGTAGTATACGGCCGTCTGAATGGGGCCTTACACTAAGCTACATTGAAATATAGTAAAAGTGAATGGAGTCATTTAGCGACTCGCAGATTGCCATGACTGTGACAAAACCGACGCTGTAGGGCTGTGATATAGCATAATAAAAGTTTGATCTTCAGTTGCGTCATAGGTGTTGTGGCCAAGACCGCCTGGTAGCCCAAACCCTAAATGTTCAACTAACTTTATGTTGTAGTTTGGTCAGTGCAAACTAAACTTAATGATTGCAAATCATTAACTCTTTAAACAAGAGATGTGTAGAAAATTATCTTAAAAAACATAAAAATATTTTCTTAATAAATGCAATACTAGATTTTGTATAAATTTTTATACTGAGACCTATAGGTTTACCCTAAAAACAATTATTGGGAATAACTGTTTGTTCCTGATAACTGCATTTACATACATTGATCATCCTCTCCATAGGGGAACGAGCGATCGCTACTGTAAACGCTCCTCCCTGAGTATCACTGTGCTAGCAATAGATTCCTGTTTATACAGGGTGATGTGCTACCAGCAAACCATAATCTAGCAAGCCACAGAAATGATGTTATCAACCTAGTGATCAGATGATCAGCAGCACAATCATGTAGGGCAATTATTAGGAGCGCTGGTTCCCAATAATTGCCCCAATCATCGGCCTCTGTAAAAGGGCCTTAAAAATAAGCCACTAAACATCTGACAAGTAGGGGTTGGTCTCCAGTGAGTGCTTTGTCCACTCACTGTTTACCAGGCACAGGTCTGAACATTTTGGTAGTGCCGGTGACTGTACTACTGTATGACCTCCATCGAGGGTGCAAATGAAAAAGAAATTTAAATAATTGCAAATATACCAAGTTGTTGTGCTCAAAGATGCATAGATGTGAATGGGGACCACTGTCAACTTGGGGGTAATTACAAAAAAAACTATCCACTTGCTCGTTCATCTTGTCATACTATAGCTGGAGGCGGGATACTTTATCGTGGCCAACCCTGTAGAAGGGAATAGAAACCCTTAACAGATTTTATGCTGGGTATCATTATTTTTGGAGACTGTGTCAATGTGGTTACATTCACACAGCGATTGTAGTTCGATACAGGAGACATATATTCAGTTCTAATAACAGTATCAAATACTGCAGAGCAAAGCAGGGAAACTTTTACCAAAAGTTAAGTGTAGGAAACGTTCTTGGCACTTAAATGGTCAGACAAACCCCTTTTTATAGAAAGGTTGGGATGGTAATCAGCTGATCACTGAAGCAGCATCCAGGCATTTCCCCAAATGAATGACCATCCATGCAACATATGGACAAGCTGAGTCTACAAGACCAGGCTCTCCATTCTGACATGGGTTCATGTTCTGAGACAATTCCTTCTTATACAAAGCAGCAGTATAACCATGCATCAAAATACAGCATTAGGGAGGGTAAGTAAATAGTGGACTGCATGCAAATTAAATGGAGATCCAGGAAAATCTTACCAAGGCTTCATAATCTTCTGCAACTTTTGATATTTGCTGCAAAAATATAAATATGGGGGAAAGTGAGCAAAAACAGTCAATCTACAACAAATATATACAAGTACATGTATTGTTTGCACAGTCAAACAGTCAAGTCTGAGTACCAACAAACACACAACTTCACATTCTTATACATGTCCAGCATGTGTGGATTTACTCTGATCATTTTTCAGAATAAGCGCTGCCAGCGGATTTCTTCCGGTCGATACACTGCCGGAATGCAGAGAGGTCTGGCCAGCCTTAGATGTAAACCTACCAGTTAATTAAGACACTTACACTCCAGCAGCAGTCTCTCCATCTATATCTCTGCCTCTGTCTTTCTGCAGCAGCCCCTCCTTTCTCCTCCCCCCTACCCTCTCCACAGACTTCTATGTAAGCTGATCCATCAGTGAGCAGGCAGCCAGTAGTAATGAGAGAATCAATTATAAGCAAATCAAACTTGTTATGAATCTCCCAAAAGAGTCTAATTTTGTCAAATCCGAAACTCTTGTGAATTGTGCCATATGAATTCCTCGAAATGGAATCCACCATTTTACAAATCAGAAGACAGAGAAGTGATATTTTTGGCCCTTTTCTTTTAGTTAAAAAACAAGCAAGCAGTCGGGCTGTTTGTTACCTCCGGCTAGCATCCATTCACCCACAGTAATATATATTGCTGTTACTTTGACATTACTTATGCTGTCTTGGTGCAAGAGCTTTAAAGAGGTCAAATACAGTCCTAGGAGAACTCAGACTGTCATACATGACTTTTCAGGACAACTGGGGCACTTTCAGTTTAGACCAAATCAAATCTCACGGCCATTTTGACACGAATTAGACCTGAGATGATTGTTTGGAAAAGCCAGTCTTTGGTGAAGACAGACTTGAGCTGTGAATTGAGATTTAGTGAAAATGAGGGGGACACCAGGAGAGGAGTCTGATGAGAGGAGAAGGAAGCATCTTGTTCTGATAGGATATAAAGTTGCTTATATCTGCTTGTACAACTTTTGTCTACAAGGGGAAAAACAGAAATTGTATGAGGAATGATCTGCAGCTCTAGATAAAGCAACTGTATCTGTTATAAAATGTAGTTACAATGAGATCATGGGAGTTGTGGTACAAATTTCTTTTTTTACAGAGAAAATAACATTGTATGTCAAAATTAGATTCATGATTTAAATGATACTGTATGTCCTATGAACTGGTATGATATAAAGGAGATAAATGCAGACACACAAACCCTTCTTAAATTATTAAAAGGGAGCCACAAGGGAAATTATAGACACTGAACTTGGAGAACTCAGATCTCAGATACTGCCAAGGACATCAAGTGTGCTGGCTTACAAGTGATACACAAAGGAAAGCTCTGTTTATTGGCCCATATTGGCATTTGTGCTGGTGCTTGGCAACCTGTAGATTTTTACACGGAAAATATGCAGGTTAGTGGACTAAAGAATATTGGCTATTTCAATTTCCTTTTACTAAGACGTCTATCAGATTTATGTTAAAGCAATATCTAGGCATCATGTAAAGAGTATCTGTTACCAGACGCATGCTGTAATTAATATTAGACTGTTTAAACGTGGACTATTTGTTTTTTGGCTGACAAACTACAAAACCCAAATGTCACATAAAAGTGAAGCAGGAATTGTTAAAATCCCATTTCGCTTTTGAACTTGGAAAAAACACTTGCTGATTTTTTTCCTCATGTTTGTGTCAATTCAAACACATCTTATACAAGGTGGCGAAAAATGAAAAAGTAGCCCATCTCCAGCAATATTTTTTTTTTATTACCCACAAGTCAATAAAGATGCTGAAAGTGGTCCCCATTCACGTCTATGCATCTTTGAGCACGTTGGATTATGTTGGCCGATACTGTTTGTGATGCTGTGGATTGTGTTTGCGATGTTTTCCTTGAGTTCATCCAGGGGATGTGGATTGTTAGGGGACACTTTCTGTTTTAAATTTCCCCACAGATAAAAATGGCATGTGGACAAGTCTGGGGAACACGGTGGCCATAATCCCTTACTTAGTTTGCTCCTCTGTAAACAGTTCATGAACCTGTGCCAGTGAGTTCCATGAGGTATAGCATGTTGCTCCATCTTGTTGGAAAAAGCAGGACATTTTTTCTTCTGGTGTTAGTTGGTTGTAAAACTGTTCAAAGATGTCCAGGTAAATTGTTGTATTCACAGTTGATCTGAAGAAAATTGAGCCCACCTATCGTGTTCCTGATACTGCGCACCAAACACCAATTTTTTGGTCGTGAAGTGGTGTTTCATGAGTCAAATGGGGATTTTCAGCAGACCAGTACCTTGTATTCTGGGAATTTACATGACCTGATAAATGAAACCAAGCAACAGGTCCAAATGTCTGTCAGCAATCATAGTGAGCAACCAAGTCCAGTAATTTACGTGTTAAGCTTTGTCTTTCAGTTGCACACACGTTATTTGGCATGGTTTCAGGTTCAGAGATTTCAGCACTTGCTGACACGTAGTTTGTGATTCACGAACTTGCTTCAAGTTGATTTTTGGGGGCTACTTGCAATCCACTGCTGAATTTCATGCACAACTTCAACCATCCTGATCAATGGAGGCTTTGGTTTCTTCATGTTTGCAACACAGCCAGTTTGATGTCCTTTCCGAATCAGACTGACTACAACGTTGAGCTGGTGGTTTTGTTCTTCGGTACTTATCAGCAATGGTCTCCTGCATTTCCTTAATTGATCTACTTCGCACATAGCCTTCCACAATCACTATTCGCTGTTCCAGGGAGAACACCATCTTTCTGACAAAATAGGCCACTTTTATCAAACTGAATAATAAATCAGTCTTAGTTGCCCATAGCAATCAATCGGAGCTCAGCTTTCAGTTCCTACAGGGCTCTGAAAAATGAAAGCTGTGCTCTGATTGGTTGCTATGGACAACTAAGACAGATTTACTATTACACAGTTTGATTTGGAGATATTGTAGGCGGACTGCTTTTTCGTGGGCCACCCTGTATAACATCACATATTACAGATAATATCAATTGTTTTGCCATAGTCAAATGGTTTTTATTCTCTTTCGTGTGGCTGTTTGCCACACATCACCATGTGTGAACGTAGCCTTCAATATCAGATCGTCGGAGATCCAACACCCTGCACTCTCGCCAAATCAGCTGTTTGGGAGTAGCTCTGGCACTGGAAGTAGGTACTGAAACTACGTGGCTCTGTCCATGGATGGAGATGGTTACTGCACCGCTGCTCCTGTTCAAGCTCTACTCGTGAACAGCTGATTTGATATTGTTGACCTATCCTGAGAAAAGGCCATCAACGTAAAAAAAAAAACTGAAAAATCTTTTTAGGCTTCGTTCACCTCTCTGGAGATCTGGCAGGCTGTTCCGGCATAGAGCAGCCTGTCGGATCCTCTGCTTCACAGAAATGCTGGGTTTTGGCCGAACATAAACCGTTGCATGCAAACACCAGAAAAAAATCTATGTGTGATACCAGCCACAGACACATTAACGGGACATAGAAAACATTTTTTTAGAATGTTTGGCTTTTTTTTTTAATTTCAGTAGAAAAACTCTAATAATAGGATGACCTTAGTCTTGAAATTAATGGATTATCAGATTTTTATACTGTAGGTTTGAATATAAAATTTGGGGGAAATTGATCAAAGACCAGCATTTTATATCTGTCTATGATATCTCCTAAGCTGCAATGGATGTAGCTAAGTTATGATGAGGTGCAGGCTTCGTCATATATTTGGTGTATCCTTCAGCAGTCCGGTCCGGGCACCTATACAGAAGTCTATGGCAGCTCCGAGCAGCTGCAGATTTCTGGCGTAAATAAAGATAAATAAGCCGAGCCCACTTGTCCTCTCACCCCCACCACGGTGTAGAAATGCCACTTGCATCAATATTTTGTTGCAGTGGCATTTAAATAAACCACAAGTTAGTGCCTTTTTTTGTCAGGAAAGTGGTGTGGGCTGAATGATAAATTTCCCCCCTAAATTTCTAATTTTTTTTTATGAGTGGGAAATCACATCATAAACTTTCACATGCAAGTATACAAATTAAAAGTAGTGAATGTTTTAATCTAGAAGGAAAAATGCAAGATTAAGAAAGGGGAATTGACTTAATGAACCCAAATCTTTATTAGAAAATGAGTTCTTCAGATTTGTTCTAAGCAAGAAGTGCGCTTCCGTACTGCAGAAGAATCAATGTTAACAATGCCCCACAGTCTCATAACTTACAGAGCAAAGAAGCAAAGAGTAATTGAAGGCACAGGCTCCTGAGTATTCCCTTTATACCCTTGCAGTAAATGGGATTTGGCTGTGGTTCACTTTTCTTTTAATTACATTTCCTCAAAGGTATAATTTTGGAGAAAGGATAATGTCAGACACAACTCTCGCTCCTGCACTAGAAGGCCATTTCTTTAATCTTTTTAATGCTATATGGGTCTGTTGTAAACTAAGCTGCACTGCAAACATTGTGCTTGTCTTCTTAGCAGGTAATCAGCTTCATATCCTCCCGTGCTTCCCTATCTTTGCTGCCTATTATTACAAATCCCGAGAGAAGGTTTTTAATCCTTTATCAACTCAATGTGTATGGAAATGCCTGGTCTGACATTAGCTAGGATCATGCAAAAGATTAATCCGATTCAAAAGGTCTTAAAACTTTGAAAGGATTTCGGTCACACTTTATGTCAACACAAGAAGCAATAAACTGGCAAAACAGAATAAATTCTTTAAACTATAAGACTGGGCTCACATCATATTTTCTTCATTCATTTAACATATACAAAAAACGTATACGTTAACGGATGCCTTCAGACTCATGGCATACAGTGGCATCCGTTCACTATAGTTACACTGTAATAAAAAAGGAAACTTTTTTTACTGGACTCTGCAGGATAGAAAAGTGTAGTGCACTTTTGTATCTTTTTTTTCCCCCCCAACATATACGTTTAACGGATGGCAAAAACGTGATGTGAACCCACCCTTATAGAACGTCAAAACTGAAGTGGTGAAATGGTCACATCTGGAGAGGTACCAAGCTGAGATGAAAAGCTAGAATATACTCTATAAAGTACAGCATATTAGCTCAGAACAGATAGATTGTTCTGGTCATGTGTCCTTATTTATGATATGACCTGTGTGTCTAAAACTGGCAGCAATATCCAAAAATACCAGACCTATGAATGGGCACACCCAATACATATAGCAACCTATAAACAACAGTGTGACTTCCCAAAATAATCAACTAAAGAATCGAAGGTAAAAATATAAATCTTTATTTAGCCAATTAAAAATATATATTAATAAAATGGAGGAATCCACATATTGGAGAGCAAAAATAATCTAAAAACAACAATAGCAGTAACCCCACTAGTGAGGGGCTCACACACATGCAGCCTGAGACACCCTAGCAAAAAGGAAAAGTGCATTCATGACCAGAACAAAGTTCAACAAGAGACCACAGTGTGACTAAAACAGTCTACACACCAAAGAAGCAGAATTACTTATATGAATGCACACACAATAGTCATATACATATGCCATGCCGTTATAAAGCTAAGTCCCAGTAAAGCTCTTTGTCCTGTCACCCTTGAGGAAGCCTGTCCTGGCGAAACGCGTCGGGTGAGTGGAGGGCCATCATGCAGATACGCTTTACTGGGACTTAGCTTGGCATATGTATATGACTATTGTGTGTACATTCATATAAGTAATTCTGCTTCTTTGGTGTGTAGACTGTTTTAGTCACACTGTGGTCTCTTGTTGAACTTTGTTCTGGTCATGAATGCACTTTTCCTTTTTGCTAGGGTGTCTCAGGCTGCATGTGTGTGAGCCCCTCACTAGTGGGGTTACTGCTATTGTTGTTTTTAGATTATTTTTGCTCTCCAATATGTGGATTCCTCCATTTTATTAATATATATTTTTAATTGGCTAAATAAAGATTTATATTTTTACCTTCGATTCTTTAGTTGATTATTTTGGGAAGTCACACTGTTGTTTATAGGTCGCTAAAACTGGCAGTAGTCCATTTTATGAAGAGTGAACCTGTGTCTCACATACAGTATTTTTCACCCTATAAGATGCACAGTGAGTACGTCTTATGGGGCAAATACTAATTTCAGAAGGCACCGCTGTTCACAGTAGTGCTGCGCCCCAGCTTTCCCTAGGCCAGTGACGACACATTAATTGGTCATATGGCCTAGTAGCCACTCAACCCCATTCAAATGAAAGGGGATGAGCGCGAAACCAAGCACAGCTGCAATATAATGTACGGCACTGTGCTTGGTGAGCTGCGAGAAGGCAGTGACACTCACAGGAGCTCTGGTGCCTTCTCAAACAGCTGATTGGCTGGGGGTCCCGGGTGACGGACTCCCACCGATAAAGATACTGATGGCCTATACAGAGGATAGGTCATAAATAGGGATGAGTGAATCGACTTCAGATGCTTCATCCAAAGTCGATTTGCATAAAACTTTGTTGTAATACTGTACGGAGCAGGAGCTCCGATGAGCTGAAGTTATTACTTCGCCATTTGGAACCGAACTCGAGTTTGGTATCAAGGTTTTTTACAGTAATAATTAATTCAGTAAGTTATTACACAAAGTCTCACGAGATTGAGAAGTAATAACTTCGGCTCATCAGTATTACAACAAAGTTTTATGCAAATCAACTTCGCATCCGATGTCGATTCACTCATCTCTAGTCATCATTCTCAGAAAACCATTTTAACACTGGGGTCTGATCTGAAGTCTTATTAACATTGGGGGTTTGATTGCTGGTCTGATCTGAGGTCTAATGAAAAATATATATTTTTTTTATTTTCCTCCTCTAAAACCTAGGTGCGTCTTATGGGCAGGTACATCTTATAGGGCAAAAAATATGGTAGGTCATTTTACATACAACATACTGTACTCTGATGTGTCTTTAACAACCACATATTAGTTGCAGAATTGAAAGTATTCCACAAAACCAAATTGTCGTTAGGAGTACCAAGAATTCTGTAATACCTGAACAAATCAGACCTTATACACAAACTATTCTAGCCAAAAGTGCCAAAGTTGAACAAAGCAAGAAATAACACCAATTTGTTAGAAGAGTTTTTATGCCGTGGGCCTACTGAATCCAGTTTTGTACACCGGCCTCCTTAGAGAATTTCAGAATGTATGGATAGCAAGTGAAACTTACTCTGTACCACTTTCCACCATTTGTGTAAGTAGGTAAATGCCATCCAGGTTTATGAATTCTTGAGCAAAAGTAACATCTCGTGAAAATCTGGCCAAATCCTTTAGCGCTTCTAGCTTGACGTCCATACTTGAAGACTGGACCCTCTCATGGAGCTTATGAGCAGTGTGAGTCTAAGCATGGACACAAGAAACAGTAGATCGGTAAATGCAATTTCTTTATCTCACACAACCCTATGAAGGTACACATATAAAACCGGACATAAAAAAAAAGAAAGTGGAGAACACTTTATGAATTTTTAAAAATATTTGTACACTTCAGAGGTGATTGCTGGAGCCATGCAATAATAAAATAAAAAAAATAATACCAAAACATAACTTACTTGAGTACTTCTTACAGCTTTAGGCTACACCCACATCTATGGTCTGTAAATCCGGTAGTCTGTTCCAGCAGAAGAGAAGACCGTCCGGCATAACCAGACACTGACAGGGCCCATTGGTTCACTATAATGGTACCAGTACGTTTTCCAACAAGAATACAGGCAGCGTTTTTGGGGGTTTTTTGAAGGGGGGGAAGAATTGTCAGCGTCATGTGCCAGAACAGACTACAGAATTTACCAAAGATGTGCAGCCTAAGAAAACATATGTTCATATGTCTAATTTTTGCTATTGATCTTACACAAACAGTGGCACATTATAATACTTAATGTGAATTATAGCCTGCAACTACGACTGAGCAGAACAACAGAAAAGATTACTGGAGGTGTAATGGCATAAGTGTAATCACACTTATAAATTATAGAATGTACCTTAAAAATCATCCGAGAAAAGTTCACTGACTAATGCTAGATGTTAAAAAAAGTTATCCTCTACTCACCTGAAAGGGGAGAACTGTTAGACTGGTGGGGGTCTGACCAATGGGATCCCCACCGATCATGAGGACGGTGGTCCCAGGCCCCAATATGCATAGAGTGGCAAGTATAGAATATGCACTGCCTCCTTATTTATCTCTATGGGAATCCCAGAGACTTTGGTTGGGGCTGTTTTGCACATGCTCAACCAGACCTCCATGTAAACAGGGGGATAGAGCACATTCAGGTAATAGGAGAGGGTTCCAGTGTTCAGACCCCGCCACCAATCTGTCAGTTATTCCCTGTCCAGTGGAAAGGAGATAAAGGAGAATTCAGATTGGAACAATTTAAGGCTAGGTTTCACATCATCGTTTATTTTTCAGTTTTTCTGATCCGTCAGAAGAACAGAAAAATAAAGAAGAAATGGAACTTGTATTTTAAGCATCCGTTATGCTCTTGTATGCACATATGGCATCCGTTTTAGCCATTTCCATCTGAGATCCATTATTTTGGACGGGAAAAAAAAAGTTCTGTATCCAAATGGATCCGTTTTATTTTCTGCATTTTTCAGTTGTTCTGACGGATCAGAAGAACAGAAAAATAAACGGTGGTGTGAACCTGGCCTAAGAATCACTGCCAAATCAGTACTTACTGGTGATGATGTCAACCGCAGAATGGCTCCATTTTTAATCTCATTACGATTCTGAAACAATAAAGTCATTAATATAATACCTCTGTGTACAGACACACACATAAGATCACATTCATTCCAGAACCGTTATGGAGTCTGTCTCCTTGATATCATCCTCCATCCTTTGTGAAAAGGCCTTTTACTGGATTTTTATTCAGTCAGGTTGGACACTGATATTGTACAAGGCCTGGCAATTAGTGCTCCAGTACATGAAATAGCATTTCATAGTGTTATGGTCAGGGTAAAAATCTTTCACTAGAAACATAGCGGGCATGTTTTAAAATATAAATTTTACATTGCTAGAATGCATCTAAAATAAAATAAAATGAAACTACCAACTCTTAGTACTGTTCCTGTCTTTTACTGAGTAAACACCCACAGTGCAGGAAGAAAAAGCAAGTGACCCCTTGACTTTAATAACCTGTGGATCCCCTTCAGCGGCAATCACCTCCAGCAAACATTTCAGAGAGCTAGCAATAAGGGCTGATTCACACAAACAGTCTGGAAATCATGTTCCGTGTGTGAGCCTGATCCTCCATGTGAGCGGGAGGCATTATACTGATTTATAATGCTGTTTGCATGACCTTCCTTCTACAGGATCATACTGAAATAAAGCTGTCAGTATGATTCTGTAGCAGTAAGATCATGCATAGCATTAGAAGTCATTATAATGCCATGCTGTCCTGCAAGATGAGCAATGTCCAGAATGGAAGATCATGCTCACACATGGAGCATGATTTCTGGGCAGTACATACTCATGTGAAATAGCTCTAAGGCTGGGTTCACATCACATTTTTGCCATCCATTTAACGTATACATTGGAAAAAAAAAAAAAAGAGATAGAAAAGCGTAGCATACAAAGCTTTTCCATCCAGCAGAATCCGGTAAAGAAATGTATACGTTAATGTACACATGGAACTCTATGACGATGGATGCCACAGTATAGCATCCATCAGAGACACTCATTCAACGTATATGTTTTTTGTATATGCAAAAACCGCACATCAACCACATTGTGTGCAGTAGATTAGTGTTAAGCATCAGCGCTGTCTAACACTATGTCACAGAGCCTTAAATAGTTAAAGAGGACCTATAACCTCTCCTTACATGTCTGCTTCAGTAAATACTAATGACACGCATTTATAATTTTTTCTAGAAATTTATAAATGAATTGCCAGCAGTCAGCAATAAGGGTGCCTTCACACACGGCAGATTTTGCTGTACAAATTTCAACAACTGAAAATCCATTCCATTCATTTGGATGGGGCCTGTAGAAATCAGAGTGCTTGCTGTCAAAACAACCCTGTTAATGTGAATGAAAATTATTTTCAGTCACAAACATTTCTGCTACAAATCCTGCAATGTGTGAAGGCATTCTAAGGGTCCAGCTGAGTGTTACCAGTTAGGGGTGTGTCCCTGTGCAGTCTGACACTATCCAATGAAAGTGTCAGGGAGCTCCAACTAATAACATCCAGATGGACCTTTATAGCAGACTGCTGGCAATTCCTGTATAAACTTGTAATAGGAATAACAGAGGAATGGGGAACACAAGTAGCCACTAAAACAGAGATGTCAGGAGAGGCAACAGGTTAAAGGGGTTATCCCATGACTAATGTAAAAAATTAAAATCAGACATCATATAGTACATGACAATACCTTTCTAACAAAGATAGAACCAGCCCTGTACCTCACATGGATCCAGAGATCTCCCCATTAATGTCTCTACTAGATTTATATCAAGCTGACAGCTCAAGGGGAGTGTCTTTTCTGCTACAGCTCAGGGGGCGTGTCCATGCTCTCCCTATTACAGATCAGGAGGCAGTTTAAAAGTGAAAGTGAGCATGTGCGGCCATCTCAGTGAGCCGGACACATTAATAAGAGAAAGAACAAACAGCAGGTGCTGCTATACAGATATATTTTATTGAATAACTCAGTGGCTATACAAAATGGATTGAAAACAGTAGAATATTTTTGTAGGACAGCCCCTTTAATGTATTACTCCATTCCACATCTGATATCACACACTCACATGAGCAGTAACTTTATCTGCACCAACTGTTAAGTATGATAATAGTTCTAAAGATCCCAAAAAGATACTGGCTTTGAAGATACCATAAAATAACTGATCACAAGAGTTACTCGAGTCATTTCCTGCACAATGGCATTTTAGGAGAAATAAATACTGTAATGTAAGTCACTGTGATTATATACTGCTATAAAATAGTCACTAGTGGAAAGAATGGCTTGTATATTCATATATATATGCGCTGAACAGACATGAAAGGGTAACGTGTATATATAAAAGCAGAATACTACAAATCACTCCAGACCGGCTGATCTAGTGATTTACTGCAGATTATTCTTGCTCCATAAATCCACCTGCTTAGCCATTCATCAAAGCATATTTCATGTCACTAATTAAGAACTAAGAAAATTGATTTTACACGTCATAATCATGCTCTGTTTTGTGCCAGAGAAGATACAAAATAAGTTAACAGAAAAACAACACTTTCTACGACTTTGCAATGTTAGAAATCTGTCCCTGAGCACAGGATTCATAGGATTCATTATATACTGACAAATTTGCCAAAAAAAACTGTGGTCTCAAAGATCAGCACCCTAAGAGTCCAGTACAGACTCCTATTACCTCTGGAATGCCTTCTGTTAGAACTCTATGTAGTGCCGTTCCTCTGTTAATCCTCCTGGAAATGTTTGAATGAATTGAAAATTTAGCACAACCATTTTTCTTGACAATAGAATGGTTCACACAGTGTGATTGGAAAGTACCAGAATGTGCAGGAGCACTCTCCACTGACAAGGGACAGTTAACTCATTCATACATTTACAGGAGGAATTACAGAAGTAAGGAACAAGGCAGAGTTTGAAGAAATTATGTACAGAGTTGTTCTTTTATGATAAATGCAAACCATATTTTTAAAACTTAAAAGTCATGAGAGCTGGCAGATCCTCTTTAAAGGGATTGTATTCCCTTTGTGAGATTGATTTCTGTGGGCCCCATTGCTAGGATCCACACAATCACTAAAATTAGGGTCCTAGACCGCCCACTCCTCTTCATTGCACCACTGCTGTGAGGAGAAATTTGAATGAAGCAGTGATCAGGCACGTACCTTCCCACTCCAATCCATGTCTATGAGGCCGAGGCCTGTACTTCCATCAGTTCTGTAGGCATTAATTAGAGCAATACAATCCATTCAACATTCCCCTTAATGTAGTATTCCAGGGATGAGGAACGGGGAGTTTGCACCCCCATTCTAGTGATCAGTGGAGTCCCAGTGGTGAGGCCCTCCGCAATCAGATATTTATCACTTATTCCGTGGATGAAGGTCCTTTGTGGGATGGCTCATATAACTCTTCAATATAATACTCTGGTGCAGACAACCCATGATCTGGTAGATCTGCCTCTAGTTCTTTTAGTATATGCCCTATATGACCTATTGTTTAACCACTTCCAGTCTGCCCATTGACTATAAACGTCCTGATAGTGGATCTCTATCTCTGAATGGACGTTTTAAAACGTCCTTGAGCTTTGCCCCCTGTGTGCAGCACCTGTACATAGAAGCTCCATGACTCAGCTGCCTCCTGACAGCCAAGAACATGGAGCTTTAACCTGAGACCTTTTTTCCTGGTCTCCAGGCTTTTGATCACTCTGACAAGCTGTCAAAGCAATCACAAATGTATGTACTATCTCCCTCTCATTACTGCCGGTCACAGAGAAGTTTACAACCACATATGGGGTACACATATTACTTTGTAAAAATCAGTTTGGATTACATTGGGGGCTGTAGTTTTTAAAATATGTTCATTTATGGGAGGTTTCTATTATTTTAGAACTGCAAAGGTCCTTTAAAATTAACTATTGGAAATTTTCATGAAAATCTTAAAAATTACATCTAAAATTCGAAGCCTTCTAACGTCCTCAAAAAATAAAATTCCATTTCCAAAATTATGCCAGCATAAAGTGGACATATGGTGAATGTTAATTAATAACAATTTTATTAGATATCCCTATGCAACTTAAAAGCAGAGAAATTAATATTTAAAAAAATGTGATTTTTTTCAAAATTTTCAGTAAATTTTGGATTTTTTATAAATAAAGGTAAAACATATTGACTCAAATTTACCATTAACACAAAGTACAATGTGTCACAAGAAAACAATCTATGAATAGCTTGGATAAGTAAAAGCGTTCCAAAGTTATTACCACATGAAGTGACACATGTCAGATTTGCAAAATTAGGCCTGGTCAGGAAGGGGGTAAATGGCCCGGATGGGAAGTGGTTAAATCATGTTTTTATATAAAACATTGGTGTTTTTTGTTTTAATTTTCCAAGTCACTATCTATATTTAAAAATACCTAAATCCATGCAGTGATCACACTGACCACTAGGCCTAACGGCAGGTAGAAACTTCCAGTTATGTACAGGTATATCAATGTACAGGTATCTTGTCAGTAGCCACTGCATTATCACAGGCAGGATTAAAACAACAGATAACACTGGATTCAGCATTCACAACAAGTGATATCACACCTTCTCTACTCCCTCCTGACCTCTGCACAGGTCACAGAGCATGCTTAGAAAAATCTCCCACAGAGGTCAATGAGGTCCCCTCCTGTCCACCGTCTGTGGTTCATGTGGCTGCTCTCAAAGAACAGGAAGTCTTGACATATTTTAAATCTAGTGGATAGTGTGAACACTCCATGATTTTAGGATTGTTTTGGACAGAAAAAAAAAATATTACAAAAAATAAACAAATAAAGAAAACAGCAAAAATTCTAAAAAAAAATAAATAAAAAAAGTTGCCAAAAAGCCATTTGTGAAAAGAGACTAATGGAAACTAATGCAAAGCAAAAAAGTATTTGGTTCAATTTAGATACCATAAAAAAGTATTGTGATAATCAATACCACACAAAAAAAATAAAACACCAAAAAAGCTGTGTGCATTCCACATTTTATGGAAGGTCCGGCCCATAAAAGAACAGTCAGATCCTATTTTTTGGGGGTGACTAAAAAATTGTGTTTTTTCTGTTATGGCGTTCACTACATAAGAGATATTTTTTAATATTTTAATAGTTTGGACTTTTTCGGACGTGATATGTAATTTTTTTATATGTAAAATTGGGAAAGGGGGAAATTTAAACTTTTGATATTTTGGTGGGGTTTTTTTTTACTTTTTTAAAACTTTTTATGTAATAACTATTAGCTCCCTTAGGGGATAATCTATTAGGGTGAAGAGGATTTTACACTGTCCCTGCTTCCTTTTGCTTTGTGCTTACCTGACAGCCAGGGCTTACCATGGCTTCAGTAGCATCCTGGCTGACACGGTAACATGGCACTAGGGAAGCCTAGTATTGGAAAATAGCAAATCTCGGTATCGAATCGATCCAGGTCTAAAAGTATCAATTGGGTATCAATAGTTTAAAACCAGGTGCAACCCTATTTATAACACCCACTTAGATCAGACTCTAAAGCTCAATGTGAAAAATGAAAGTCTTGTCCTGATTGGCAGCCGTGAGCATTTTACTTTTTGATATACTGTAAAACACTATGCCCCTGATTCACCAAGATCGGTTTCTTCTACGCCAGTCATTACAGGGCCTGCGCTGATGGAGGAGCCATGTAATTTATGGCACAGGTTTCATCACAGATTACACACCTTCTCTGGCAATTTTTGTGTCATTTACTGGCATAAATAATGATGAATGTTCCTGGACCAATGGCTCCACCCACACGCTGTCCTTGCCACACCTCCTTTTCATACAATTGTTAAGGTTGGTGTAAAATGATGGCTTTGTGACTTTTCTACCCCCAGAAAAGGGTAAGGGGAAAATTATGGCTTTGAAGAGAAGCTATACTAATAAATGAGCACTATGCCATTTATACAGAAGGTGATTTGAGGGTGGGGGGATTTATCATGAAGGGGAATTCTGAAAGTCTTTTTTGCAGGAGTCTGCTTGCTGAGTCAAATATAGCAAATGGTGCACAATTGTTGTATCTTTAAGCCTAACATTTCTCTCTTGAGATGTTCTTCCACTTTCTACACCCCCCACCCACCAGAGTAGGGACAAGTTTTGTAACTTTTAAAAAAGTCACAGTTGATAAATCAGGAGTGAAACCAACTTGCAAAATCTCATATACACTTTGCATATCTTTTACATGCGAAAATTTACCTGCAGTTTTTAAAATCCACAGCATGTCAATTGTTTGTGTAGTAGTTTTCCCCATACACTTCAATGAGGTTGTTAACATAAACAAAAACCACTCCAAAGCCAGACAGACTCACAGATTCCTTAGGTTGTGACTGTGCAATAATACATCATACTGAGAGGGGGACATACTGAATCCAAACAATGTCTACTTTCCTTGGTATGAGTATCTAGATTGTATTATTATAACGTATACTACTGATGTTTCTAATATTGTTTAGAAAATGTAATTAAATCTTATGAAACTTAGACAGACTCCCTTTAAAATATTAGTGGTATATCGTTTATAGGATTTTATGGTAAAAAGGTGGTTTTTCCATGCCTATTTTAACAATTTTACAATATTATTGGTTCCAGGACGACCACTGTATGTTGAAACCATTGTAAGTTGAGTAATCGGTTCCAAAGCCCCAAAATGTCATCCAAGATAAGAGAAAATGAAGATATAACAAAAATAAGCAGATAACTAAGACAGATAAGACATGTCCTTACATATAACAGTCAGGAATAGCTGCTAACTAGCAACTAATCCATCTATTTTACCAGAGAAGTGGCCTTGATTGGTTGGATCTGGGTCTGAGACATTGTATGTTGAGTCTAGTTTCAACCTACGATGGGTCAAAAAAGACCATTGTATGTTGAAAATATTGTATCCTGAGGCCATTGTATCTTGAGGGATCATTGTAATTTTAGGTTGAGTCTCCAGAATGTTTAAACAATGCCTGGAATAAAAGAGCATTAAGTCAGGCCTAGGAGCAGCAAGCACTCCTTCCCGACAGTATGCTGCTCATTCATTGGAGATGAAGCTCTGCATTTATATGCAGGGATCGCCTCCACAGTATGAGGACGAGGCATGGTTATTGCAATTTAGACAGCACGATCTGCTTCCCAGAAATGATCATTTAAATGTCTGCTTGAACAACAGTTTCACGCGATGAATGAGTGACTTACTTGTTCACAGAGTGATCGCCTGCACATGTACACAGGAAGATTGTCAGGAATGAGCACTCGCAGAAACGTTCGTTCTCAATAATCTGCATATTTATCTGGCAGTCAAAATCCACCTTAACAATAAGAATTCTGACAGACAAGTGCTTTGTAGAAACCTTTCAATCATACAGGTCCACTACACCAGCGTATGCCCTACTACAATGAGCCTTTCACAGTTCTTTTAATAAATTATTGTGTTTTTCTCTTAAATGTGTTTTCTATGATTTTTATATCCTCAGAATGGTTCATAACCAACTGATCAGCAGGGGTCCAGCCACACCCCCACCCCTTGCAGCCCTCCTCCCTTTCATCACTCTTTTCATGGGGGTCATCACCGACAGCCTAAAGAACATTACTGATAGAGTGTGAAGCAACGGCTGGAGAAGTCCTGAAAAAGCGACCACATAAGCACAGGCTCAGTGAATTATAAATTCCAGAAAGCGATGACGTTACTACTGTCATTATCTGTGGAAAAACAACATTTCCTAACCAGGCCAGACCACAAGTTCCTTTTTCCTATGTTTACCTTGAACACATTTATCCAGTTGGCTGGAAAAATGTATTTCACAGTTTAATCAGAGCAGACGCCACAGATAAAAATACATATTAACTTAATTAAATAAAAACAGCCTGCACCAAATAGAAGCTTTTTTTTTAGATTAAAGAGTAACAGAAAGGAATCCATCATTCCGTATAATTGATAAAACTATGTACTGTCTAATAAAGCAACAGCACAGTATGCTTAAAAGACATGCAAATGAAATATATCATAGTCCTGCTGAATATATACACAAGGTTTGCTTACACTGCCTCCATGTACTTTTTACCTGGACGATTACTATGCAAAATTATCCCAAAATACAGCAGTCCCCAAGATCAGTTACAGTATAACAAACTTAAAGGGGAAGATGAAAGGAACCTGTCACCATGAAATGTGTGCAATCTGCAGGCAGCATGTTATAGAGAAGGAAGAGCTGAGCAGATTATGTTATATAGTTTTATGGGAAAAGATTCAGTAAAACTTGTAATTGCTCTTTCTCCGCTGAAGAAAGTCTATTCGGCAATTACCAGTGAACGATAGCATTCTGTGTGTATACAGAGATAACCGTCAATCACTGATAAGACAGCCCTGTGTAAGGATACATTCATCTGAATATAGCGAAAAAAAAGCCATTACATATGGTCAAACTGTCAGTTTTTCACAGATGCCTTTCTGAAAAATGGGCATTTAAAAAAGATGAAGACTTTTTGAAGTGACAAGTTGTATTTTCTAATTGCACCATTTAATATTGCTGGTAATGAATTCCAAATACGTAGGGGGGAATTGGAATAAACCGTAATTCTCTCACAGTTTTTGTGGATTTCATTTTTATGGTGCTCCCCATGAAGTAAAACTGACATGTGCCTTCATTCTCCAGGTCACAGTACATTATAGAAATACCACATTTTTTAAAGTTTTTCTAGTTGAAACAAATAAAAATATTTTTTTTTGTTTGCATCACCATATTCTGACCTCCATAACTTTTTCATATTTAGGTCTACAGAGTTGTGAGGGATCATTTTTTTATGGGGAGATCTGTAGTTTTTATTGGAATTTTATGTGGGATACGTATGATATTTTGATCACTTTTTGTTCAATTCTTTGGGAGGTAAAGTGATGAAAAAATGAATAAAAATGAATAAAAAAATTTAAAAAATGAATAAAAAAAATATATAACTTTTATTGTTTTTCCCCGTTACAGCACTCACCATACAGGAGGAATAAGTCTATATTTCAATACTTTGGGCATTTTGGTATGCAGTGATGCCTATGATCATAATTTTTTACTGTTTATTTTTTTATACAGGGAAAGAGGGTGACTTAAATTTTTATATTTTTGAAATTCTTTACAGTTTTACAAACTTTTTTCTTAACTTTTTAGTCCCACAGGACCTACTGCGATCATCTGATTACCTCTCCCATAGAATGCAATGAATCACCATAGTCTATGAGAGAATTGCTATGTTCCTAAGGTGAAAGGGCTCCATAGGAACAAAGGGTTTTTTCGAAGGCCTGAGTCTGCCACTGAACTGAATGGCTCCTTCAATCTCGGCTAGGGTGTGCCCTTCAGGCCCTGGAAGCACAGAGCTCAGAGGAAAAAGACCTCTCAGATGTGAGGTGTTAAAAGTCCATCACTGGCATTGTCATCAATCATGGACTATGCCTCTGGGTGTCTATGGTATAACACAGCAGAAACCCAGCAGATGTTGTGAGGGGTTAAAGGGGTTGTTCCCCCATCAGTACCTTTTCTACTGACCTCCGAGCATGGTCGTACTCAAGGTGGTAATGCTCCCTGCCACATGGTTCTAATTCCATTGCTGCCTAGCCGGCTCTGCAGATCCCATGTATGCAGGCTTAGACATTCTGTTTGACAAGGGTCATGTGACCACTGCAGCCAATGACTGTCCACAGCAGTCACGTGTCACTTATGTTTTATGTTACTGGTTCACATGACACATAACTGCTGCAGCAGTCACGTGGCCCCCGTCAAGCAGAATGTTGCTGCAGGCAGGCAGGTAGATAGATAGATAGATAGATAGATAGATAGATAGATAGATGGAAAAATATATAAGACACAGATGTAGAGACTTATTTCTTCCTATTCTTCAGGGTCAAAAGCAAGTAAATACACACAGGATAATAAAAAATGATACAAACTGACAAAGCTTTATGAGTATGAAGCTATTCTGAAATGATCATTCCAATTATCTAACTGCTTGAAGATAGTCAAAAAGTCACTTACTTTTTCGGTGATATAAAATCCAGAGCCTTCAGCATACTGAAGTGCCAGGTCTTCATGATTCTCAATAATTGACCATCTAAAATGTGAAATTGGGAATTTTATTTTAGGTTTAAAATAGTGCGGACTAGTCCCATTCAAGAGTTTTGATAATGGTAGTGAAACAATAGGGTTTTAACAACGCTCCAGTGTTTTGTTAAACAAGTTATAAATTCAATGATGTTTCTTAGAAATCAATACCAGAAAAAAAAGTAAGATCATTTGGGTCTATACAAAAATTTTCACTTTTGTTGGCAACTAAAATAGGTTATCCCATGATTTATGCAAAAATTAACATCAGACATCATATGGGACATGACAACTTCTTTCTAACAAAGCTAGAACCAGCCCTGTACCTCACATGGATCCAGAGATCTCCCCATACATTGCTCTGCTAGGTTTATATCAAGCTGGCAGCTCAGAGGGTGTGTCCTTTCTGATGTAGTTTTCGCCTTGTCACAGTTCAGGGGATTTCAGGTTTCTCTGGATGTGCTGCTCTCTCCCTGTAACGATCACTGTCTCATAGTAGACATGGCTGGTAGCAGTTGAAACATGGAAATGAGCAACTACCGTACCTGTGCGATGTTACTGAGGTAGACATAATAATACGGGCCAGTTCACACAGAGTTTTGGTGCAGATTTTGACACATTTCTACCTAAAAATCAGCTCCAAAAAAGCCTCCCTTTCATGTCAAAGCAGCACTTTTTATTTTACACTTGGAAAATAAGCAGCATCTCCCATTCAAATGAATAGGAAGAGTAAAAAAAAAAAAAAACATGCGCAGATTCCATGCTGAATTGTGTAGGCGGATTTTCAAAATCCGTTGTGTAAACATACCCTAAGGAAAAGAACAAAAACTAGGTGGCGCTATACAGATACATTTTATTGAATAAGTGGCTATACTAATGGTTTAATTACATGCAATTACAAACGTATTCAGATTCATGGGGACAGACTGTACATACGCTAGTTTTCCTGTTGACCAGGTGAGAGGATGCGCATGTAAACATAAATTATTCACATTAAACCAATGCACATATGTGCTGATGGTTTACTAATGCTACTTACTAACTGCATGAATGTAGTGTTCCTAGTTCCATGTACAGCTAGTAATATATAGTTAAGCTACATTCTTATCAATGTAAGGGCTCATGCACACAAACATATTTTTTGTCCATGTCCGGCCATTTTTTGTCCATTTGCTGCCTGTATGTAGATCCATTCGCTTCAATGGGGCCAAAAAAAAAATATCATTGAGATGACGCAATGTACGTTCCATGTCCATATGTCTGAATGTTCATTATACGTTCCATGTCCATATGTCTGAATGTTCGTTCCGCAAAAAAATAAACCATGTCCTATTATTGTCCGCAATACAGACCAGGATAGGACTGTTCTATTATGGGCCGGCCAGTACTTCGTGGTGGCTGAGGTAATGTATGGAGCATGCTGCTGCAGTGAGTTCGACCAATAAGCAGTGGGTGCAGGCTGTATAATACAGCAAACACCCGGCTGCAATGATGGGGAATGGTGATCCCGTCATTTAACCCCTCAGATGCCACGATCAACACCAATTGTGGCATCTGTGAGGTAAGGCAGAGGGATGGGGCTTCCTCTGCCTTCCGATCGGAGCCCCCGCAGTGAAATTGCAGGGCTCCGGTTCGTTACCATGGAAGCCTAGACCCTTCTGAAACTTCCCAGGCCTGCTATGGTAAGCTCCCTGCTGTGTGCACAAACCACAGCTCCAGAGGGAATGTGTCAAAATCCTACTCACCCTAATAGATCTCTATTAGGGTGAATAGGACAAGGGATCAAAAGATCCCAGGTTCTAGGCCCCTAAGGGGGTTAAATGTTATTACTATAAAAGTAAAAAAAAATAAAAAAATTAAAAGTTTAAATCATTCTTTTTCCCAGTTTTACATATAAAAATGTATTAACAATGGCTGTTGGAGCAAGGGGAGGCAAAAACAAAAATGGAAAACGAAAAATGGGCCCAGAGTTAAATAGTTAGGTGATTGGGTGCCTCCACACAGCAGCAGAGAGAATAAGTGGCAAAACTGTTCTGTGGAACAGTTTTATTATGTCTGATAGTTATACATAGTGCAGACCTCATCAGCGACATGGACGTCACACTGTGACAAAACATAAAACTTGTCAGCTTTTTCACCCGAACATCAAAAATATTTGGGTCTTGGCTAAGAGCAGCATCTGTGGTAGATGAGCACCAGTCCACAGACCCTATATGTGTTTTTTTCTTTTCAAATTTGGAGTAGGAGAGATATGGAGAAAACACTGTGATAGTTTGGAATACTAAAAAGAGGACAATAAGGGGGAGATTTATCAAACTGGTGTAAAGTAGAGCTGGCTTAGTTGCCCATAGCAACCAGTCAGATTCCTCTTTGTATTTTCCAAAGGAGCTGTCAAAGATGAAAGATGGAATCTGATTGGTTGCAACTAAGGCAGTTTTCCTTTACACCAGTTTGATAAATGATCCCCTAAGATTTTACCTATTATCATATTTACTTCTTGTTTTAGGATAGTACACCCTATCGAAACACTGTCAAACTGTTTTAAAGTATCCAATGGATTGTTTCTCCTTTCTTTTCTAGCTGCTGTATGGGTGTAACACTGAAACACCCACATTGACTTGACCTAGAGCAGAAGCCGTGCCAAATACAAACCTGCACTTTGACACTATGGCCCTAAAAACACATTCTGTTTTCAGATATGAGATTTATATGTTATAAACTACTGATCCAAAAATGAAATAAAGAATTGACATCACTAAAACAACAACTAAAAACAAGCCCTCTTTGTGTGCATAAGGTCAGTGGATCAACACTGAATTGTACAGCTGTATCTTCTCGTTGATGTTTCAAGTTACAAGAAATAACTGATTTCTTTTTTTTACTCAAGTATATAGCGCTGATATATTCCATAGCAGTTTTCAGACATTATCATCACTTGTTGTCCCCAATGGGGCTTTCAATCTGAGTTCCCTATCAGTTTGGAGTGTGGGAGGAAACTGAAATACCCAGAAGAAACCCACTCAAACATGGGGAGAACATACAAACTCCATGCAGATGTTGTGCTTGGTCAGATACAAACTGATGAAAGGTTTCCTTACCGTTTCTACAAGACCATAAAATATCATAAATATACAAGTTGTGTGGTGGTTTAATGATGTGGAGGGATTAAGGTCCCTAACATTGGGGTGTAGCAGAGAAGGGGTTAATAGTTTTGGTCAGCTCCTGTTACCCTTAGTGTGTCATCTGCTCCCCAATGTAACAAACAGCAGTGGCGCAAGTGGTCACCTCATTAAATGCACCGATCCATGTTAATGTGTCTCCTGTCATTGCTCTGTACAGTCATGGCCAAAAGTTTTGAGAATGATACAAATATAAATTTTTTACAAAGTCTATTGCTTCAGAATGTTATAAAGAGTGATCAGCTTAACAGCAATTACTTGCAAAGTCAATATTTGCCTAGAAAATGAACTTTATCCCCCAAAACACATTTCAACATCATTGCAGCCCTGCCTTAAAAGGACCAGCTAACATCTTTTCAGTGATTGCTCCATTAACACAGGTGTGGGTGTTGATGAGGACAGGGCTAGAGATCAATCTGTCATGATTAAGTAAGAATGACACCACTGGACACTTTAAAAGGAGGCTGGTGCTTGGCATCATTGTTTCTCTTCTGTTAACCATGGTTATCTCTAAAGAAACACGTGCAGTCATCATTGCACTGCACAAAAATGGCCTAACAGGGAAGAGTATCGCAGGTAGAAAGATTGCACCTCAGTCAACAATCTATCGCATCATCAAGAACTTCAAGGAGAGAGGTTCCATTGTTGCCAAAAAGGCTCCAGGGCACCCAAGAAAGACCAGCAAGCGCCAGGACCGTCTCTTAAAAGTGTTTCAGCTGCGGGATCGGGCTACCAGCAGTGCAGAGCTTGCTCAGGAATGGCAGCAGGCAGGTGTGAGTGCATCTGCACGCACTGTGAAGCGGAGACTCTTGGAGCAAGGCCTGGTCTCAAGGAGGGCAGCAAAGAAGCCACTTCTCTCCAGAAAAAACATCAGGGACAGACTGATATTCTGCAAAAGGTACAGGGGGTGGACTGCTGAGGACTGGGGTAAAGTCATTTTCTCTAATGAATCCCCTTTTCGATTGTTTGGGACATCTGGAAAACAGCTTATTCGGAGAAGACGAGGTGAGCGCTACCACCAGTCTTGTCTCATGCCAACTGTAAAGCATCCTGAAACCATTCATGTGTGGGGTTGCTTCTCAGCCAAGGGAATCGGCTCTCTCACAGTCTTGCCTAAAAACACAGCCATGAATAAAGAATGGTACCAGAATGTCCTCTGAGAGCAACTTCTCCCAACCGTCCAACAGCAGTTTGGTGATTAACAATGCCTTTTCCAGCATGATGGAGCACCTTGCCATAAAGCAAAGGTGATAACTAAATGGCTCAGGGAACAAAACATAGAGATTTTGGGTCCATGGCCTGGAAACTCCCCAGATCTTAATCCCATTGAGAACTTGTGGTCAATCATCAAGAGACGGGTGGACAAACAAAAACCTACAAATTCTGACAAAATGCAAGCATTGATTGTGCAAGAATGGACTGCTATCAGTCAGGATTTGGTCCAGAAGTTGATTGAGAGCATGCCAGGGAGAATTGCAGAGGTCCTGAAGAAGAAGGGTCAACACTGCAAATATTGACTTGCTGCATTAACTCATTCTAACTGTCAATATAAGCTTTTGTTACTCATAATATGATTGCAATTATATTTCTGTATGTGATAAAAACATCTGACAAACACACATAAAGACCAGAGGGCAGCAGATCATGTGAAAATATAATATTTGTGTCATTCTCAAAACTTTTGGCCATGACTGTAGAGTCTCACCATGCTTGTTCTGTTTTTTTTTTTTTTTTTTAACTCTCTATAATCATAGCATTATACAAATACACACATACGCCTCTACAGCACACACATAATACACACAACTCTGCAACACACACATTATACACACACACACACAGCCCTGCTACATACATATATACAGTCTGCTGCATACACAGCTCTGAGGCAGACACACACAGCTCTCCTGGACACACACAGCTCTGCTGCATACATATATACAGTCTGCTGCATACACAGCTCTGAGGCACACACACACAGTTCTCCTGCACACACACACAGCTCTGCTGCATACATATATACAGTCTGCTGCATACACAGCTCTGAGGCAGACACACACAGCTCTCCTGGACACACACAGCTCCGCTACATACATATATACAGTCTGCTGCATACACAGCTCTGAGGCAGACACACACACAGCTCTCCTGCACACACACAGCTCTGCTTATGCACATACACATATACATCTTTAAAAAACCCTCATTTCTCCTCTTCCTGGTCTGGCTCTTCCCACTGGTGAAATGATCAAAAGTCCTGGCCTAAGGGTAGGTTCACACGTGACTGGTTAGCTAATGTTTTTCTGCAGCGTTTCTGCTTCTAATCTGCAGCAGAAAAAAAAATGCTGATTTTGTTGCTGAAATGCTGCAGATTAGAGGCGGTTTCATAGTTTGCAATGAAAAGGGTGAAATCCACAATGAAATCTGCAGTATAAAATGACATGCTTTTTCTGCCACATGTGAATAAGAGATGCTAAAAGCGGATTCACTTTGCTGGTAAATAAATCTGCAGTCACTCATGTGTGAACCTGCCCTAAAGGTTTTAAAACCTTGACATCGTTCTGTACTTCATTCATCAAACCGTTGTATTATAAGTAGGGATGAACGAACTTGTGTTTCAGCGTACAAGGTTTTGGTTATCTAGGAATTCCGTTAAGGATTCCTCTACCACGAACCATAACTTATGTAGCGGATTCCATAACGGAATTCTTCGATAACCCGAAACTTGTACGCTGAACTTGAAACATAAGTTCGCTTAACACTAAATACAAAGCAGCAGGAGTGAATGCTGCACAAGTAGACAGTATAGACCCGCACTTCACATTTTGAAAATAAGCAGGTAAATTGTCATAATTGTATAATATACAGGGATCTCATTGTCTATATACTGTGGAATAAATAACAGTTGTCTTCTTTAAAAAGCCATTCGCACTTACCCATCACTCACTTCCTTTATTATTGCAGATAAAGGCTTTTTCTAGAAGGGAAATAAATACAGGCAATTTTTAGAACAGGTTTTTAAAACATTCATAGATCACCACATTGTTCTACACAGCTAATCACTCACAGTTCAAGATTTAGGAGTTTCGCACACGAGCGTATGGTCGTGGTGCTCGTATTGCAGATCGCAAACGGCAGGTCCATAATATATGGGTACCAGCTGTGTGCACTCTGTACTGCAGAAGCCAACCCACTGACTTGGATGGGTCCGCGATCCGAAATACAACCGAAGACAGGACTTCACCTATCTTTAGTGGAGCGGAGGCACGGATCGGAAACCAATGGAAGCACCATTCCTCCACATCGCAAAATGATAGAACATGTTCTATCTTTGGCCGTAACAGAGTGTACACGGCCAGTGCCCGTGGATCGTGGACGCATTGCGAGCCCTTACTTGTATACTTTATAGGATGAATGTTGGATTATAACAACTATCTCCAGTTATGACTTTATAAAGTGGTTATTTCCAGGAAAATTATTTATCACCTATTAACAGGGGGTACCTGTATATTGATAACATATCCTCAGGATAGGTCATCAATATCTGATAAGCAGAGGTTGCACCCGGCATCCCCACTAGTCAGCTGTTTGAAGAGGAGGTGGTGCTCCATGCAAGTGCTACTTCCTCTTCATTACACGACCCATCATCTTGGAAGTCTCGGCGGTGCAGTGTAATTACAAGTACACACTCAATTCACTTGCAAGGGCAGCAGTGTAATGAAGAGGAAGAAGTGCTCCCATGGAGCCTACCATTGTTTGTGGGTGCTGGCTTTATTATACATACGCTGCCAGGATTGGAGATAATTCCGATCGTGGTAGTTTAACCCCTCAGATGCAGAGGTCAATGTTGACTGCAGCATCTGAGCGTATAGACAGAGGGAGGGGAGCTCACTGTCCTCCCATCAGCAACCTGCAAAAGCAACAGCATGGAACCGAGTACTTGGCATGGCAGTTGGGGGTCTTCTGAAGGGCCCAAGGCCTGCCATGTCCCGACTGCTATGTAAAAAAAATGTAAAAAAAATGTTGAATAAAGTTTAAAAGATTAAAAATACACTAATATATATATATATACAGTACAGACCAAAAGTTTGGACACACCTTCTCATTCAAAGAGTTTTCTTATTTTCATGACTATGAAAATTGTAGATTCACACTGAAGGCATCAAAACTATGAATTAACACATGTGGAATTATATACTTAAAGGGGTTGTCCACTTTGTTAGTACTTATTAAAACTCTAAAGAAAGCAGGGAGCCAATAAACTTCATCATATATCTTCTGCAGCAAATTTGCCTGGTTAACTTGCTATTGGAAGCCACACCCCTCCTGTCCTGCACTCATAATGCCCCTTTCACACGAGCGGGAGACTCGCATGTCTCCCACAACGCATCTACAGGGCTGGACTCGGCACTGACAGGGATCGCAGAGCATTATATGCGATCCCTGTCAGTGCCGAGTCCAGCCCTGTAGATGCGTTGCGGGAGACATGAGAGTCTCCCGCTCGTGTGAAAGGGGCATAACTGCCTGTCTCGTCCATGCCTGCACATGCACTAGTCCATGGAAGCAGTGTGCTGCTCCTGGGTCCTAAAGGCACCCTGCTTGTGTCAGAGAAGTTTCCTTCTGCTTAGCAGAGAAACCTGTTAGAAGCTAAAATAAAGAAACTTTGCAAGAGGAAGAGAGACTGAGGAGAACCTGTGATGTAACTCACTGACTGCAGTGATGTAGCAGAGCCAGGAAGGTGCTGTGGACAACAAAGTGTGAGCAATCCTAGTGTCTGTCCTGTCTATGACCACTCTGCAATGTGATCTTATCACAGACATGTTTATTCCAGCCAGACCAACAGGTCAGGAGCTTTAACCCCTTCTGAGCTGTCAGTATGGCTGAGGTCAGTGATATCAGCAGCAGTCACTGATGTCATCTGTAAATATGTGTCCTCTCCTTCCTGCACACTGCATATAGTGATATATGATGCCCCCAATACAGTGATATGTGATCACCACTTTATACTGTATATAGTGATGTGTGACCCCCTGTATACAGTAATAGTTGACCCCACCACCACCACACACTGTATATACTGATGTGTGACCCCCCCATCACTGCATACAGAGATATGTGAACCCCTGTACAGTGACCCCTTTATACTGTATATACAGATGTGTGACCCCCTGTACATTATATATAGTGATGTGTGACCCCCTGTACATTATATATAGTGCCGTGTGACCCCCTGTACATTATATATAGTGCCGTGTGACCCCCTGTACATTATATATAATGCGGTGTGACCCCCTGTACATTATATATAGTGATGTGTGAACTCCTGTACATCATATGTATAGTGATGTGTGACCCCCTGTACATTATATATAGTGATGTGTGAACTCCTGTACATTATATATAGTGATGTGTGACCCCCTGTACATTATATATAGTGCCGTGTGACAACCTGTACATTATATATAGTGATGTGTGACCCCCTGTACACTGTATATAGTGATGTGTGACCCCCTGTACATTATATATAGTGATGTGTGACCCCCTGTACATGATATATAGTGACTTGTGACCCCCCTGTATGTTATATATAGTGATGTGTGACCCCCTGTACATTATGTATAGTGATGTGACCCCTGTACATTATATATAGTGATGTGTGACCCCCTGTACATTATATATAGTGACTTGTGACCCCCCTGTACATTATATATAGCTATTTGACTACACTCATTTTCCTTTTTCCCCCAGATGAAGGGTAGTCATATATTCATAGATGATTGATGGGCTGTCAGCTGGGAGCAGGTCGTACGATGATAGACAGGAGGCTCCTCTGTATGTCAGCAGATCGATTTGTGCAGTCCGTGCACCTAAACAGAAATCTATGACAGCTCAGAGCTGCCATAGATTTCTGGCTTCATTTGAGTCAGAAAACTGGAGAAAATTAACATAAATTTGTTGGGGTGACTGGTCACGCCCTGTCTCTGCCATTGTCATGCCCTTAAAAAAAAAAAAAAAAGCGCAGTTAAAAATTTGCAAACACATAGAGGGAGATTTATTAAAACTGCTGTAAAGGAAAACTGGCTTAGTTGCCATAGCAACCAATCAGATTCCACCTCTCATTTTCCAAAGGAGCTTTGAAAAATGAAAGGTGGAATCTGATTGGTTGCTATGGGCAACCAAGCCAGTTTTCCTTTACACCAGTTTTGATAAATCTGTCCCATAGTTTGCAACTTTTTAACGCCACTTTTTAGGAACAAGGGAAATGATAACTCCCCCCTCATTCTGTTTTTGGCTTACATCCAGTGGCACAACTAGAAATGACTGGGCCCCACAGCAAATTTATGAAAAGGGTAACACCCCCCCCCCCTCTACTGTTGGGAATGGGGAGTTCTTTCTATTGCTATGTCACTGATAACATTGATATTATCTAAGGGGCTCTTGTCTCTATGGGAACACAGGTGAGCGTCATGTGACTGCTCCTCTAGACATGCTTGCTGCAGTACATGCTGGGATTGTTACTTTCACTTTGCAGCTGCTCCGCCCACACAGCCTGTCTGATGGAGCTCCTCCAGAGAAGTGTGTCATGGTGAACAGGTTAGATAAATGACTTACAGCCAGTACATGTCACCTGAGAAATACTTCATAGTGTTGGCTATTGTCTGGGGGAACTTTGGATTTTTGATACTTAGGGTGGCCAACCCCTTTAACAAAAAAGTGTGTAACAACTGAAAATATGTCTTATATTCTAGGTTCTTCAAAGTAGCCACCTTTTGCTTTGATTACTGCTTTGCACACTCTTGGCATTCTCTTGATGAGCTTCAAGAGGTAGTCACCTGAAATGGTTTTCACTTCACAGGTGTGCCCTGTCAGGTTTAATAAGTGGGATTTCTTGCCTTATAAGACTAGGGCTACACGACGACATGTGTCGCGCGACATTGTGTCGCACCAATGTCGCGCGACAATTTTTACAATGGAAGTCTATGGTGTCGCACTGCGACATGCGACATGCTGCGACTGCGACACGACAGACGCAAAAAATCCATTTTGGATGGGTTTTTCAGCGACTGTCGTGTCGCAGTATGTCGCATGTCGCAGTGCGAAACCATAGACTTCCATTGTAAAAATTGTTGTGCGACAAATGTCGCAAGTGTAGTTGTGCAGGAGTGTAGATGTATCGCGTGAAATGTCGTCGTGTAGCCCTAGCCTAAATGGAGTTGGGACCATAAGTTGTGTTGGGCAGAAGTCAGGTACACAGCTGATAGTCCTACTGAATAGACTGTTAGAATTTGTATTATGGCAAGAAAAAAAACAGCTAAGTAAAGAAAAACGAGTGGCCATCATTACTTTAAGAAATGAAGGTCAGTCAGTCCGAAAAATTGGGAAAACTTTGAAAGTGTCCCCAAGTACAGTCGCAAAAACCATCAAGCGCTACAAAGAAACTGGCTCACATGAGGACCGCCCCAGGAAAGGTAGACCAAGAGTCACCTCTGCTGCGGAGGATAAGTTCATCCGAGTCACCAGCCTCAGAGATCGCAGGTTAACAGCAGCTCAGATTAGAGACCAGGTCAATGCCACACAGAGTTCTAGCAGCAGACACATCTCTACAACAACTGTTAAGAGGAGACTGTGTGCAGCAGGCCTTCATGGTAAAATAGCTGCTAGGAAACCACTGTTAAGGACAGGCAACAAGCAGAAGAGACTTGTTTGGGCTAAAGAACACAAGGAATGGACATAGACCAGTGGAAATCTGTGCTTTGGTCTGATGAGTCCAAATTTGAGATCGTTGGTTCCAACCACCGTGTCTTTGTGCGACGCAGAAAAGGTGAACGGATGGACTCTACATGCCTGGTTCCCACCGTGAAGCATGGGGGAGGAGGTGTGATGGTGTGGGGGTGCTTTGCTGGTGACACTGTTGGGGATTTATTCAAAATTGAAGGCATACTGAACCAGCATGGCTACCACAGCATCTTGCAGCGGCATGCTATTCCATCCGGTTTGCGTTTAGTTGGATCATCATTTATTTATCAACAGGACAATGACCCCAAACACACCTCCAGGCTGTGTAAGGGCTATTTGACCAAGAAGGAGAGTGATGGGGTGCTACGCCATCCACAGTCACCAGACCTGAACCCAATCGAGATGGTTTGGGGTGAGCTGGACCGCAGAGTGAAGGCAAAAGGGCCAACAAGTGCTAAGCATCTCTGGGAACTCCTTCAAGACTGTTGGAATACCATTTCAGGTGACTACCTCTTGAAGCTCATCAAGAGAATGCCAAGAGTGTGCAAAGCAGTAATCAAAGCAAAAGGTGGCTACTTTGAAGAACCTAGAATATAAGACATATTTTCAGTTGTTTCACACTTTTTTGTTAAGTATATAATTCCAGTTTTGATGGTTTTGATGCCTTCAGTGTGAATCTACAATTTTCATAGTCATGAAAATACAGAAAACTCTTTGAATGAGAAGGTGTGTCCAAACTTTTGGTCTGTACTTATATATATATATACACTATATGTACTATATATATATATATATATATATATATATATATATAAAGAAAAATTGCAGCACAAGAAACAAATGCAAGGGAGGTGCAAAGCCTATGATCCGACCATGATCATAAATAATAAAGAAAAAAGGCAGCACTCTCCAAAAAAATAAAATCAAGAAGATTTATTAACCAAAGGTGAGACACGCGACGTTTCGGCTCTAAAAAGGAGCCTTTCTCAAACAAAAGTGAACAGTGGTAGCAAGGTATTTATACATTTATACAATAGTGCATCAATTGGTGCGTGAATTATGGCGTTACTTTGTGATGCACTATTCACTGCCCCCACCTTTCTGGCTGGTCTGTACCTGGAGTGATGCCCACAGGAGATCCTTGTTTATATAGGTGACAAGAATCTGTCACATCACACTGATATATTGCTGTGTTACCATTTCCAAGATGGCTCCTATATCCCGTTTTTTCTACCGCGCACGCGCTTGGAACTTGAGCGCTGTTCTAATTCCATCCTCGGCACTGGCCGGCTGAAGACCATTACATTGCGCATGCGCTTGATTAGCGCTGCTCTAATTCCATCCTCGGCACTGGCTGTTCTTGAGATTCTTCACACTGCGCATGGGTGACATGCGCAGTGGGTAAGGATATCTTCGGCCGTGCTGTATAGTTTATTGACATGCGTAGTTGCTAATTAGAGACGCCAACATCGGCACCTCGTATTGCCCGCTCCCGGAGGCCTTATGGGAACCACATGGACTAGGATAGTGTGATTGTTGATCACTTATTAATTGCAAGTGGGACACTATTGAACTATATATGACTAATTTATGTATTTTATGTTATTATTTGATGTATTTATTATTGATCGGATCACATATTGCTTTATACTTTGCATATAATCATGTTCACTAATACACTATAATGTTGATCAGTTTTTTACACATTTTTCATGTTTATCATCTTTGATTATGAATTGTTATTGATTGATGATGCACACTTGCACTTTATGTATAAATACCTTGCTACCACTGTTCACTTTTGCTTGAGAAAGGCTCCTTTTTAGAGCCGAAACGTCGCGTGTCTCACCTTTGGTTAATAAATCTTCTTGATTTTATTTTTTTGGAGAGTGCTGCCTTTTTTTCTTTATATATATATATATATATATATATATATATATATATATATACACACATACACATACATATACACACATATACAGTTTAAAAATAAGATATTAACAAAATTTGTTTCACCTCCATGACCCAATCTATTAAAATATCCCATCATTTAACTTACAGAGTCAATGACCTAAAAAAAAAAAAAATCCCATTTGTCGTTGTTCGGCCACCTGGTCAGGTGCAGGTGTTGGGAGCTCTTATTGAAGCAGAGAGGCACATTTTCCCAGTATGTAATTTAAGAAATTACATCATAAGAAAGAATGAGCAGAAAACAAAAAGGTAAATGGTTCAAGTCTACACACTTGGATAGCATAGTTTCTTTGCACAAAAGAAATGTAATGGGTAAGTACTTTTCAGCATCTGTTCTCTTTTGTGTCGGCGTCGCATGTGCAGTCATTTTGAATGCAGCTCTGTAAGCAGCTGGACTGACAAACAAGGTCATATGCATTAGGACTGCTGTCTCTTCATTAGGCAATAGGCTTCTTCTACTACAGTATTTCTCTTTGTGAGGAGTTTTTCTGCGCCCTGAAGTATTCATATCCCTTGATCTTTTCCACATTTTTTTCATGTTACATCCTCAAACTTAAATGTATTTTATTGGTATTTTATGTGGTATGGTATGTGGCATGCATTTATATTCAGCCCCCTGTACTCTGATACCCTTAAATAAAATCCACTGTGACCAATTGCGTTCAAAAGTCACCTAATTAGTAAATAACTACAGCTCTTCTGTGAAGGCCTCATAGGTTTGTTAGTGAACATTAGTGATCAAACAGCATCATGAAAAACAAGGAACACACCAGACAGGTCAGGGATAAAGTTGTGGAGAAATGTAAAGCAGGCTTAGGTTATTAAAAAATATCCCAAGCTCTATCCCACAGAGCACTGTTCAACCCATCATACAAAAATGGAAGGAGTATGGCACAACTGCAAGCCTACCCACCTAAACTGACAGCCTAAGTATCTAAGAGGCCCATGGTCACTGAAGGAGCTGCAGAGATCAACAGCTCAGGTGGAAGAATCTGTCCACAGGACAACCATTAGTCGTGTCCTCCACAAATCTGGCCTTTATGGAAGAGTGGCAAGAAGAAAGCCATTTTTTAAAACAAGCCATAAGAAGTTTGCCACAATCCATGTAGGGGACATAGCAAACACGTGGAAGAAGTTGCTCTGGTCAGATGACACCAAAGTTGAACTTTTTGGCTTTAATGCAAAACGCCATTTGTGGAGGAAAAGTCAGATATCCTATCCAAGTTGTAAAACAGGAAATGAAGTCTTTGTTGGGTGGAGGAAGATTCATGAGTTTGCAAACGCGTCAAGGAAAGAAATAGTTCTGGCCCTGTCCACAGCCCAGTACGTGACATCAGAGGAAGCAGGATTTTCAGAAGAAAACCGTTAAGTGACTGGGTTCCCGAAATGCCAATCCACACAACTTTGGTGTGTTACATGTAAATAAGGTGGGTTTGCAAATCCACTTTAAACACCTGTTGTGCAGCTTCTAAACGTGAATATTTTGTTCTGAATTCAGAGACCACATACATTTTATTTAACATACATATTATTTCAAGACCTACCTGATCTATTTCCATTAACTTTGGGAAAGCTCCAGGCCACTGAATGGCCACCTTCACGGTGTCTGAAGGAGGTGGCATTGTGACAGTGTACAGAAGAGCTGAACGCTACTCAGAGAACGCACTCAGGATCATCCACACCTAGAAATGAAGAGATGGGAAAGAGTATATTAAACATGTAAAATGATGCTACATGTCTCATGCACACAAGCTGTTTTCACACGCGGGTGTTGTTCATGTTTAGAACAGACAGCAACCTCACTGCAAACTGACCCATTAAAGTCAATGGAGTATGGCTTGATTATGGATTGAAGTACTTTACACCAAATGTATCAATATTGCGTGTTGTTAATTAAATTTGGCCTATCTTTAAACCTAAAAGTTTTCTACACATTTCATAAACATGGCACAAATCATGGCAGCACAGACATCTGCAAACCTGACTTTAAAGATTCCCCTCTCTTCCAATCTGTGCAACCAGCACTGATGAAAAGTTGGCGACTACCATTGGTCTCAGGAGTGAACGGTGGTGGCCCCCTCAGGTTTCCAGGTAGTAATTCAAATTTATTTAGGTCCTGCTGAACAAACCTGGTGACCCGTTTATTGAACTTAGATTTTTCCTGTCAGACAGAAGTGACCACGTCCAGCTCAATTTACTGTAATAGCACATGGAAGCTTTGTGCACCAAAAGAAATTCTAATTGTTTGTCTTCTATTTATCTGCATTAATATATTGAGATATATTTAGAATATTGTCACAATTTATCTCAGCTCCTTCAAACACAACAATTTTGTAGGGATGACAGTTTTTTTTCTGAAAGCAGTTATTCTGTGCTTTATAAGTCACAGACGACACAATAAGATGATATTGAGGGATTTTACATTCCTAGAAACCTGTGCTGGAAATACACTGTGAACATATGACCACAATGGAATGATTTCACTTGCTGGAATCCATACAACAGCGATCTAACTGACACACAATATATCTATTAACCCGCAAGCTGTCTTTCCAGTAAGGCCCCATTTGACAGTTTTTGCCTAAGTTAAAAAAAAAAACAAAAAACTATGAAGTAGTGAAATATAAAAGCCTGTGATCACATTATCATTCAAGCCTTGGTTCTAATGGGTATTACTTTTAAAGATAATAATAGTGAATCAGAAAGCAATGGAAACCTGACAGAACAGACAAGTTAACAGATCCTAAGGCCTTATGTGCATGGCAGAGGTTCTGTGTTACTGGGGCTGTAGGCACTCCATGGGCAGATGTTCCCTGTTACTGGGGCTGTAGGCACTTCATGGGCAGAAGTTCCCTGTTACTGGGGCTGTAGGCACTTCATGGGCAGATGTTCCCTGTTACTGGGGCTGTAGGCACTCCATGGGCAGATGTTCCCTGTTACTGGGGCTGTAGGCACTTCATGGGCAGATGTTCCCTGTTACTGGGGCTGTAGGCACTCCATGGGCAGATGTTCCCTGTTACTGGGGCTGTAGGCACTTCATGGGCAGATGTCCCTGTTACTGGGGCTGTAGGCACTTCATGGGCAGATGTTCCCTGTTACTGGAGCTGTAGGCACTCCATGGGCAGAGGTTCTGTGTTACTGGGACTGTAGTTACTCCATGGGCAGAGGTTCCCTGTTACAGGGGCTATAGGCACTCCACAGGCAGAGGTTCCATGTTACTGGGGCAGTAGGCACTCCATGGGTAGATGTTCCCTGTTACTGGGGCTGTAGGCATTCCATGAGCAGAGGTTCCCTGTTACTGGGGCTGTAGGCACTCAATGGGCAGAGGTTCTGTGTTACTGGGACTGTAGTTACTCCATGGGCAGAGGTTCTGTGTTACTGGGACTGTAGGCACTACATGGGCAGAGGTTCCCTGTTATTGGGGCTGTAGGCACTCCACAAGCAGAGGTTCCATGTTAGTGGGGCTGTAGGCACTCCACGGGCAGAGGTTCCCTGTTACTGGGGCTGTAGGCACTCCACGGGCAGAGGTTCCCTGTTACTGGGGCTGTAGGCACTCCATGGGCAGAAGTTCCATGCTACTGGGGCTGTAGGCACTCCACAGGCAGAGGTTCCATGTTAGTGGGGCTGTAGGCACTCCACAGGCAGAGGTTCCCTGTTACTGGGGCTGTAGGCACTCCATGGGTAGATGTTCCCTGTTACTGGGGCTGTAGGCATTCCATGAGCAGAGGTTCCCTGTTACTGGGGCTGTAGGCACTCAATGGGCAGAGGTTCTGTGTTACTGGGACTGTAGTTACTCCATGGGCAGAGGTTCTGTGTTACTGGGGCTGTAGGCACTCCATGAGCAGAGGTTCTGTGTTACTGGGACTGTAGGCACTACATGGGCAGACGTTCCCTGTTACTGGGGCTGTAGGCACTCCATGGGCAGATGTTCCCTGTTACTTGGGCTGTAGGCACTCCATGGGCAGAGGTTCTGTGTTACTGGGACTGTAGGTACTCCATGGGCAAAGGTTCTGTGTTACTGGGGCTGTAGGCACTCCATGGGCAGAGGTTCCCTGCTACTGGGGCTGTAGAAACTCCACAGGCAGAGGTTCCATGTTAGTGGGGCTGTAGGCACTCCATGGGCAGCTGTTCCGTTACTGGCAGGGGCGTAGCTATAGGGGGTGCAGAGGTAACAGTCGCTACCGGGCCCAGGAGCCTGAGGGGGCACAAAGACCCTTGTGCCGCATAAGAAGACACCCAAAGTACTGAGGGAAGGGGGGCCCAAGCTGAACTCTTGCACCAGGGCCCATGAGCCTTTAGCTACGCCCCTGGTTACTGGGGCTGTAGGCACTCCATGGGCAGAGGTTCCATGCTACTGGGGCTGTAGGCACTCCACAGGCAGAAGTTCCATGTTACTGGGGCTGTAGGCACTCCACGGGCAGAGGTTCCATGTTACTGGGGCTGTAGGCACTCCACGAGCAGCGGTTCCCTGTTACTGGGGCTGTAGGCACTCCATGAGCAAAGGTTCCCTGTTACTCGGGCTGTAGGCACTCCATGGGCAAATGTTCCCTGTCACTGGGGCTGTAGGCACTCCATGAGCAGAGGTTCCCTGTTACCGGTTATGTAGGCACTCTATGGGCAGAGGTTCCCTGTTACTGGGGCTGTAGGCACTGCATGGGCAGATGTTTCCTGTTACTGGGGCTGTAGGCACTCCAAGGGCAGAGGTTCCATGTTACAGGGTTGTAGGTACTCCATATGTTGCCCTGCACACTGCACCAATGCTTCTAGGAGTGAATACCACTACAATACATCATGCAGTGGACGTTAAGGAACACACAAGTTTGGCATGGCTCTGTAGATTTCTATATTAAATGTGTATGAGCCCTTGAATGTATACAACTTGAAAAGCCTAGACCAGGTATCAGCAACCTTCGGCACTCCAGCTGCTGTGAAACTACAACTCCCAGCATGTACACTTACTCTGTTGTTCTTGTAACTCCCATAGGAGTGAAAGGAGGATTCTGGGAGCTGTAGTTTCAGAACAGTTTCAGAGTGCTGGAGGTTGCTGGTCCCTGGCCTAGACTATGGGGGACATTTATCAAAATTGGTGCAAAAGAAAGCTGGTTTAGTTGTCCATAACCAGATTCCACCTTTCATTTTTTCAGAGCTCTTTTTGAAAATGAAAGGTGGAATATCTCCCTGTGTGTCAAGACAAACACATAGTCGGATGTTAAAAACTGTGTTTCTCAATTTATATATATGGTCAATAATTAGGACTGGCTCTGAAAAGTATATATCACGATTTATTACTAAAGGTATGAATAACCCAGCTAATGCTAAGGGGTGGAGTTATTCATGATAATAACACAAACAACATAAAATAAAAATCACAAATAAAAATACAAACATATACATATTAATGAGCACAGCGAGAACAGTTGTTATTGGTATTTTATTACGAGTTTTTATGTATTTTTATTTTTTGTGTTATTATCTATAAATAACTCTACCACTTACTATTAGCTGGGTTATAATTTTTATATTCTGCAACATCTGTGTTATTCATACCTTTGGTAACAATTAATTTTGAATATACGGTACGTCATACACTTTTCGATCTTATTAGTTGAAGAGTCAGTCCTAATTACTGCCTTTGGGTTTTTTTTTCCCTGTTTGGATATATAAAGCTGACTAGGCAGTCGTAATAATACTCCTACTCCTTTCAACCGTGAGGTGACCAAGTACTTTATTCAATTTATATATACGCAGCTGGACAGGGGTATATCACATCACACCAGAACAGTGTGCTAGTCAAGAGTCTGGGAAACATGTGAAGACCCTGTAGGAGCTCAGTGGAGGCTGGAATAGTTGTAACACAGCTTTGTCAAACCAGAAAAACAAATGTATGAACAGAACCTGACAGAAGATGACAGCCCAACGGCTCTTCCTGGGGGTATTAAAGCTTTTGGGGTTTACATTAGCTGAAAAAAATACTTCAGGGCAGAACCCAACAGATATTACATTACAATGGATGAAAATCATTTTTACGACATTTTGCTAGTTTTCTACTGCTTTCTATATGCAGAGACTGTCAGCTGGGGACCTGCTCATAGGATAATGGAGCTTTATGTACAACGGAAGAACAAACAACAATTCCATGTGATTCATTGTTTCAGAATGCAGGACGCTGCCTGCGAATACACAACGTGCATAATGCCTCCGCTGTATTCAGGAACGCCACGCTGCTCCAAGCACTTCCTCACATCTCCGTGCCATACTGGAAACCAGTAAAATTCTTCAACTTCTCCCTCAATGACTGGCTGAAGGAAAGTGTGCTTATATAGACTTAGAAAAAAATGATTTCTGAGCAGCTCTCAGATATATATACCATTCAGAGGTCTGACGTATAGCGCATTATTATTAGTACTATTTTGTTAAAAATTTGGTTTGCTTGTAATAATAACATTGTTTTTAAACCAAAACTAGAAATGGAGCCTGCACGTGGAAGAAGTGCACATCTATTCCTTTATGTTCCATTCAGCGAACATGTCCCGTCACACATACAGGAAAAAAATAGCACCACATGCTGTAATATTTTTCCCAGGGTCAATAGGGTCCATCAGGTGTCGCTGGTATTTGACATGTAACGGATTGGGCACTGCCCTCATTTTCATTTTTCTTTTATGATAATGGAACAAAGAAACAGATGTGAACAGAGGTTAAATCAGAAAAATTCACAGAAACTCAATATTGATGATGCAGAATACCCACATGAACAGAAGTGTGATGGCTTACCCCCACAATTCATCACAGATCATACACCAGTGGGAGTCAGGCATTAAATGCCATCAGAGCCATGGATAAAACGCCACGCTATGGGGGCAGATTAATTAGAGCTATTTACCATAAACAACAAAATGCACTAAGGCCAGTTTCACACTAGAGTATTCAGTCTATGAAATACATTCCATGTGCCAGAGGTATTTCCCAGAATGAACGTTGCTTATATGACAGGAACTCACGGCATTATAATGATTTACAATGCTGTGTGTGGCAGCTGTGCTGAACTGTACAGACGGTACAAGTCAGTACAGCAAAGTTGAAGCAATAACACATAGCATTATAAACCATTATAATACCATTTGTTCCTGTCACAAAAGCAGCTTTCAGTCCAGAAAATACCTCTGTCACACTGAGTATAATTCATGGACTAAATATGCTCGTGTGAAAGTGGCCTAACAGGAGTGTTTAGTGTAATAACAACCCCTAATGTTGACTACTGATCAATAGATGGAAGGTGGGGCTGGCTACTAACCTGGGCTTTTACATCTATAACCCAACCAATGCTACCCTCGACAAGGTGATGCTTAAAATATATACACAACAACAATTAATATAGCAAATCCCTCAAGAAATCTCAAAATTCCTCATGGACTGCTGACCTTCTGAATTCTGACCTTAGGACTGCATGACCTCCAGGAGTTCCAATACATTTCCCCAATAGCATTGTTTCATCAGAGGACCAAAGCTACCTGCACACGGGGGCAAGATTAAAAACAGAAAATCGGTGCATTTTCTCATGTGGATTTCTGTACCTTTCCACACCACATCTGCTCCACAAATGCCACGTGTTACTTGCGGTTTTTTTGGTGCGGATTTAATGAGGATTTTCCGGAGATCTCACCCTTGCATTGAAAAAAAAAAAATAGCAGAAAGAATTGACATGCTGCGGATTTTGAGATCCAAAGAGCAGGTCAATTTCCGCACAGAACAAAAATGCAAAATATACATGAGATTTGTGTAATCTCATTCACTTTGCTGGTACTGTATTACTCTGTGGTTTTTCCACATGAGAACCTGCTAAAAAATAAATAAAAAAAAAAACGCATGTACTCCGCATCATGTTCAGTTACCTTAATTGTACATAGGAAGTCATAATTAATACATAGATAATGCAATGTACGCATTACAATAAACAAAGAGGAATATGATGGAATTGATCTTCACATGTCCCACAATTTATAGGTCTTACAGTCCTGCTATATTAAGGGAACCTGTTGATCTTACCGGCTGCAGGTCACATCCATTTATTTAAAATAAATTTCAGCAGGGTTTCCCTTTAAAGTAATTTGAAATATCTTGTTATACAGTGATGTCGATTCTCCAAACAGACACTAGGTCTGAAGAAAACACAAGGTCCTTTTGTATATCTGATGTTACTCAGCTGCAGCTATACTCACAAAGTGACTCATACTACAAAGTACTCAAAAATAGCACAATTTAGCTTGTGAGGAAAGTATGCTCCATTTTCCAACAACATTACCTCTGCACACAAGATTATATGTACTGCAGGAACGAAAATACACATTTCTTAGGGTGGCTTTTTTTTCTTTTTTGGCATGTAAAATATGCCATCAAATTCATGCATTCTGCGTTTTTTTTTTGTCACAAAAGTTTTTTTCTTCAGACTTTTTTCTACAGAGACGTCTATGGGAAAATGCCTGAAAATAACACCACACGCAGAGCACGCTGTGATATGAAAAAAGGTGCCAACGGATAAAAAAAAAAAAAACACCAACTATCTTAAAACCACAGTACAAAAAAAAGAAATAAATACGGCCGCCTGCACACGAGTGCGGGTGAACAAACATAAGATCCACACGAATTTCCATGCAGATTTATGTGCAACATATCTGCACCAAATTGCAAACTTTTGAATGTGGATTAGATGCGGCTTTACAGCAGATCTCACCCTTCATTAGAAAAGGGTGAAATGCACAGCTAAAACAGCAAACATAATTCACATGCTGCAGATTTGGAAATGCACAAGGCAGGTCAATTTCTGCACATAAAAAAATCTGCAAAGTGTACATGTACATTTGTTTAATCTCATACACTTTGCTGGTACTCCGCATAGTATGCAGGTGGCCTTAGTGTTCCTTCACACATTGCGGAAAAAACACCTGAAAATATGTAGGTGCAGATATTTTTTATTTATTTTTTTACAAAGGTGCAGATTTTGTTGCAGATTTTTAAACACGGATTAAGATGCGGCTTTCTGTGTGGATTTTGTTGTGGATTTCTGTGCGGATTACATCCCCGATTGAAATAAATGGAGACATTCTGCTGTAGAAAATCCGCAACACATCATTATTTACACAGCAATATGTTACGTCGCAGCAGAACACAGGACGCTTTACAACGTCATAGGATAACACAGGGGAGGTTTTTACGTGGCATAACTTCTGACGAAGAAGTGGGTTTTAATCGTGCAACATTGATGTGATATCATGTGACACAAGGTAGACTCACATCAGTGCACCCTCATAGGTTACCCTGTACTAGGTTCTGCCATATGAGTTCTCTTTTCTATATAATGTGACAAATTTACTGAAACAGCACACAAACCTTGTAAAATGTGCCATAATGTTGTGCTTTTCTGGCCCATAATGTTGTTTTAAAGCTTTAGACCAATTTATGAAGCAAATGTGCCAGAAACAATAATCAATGGTGCCTAGCTCGCGTGTTTTCATTTTTCAGCATGACTAGGGAAATGGCTTAGCGGAAGGGAGAATGGCTTGAAGGCTATGGACATCTTGGGGGCAGGTTTTTTATTGCATTTCACTCATTTTGGGCTAAAAATATTTTTTTTCTATTGGTCTTTATTAAAACTTCTCAGCAGGTTTTGAGACACAGGGGTTAAAAATCAGCCTGTTTGCAGACTGTCCCTGATGGCTCAAGTGAAGCCTTATCTCTGATCTCCTCACCTCAAACACTCATTACAGCTAAAGGTCCTTTTACACGGGCCGATTATCGGCCGAAAAATCGTTCCTAGGAACGCTAGTGCCGATAATCGGCCCGTGTAAAAGTGGCCCTAATCAGGGCCAAAAGATCCAATCTGTCGGTATGGAGCAGTATCTGACAGTATGGAGCTTCCCGGCCGCACGAGCGATACAGCGATCACTCGTGCGGCCCGGCGCTCGATTCGTCGGGCCGTGTAAAGGCTCTCTGCCCGAGCGCCGATATCGCTGATCGGCGCTCGGGCAGGGAGAATAATCGGCCCGTCTAAAAGGGCCTTAAGGCTACTTTCACACTAGCGTTTTAAAATTCCAGTATTGAGTTCCGTCATAGGGTCTCAATACCGGAATAAAACGCTTCAGTTTTGTCCCCATTCATTGTCAATGGGGACAAAACTGAACTGAAGACAACGGAATGCTCCTGAAAGCAATCCGTTCCGTCTTCAGACCGGAGAACAAACCGCAGCATGCTGCGGTTTTCTCTCCGGTCCAGGCATCCGCACCAAGACTGATCCGGAATGACCCCCAATGCAAGTCAATGGGGGCGGATCCGTCTGGTGTTACCACAATGGTAACCGGATCCGCCCTCCATTGACTTTCAATGGAGTTCATGACGGATCCGGCTACACATAGACACATACAGACATAGACATACACATAAACATACACAGACATATTCACATACAAATACACATACATACTTACATGCACCCCGGCAGGTCTTCAGAGCGTCGGAGGGACAGGATGGCGCGCACAGGTGACGATTCCACCAGGCGCCCAGCAGAGGGCGCTGTGGGGAATCGTCACCTGTGAGAGCCGTCCTGTCCCTCCGATGCTCTGTAGACCTGCCGGGAGCATGTAAATATGTATGTGTATTTGTCTGTGTATATGTGTGTGTATGTTTATGTTTATGTGTATGTATGTACTGTGTGACATGTGTGGGGCCGGAGCGCGGTTCTGGCTCCACACGTCACTGCGGCAGGCCTGATCCGGCAACACCCTTCACCTGCCGGATCAGGCCTGCCGCTAGTGTGAAAGTAGCCTAAACTCTTATCAAACTGATAAGACTATTGCTAAATGAGCCTTTATGAGGTCTGAAGATCAGAGATAAGGCTTCACATGAGCTGTCAGCTGAAGGGATAGTCTGCAAACAGACTGATTTTGAACCCTTGTATCTCAAAAAACCCTGAGAAGTTTTAATAAAGAACAATTGAAAAAAAATATTTTTAGCCCAAAATGAGTAAAATTAAATCATAAAACAATAATTGCCCCCAAGGTGTCTTAAAGGGGATCTGTCAGCAGATTTGTACCTATAAAAGTCGCTGACCTGTTACATGTGCACTTGGCAGCTGAAGAATCTGTGTTGGTCCCATGATCATATGTGTCACCATTACTGAGAAAAACAATGTTTTAATCTATACAAATGAGCCTCTAGGAGCTCATCTCTCTCTGCAATGCCCTCTGCACTTTGATTGACAGAACCACGCAGTGAAAATGTCATCACGCCTGGCCCTGTCAAAGTGCAAAGGGTGTGGCAGCTGCAGACAAAGCAGAGTCTCTAGGTGTAACAGCAACACCCCCATTGCTCCTACAAGCTCATTTGCATAAATAACATTTTTTTTCTCAGCAGTGCGGGCACATATGAGCATAGAACCAACACAGATGTCTTTAGCTGCCAAGCGCACATGCAGCAGATCAGCCAGTTTCATAGGTACAAACCTGCTGACAGATGCCCTTTAAAGGGTTTCTGTCACCAGTTTTTTCGGTATAAATCAGGCTGACATTAGAGATGTGCTAATGTCACCTGATTCCAAATATATATCTGTTTTATTTACTGGTGCCCCCATTTTTATATAACATGAACTTTTATTTTATGCTAATAAGGCCTCTAGGTGCAAGGGGCGTTACCCCTGCTCCTAGAGGCTCTGTTGATTGACAGGCCCAGGCAGAGAAGAAACACTCCATTCACCATAGCTTGCAAGGACCTTCAATGATGTCATGACCATGTGATCAGTCACATGGTTAGGATCACACAAACAGCCTGTCTCCTCCTAAACCATGTGACTGATCACATGGTCATGACATCATTGAAGGTCCTTGCAAGCTATGGTGAATGGAGTGTTTCTTCTCTGCCTGGTCCTGTCAATCAACAGAGCCTCTAGGAGCAGGGGTAACGCCCCTTGCACCTAGAGGACTTATTAGCATAAAATAAAAGTTCATTTTATATAAAAATGGGGGCACCAGTAAATAAAACAGATATATATTTGGAATCAGGTGACATTAGCACATCTCTAATGTCAGCCTGATTCATACCGAAAAAACTGGTGACAGAAACCCTTTAAAGGGGTTTTCCACAACTTTGATATAGATGAACCTATTTTCTGGATAGGTCATGAATATCTAATCGGTGGGGGTTCCGGCTGTTTTGGACAGCAGCAGCTTTGGAAACTATACAGTGTACGCAGTGGAAGCAGAAGGCTTTATAACCTGCGTACTGCAGTGCAGGTTCCATTCACTTGAATGTGAGCCGAGTTGCAGTACCCCGCAATGGCCATTACACTGTGTACAGAGCTGTACCCCATAGTACAGTTTTGGGCGCCACAGCTGCTCAAACAAAACAGTGGATAGAGTCAGAAGCAGAAGGCTGTATCACCATACTGCAGCTTAGTGCCCATTCGCTTGAATGGGAGCAGTAACTTGGCACAGCCACTACAAAGTAGATGGAGCCTTCAGATTCTGGCTCCGTCTACTGTTTTGTTTCGAGTGCTTGCAGCTGCCAAACACAGCTGATCGGTAGAGGTGATGGGTGTCAAATCCACATTTAACTGATATTGATAACCTATCCTAAGGATAGATCATCAATATCTAAAGAGTAGAAAAGCCCTTTAAAGGGGTTATCCAACTCCTATAATAAACCCCTAATGCCTGGACTCCTCATATAGGTTATACTTACCCCACTCCCCGGCACCGGCGTCACTCCTGATACCTGCACGGCCGCTGCTGCATCTCCCCGTCGCGCAGGTCAAAACATCAAACGGGGGGGGGCAGCCAATAGCAGGCCACAAAGGGGACGAGTCTCCCTAGCGTCAACATCCGGCATCACCACCCCCTCCCCCTGACGCCGGATGTTTTGATCCGCATGACGGGGAGATGCATCAGCAGGCATCAGGAGTGACATTAGGGAGGGTCATTATAGGGGTTGGATAACCCCTTTAAGATGCAAGAATGTGTGCCAAAAGTGCACCAAAATTTTGGCACAAAATAAGCCAACCCATAATTGTGTCTAACGGAAGGATGAAAAATGATGACATTACTATAAAGAATGAATAAATGAAGGACAAGGAATGAAAGTTCATGAGACAGAATTGACTTGGCCAGTTCTGTGCAGCTAATGCTAAAACATCTTTTACAAAGCAATTCTTTCACATAATGCAAGCACTAGCGTTCCTTTACAGAACTAACTGCCAAGGTTAAATGCTGGGAATAAAGATGGAGATCTTCAGGCTCTTCACCGCAGGTTCTTAGCAGCGTTAACAGTTAAATCTCTTTAAACATACATATCTTCACCTTTGTATTCTGCTCTTCCACTGCTCCTTGGTAGAAATGGAAGATAAGTAAAGCTGTAATCATCACATAGAGTTACTACAGAGTGCAGTGGAGCCGACACATGAAAGACTAAATGTCACTCAACGGGGACAAAAATGAAGGGCAGACGACTGCACGCTGCCTATTACAACCTACATATGTATCCAACGGCGTTACAGAATGGATGACTTTCACTCTTCAGGTCAGGCTTCATTGCCATCTCTTTTTTTTTTTTCTAAACTTTGTTTTATCTGATTAGATTAATCCATCATTAACGGCTAGAAGCAAGAAACAGAAGACAACTGGTCATGTGAACAAAAAAAAAAAAAAAAAGACTGATAAATGCATGAATGGGGAGAGGGGAGAAAGTGACCTATATCTCCGAGAGCAGAATGATTAGTTGGGCTCTTCAGACTATAGTAACGAATATAAATCTTTTCCCTCAAACTGCTCAGCTCCTCCTGCTCTATACGTACAATGTGACAGGTTTCCTTTAAGCCTTGACACTTAGTCTGGTGTAATACTCCGCTTGGCCTTAGAGACCTGGTTACATAATCATGGAAATGAATGTTGTACATGTGTCCACTTTCACTTCCAGAATATGCGGTCTATTCTTAGTACTGAACAAACACTGCTTTAACCACTGTCAGGATTTCCAATAAGACATTTACCCACATTCTCTATAAATTTTAACTATGAAACAGCCCTTTCCTTTGCACACAACACAAACTAATTGAACAAATAGATTCTACAATTAAATATTTGATGAGACCACTACTTGGTTAGATCACATTTTTTATTGAAAAGCTGGTCATACAGGACGAGCTCAAAGTTGGCTGAACCTGTTGATTCCATGTGTACGGAGGGAGGCTGCTCTCACCCATGTGCATATCTCAGTTGCATGGTTGGCTTTGACCAGAATTTTTGAATCATTGCTCATTTTTTTACAAATGTGAAAATGATGCATAGTATTAACCTTAGAGACAGGCATCACCCATGCACATTTCATATTATAGCTCCCTGTCCTATTTTTCTAAGCTACATTTCTATGATTTTTATCTCTCCGCACCCAACTCTACAATGTCGTATTTGGGATCAAACATTTGCCTTACAAACACAAGACATGTTTGGTGCTAAATATATGGCTTTCACATGAAGGAATATAGCAGTCAGCATGGACCCTACAATGCTCAAGATGGCGACCTGCCGGACAATCGTGCCGCTAGTGTGAAAGTAGCCTTAGCCGTGCTGTCGCTAGTGCAAGTGTGTGGCAGGAACGCCGCTCCGGCCCCATTCCATATAACGACATGTCGAAGTTTTAGTCCGGCATGTCATTATAGTGAATGGGGCTGGAGTGTAGTTCCGGCCACACACATGCACTAGCGGCAGCACACATCCGGCAGGCTGTTCACCCACTGGAACAACCTGCCGGACAATCGTGCCACTAGTGTGAATGGTGCACTGCCAAGCTCATACTACTTAAATAACATCATTAATCCAGTCATTGTGCCTCTGCATGAATAACACAGGCCCAATTTCATCTTCATGGATGACAATGCTCCAGATCATCGAGGTCACATCATTAGGGAATGGTGGCTGGAGACTGGGGTACCTTAAATGGAGTGGGCTGCACTTTCTCTAGACCTGAATCCCATTGAAAACCTATGGGATCTGTGGAGTCGCCGTGTAGAAGCTCCTAACTCTGTACCCCAGAACCTGAGGCCGCCCTTCAAGAAGAGTGGGATGCCATGCCTCAGCAGACAATAAGTCGACTTGTGAACAGCATGAGACGTTGTTGTGAAGCTGTAATTGATGGTCAAGCCACATGACAAGTTATTGAGACACTGACATTTTATGTGGGGTTATACCCACTACTGTTGTTGGCTTTTGTTTCAATAAATTGTTTGAGATGAGGAAACCACTATTGCATGCTTCTACTTAAATGTCCTACTTTCAAGACATAATATCACTGTACAGTCATGACCAAAAGTTTTGAGAATGACACAAATATTATATTTTCACATGATCTGCTGCCCTCTGGTTTTTATGTGTGTTTGTCAGATGTTTTTATCACATACAGAAATATAATTGCAATCATATTATGAGTAACAAAAGCTTATATTGACAGTTAGAATGAGTTAATGCAGCAAGTCAATATTTGCAGTGTTGACCCTTCTTCTTCAGGACCTCTGCAATTCTCCCTGGCATGCTCTCAATCAACTTCTGGACCAAATCCTGACTGATAGCAGTCCATTCTTGCACAATCAATGCTTGCATTTTGTCAGAATTTGTAGGTTTTTGTTTGTCCACCCGTCTCTTGATGATTGACCACAAGTTCTCAATGGGATTAAGATCTGGGGAGTTTCCAGGCCATGGACCCAAAATCTCTATGTTTTGTTCCCTGAGCCATTTAGTTATCACCTTTGCTTTATGGCAAGGTGCTCCATCATGCTGGAAAAGGCATTGTTGATCGCCAAACTGCTCTTGGACGGTTGGGAGAAGTTGCTCTCGGAGGACATTCTGGTACCATTCTTTATTCATGGCTGTGTTTTTAGGCAAGACTGTGAGAGAGCCGATTCCCTTGGCTGAGAAGCAACCCCACACATGAATGGTTTCAGGATGCTTTACAGTTGGCATGAGACAAGACTGGTGGTAGCGCTCACCTCGTCTTCTCCGAATAAGCTGTTTTCCAGATGTCCCAAACAATCGAAAAGGGGATTCATCAGAGAAAATGACTTTACCCCAGTCCTCAGCAGTCCACTCCCTGTACCTTTTGCAGAATATCAGTCTGTCCCTGATGTTTTTTCTGGAGAGAAGTGGCTTCTTTGCTGCCCTCCTTGAGACCAGGCCTTGCTCCAAGAGTCTCCGCCTCACAGTGCGTGCAGATGCACTCACACCTGCCTGCTGCCATTCCTGAGCAAGCTCTGCACTGCTGGTAGCCCGATCCCGCAGCTGAAACACTTTTAAGAGACGGTCCTGGCGCTTGCTGGTCTTTCTTGGGTGCCCTGGAGCCTTTTTGGCAACAATGGAACCTCTCTCTTTGAAGTTCTTGATGATGCGATAGATTGTTGACTGAGGTGCAATCTTTCTAGCTGCGAATACTCTTCCTGTTAGGCCATTTTTGTGCAGTGCAATGATGACTGCACGTGTTTCTTTAGAGATAACCATGGTTAACAGAAGAGAAACAATGATGCCAAGCACCAGCCTCCTTTTAAAGTGTCCAGTGGTGTCATTCTTACTTAATCATGACAGATTGATCTCCAGCCCTGTCCTCATCAACACCCACACCTGTGTTAATGGAGCAATCACTGAAACGATGTTAGCTGGTCCTTTTAAGGCAGGGCTGCAATGATGTTGAAATGTGTTTTGGGGGATAAAGTTAATTTTCTAGGCAAATATTGACTTCGCAAGTAATTGCTGTTAAGCTGATCACTCTTTATAACATTCTGGAGTATATGCAAATTGCCATTATAAAAACTGAAGCAGTATACTTTGTAAAAATTAATATTTGTATCATTCTCAAAACTTTTGGCCATGACTGTAGAGTGAACTTTTTACATTTTCTATAAATTTCATCCGAAAGCCAAATATCCCTAACTTTTTGAGAGTAGTGTATGTTTATGATGTTTACTCTGGTTTTAACAAACGTTTCAGTTTTTAAATGCAGCATGTTCGCCAAATTTTCTTGGGTTAAAAAAAATGTATGAAAACAAATACACTTGTGAAAAATTGCTGCTGCTTTAATTTTAATGGCTATGGGAGGTTGCAAACATTTTTCATGTGCTGTAGCCTATTTGAGATGCTGTCCAAGGGGTTTGGGTGCCTTCAAATGTGGTGGAAAAACCTGCCAAAAATATGCAGGAGTGGATTTTTACAAAGAGCGGTTTTTGTTGGAGATTATTTCTACATGGATTTTGTGGCAGATTTCTTTGTGGCTTACGCCCCCCATTAAAATGAATGAAGACATTCTGCTTCACAAAACCTGAACACATGATTATTCACGCAGCAGGATGTTGTTCTGCAGCAGAACACAGGGCAGAGACCAGTGGCATACCTCTAATAGAGGCAGACCACGCAGCTGCTATGGAGCCTGTGGAGGAAGGGGGCCTGGCTGCGCAGAATAGCCCCACCCCCAATTACACTTGCATAGCTAGCTGTGAAAACCTAACTAGCTGTGCAGAAGGACCTGCGATGATGTCATTAGCATGTGATTAGGGCAGCCATACAGTGTCAGTAGTTTTACAGCTGAAGGACCTGTGATAAAGTCACCCTCATGAGACCAGGGCAGGGAGATGGAGCTCAGCAGTGGAGAGGAATGCGTAGTGAAACTACATGAGGAGGAGGAGAAGTTAGTGGTGTCCTGGGATAGGTAATAGCATCCTTATACTGAGAGTTGTAGTTTTGTCCTACTGTATCCCCTCCGTGTAATACACTGATTCACTACAATAAGTCTGGCCATGCTTGAAGTTGTAGTTCTCTCCTCTTATAATATCCAATGATGCTGTATAATAACAGTCAGGTAATGCTGGGGGGTGTAGTTCTCTCCTCTTATACCCTCTCCCTGTAAAGTCAACTTGTATTCCATAATAACAGCCTGGACATGCTGGGAGTTGTAGCTCTCTACTCTTTTACCCTTGCGCATATTATTTACTCATTTTTACCTGTTTTACACTGCCAGCAGTAGTTCCTGCAAACTGTTCCAGCAGAACAACCTGCCGAAGCTCTCTGGATCTGGGATTCCTGGAGGCTACAGGAATGCCCGCTGGCCCCATTGTACCCAGAGAGCTCTGGCAGGCTGTTCTGTGGCAGTGTAAAACAGGTCTAAACTAGTCATGATGAGACTTGTAGTTCGCTTATCACTATTATGATGTTCTGCAGCAGCTGAGGTGTATATGAGACTTTGTTAACACCTGTCCTAGTGACATTCGCTGTTTTGCTCTGTCAACAAAAATTACAGTAGCTCCAGACCTGGCACATCCAGACATGGGGGCCCAATTCAGATTCTTGCTATGGGGCCCAATGATTTTTATGTACGCCAGAGGACTAACACTTTTCAACCCCATAGGATAGCATGGTAAAGTCTTTATGCTGCATATTTTCTGGTGAATTTTTTCGCCACCTGTAAGTACAAGAGGTCACTTCCATCATAGGTGTATCTCCCACTAGGAATTGCGCAGCACCTGTTGCTTCTTTTTACATTCAACTACAAATACGGTACATCAGAATGAGAAATTGCCTCTCATTTAGGATGTACAGTATATCTGTACAATGGTGATATTCTTGAAAATTATCTGCAGGTAAACACTAAACTAGTGCACACTGCTTCAAATGCAACATTTAACTAATCATGGCATGTAATGACAGTGCAGAGTTCACATACATTTAAAACAGGCACAATAGATGTAGTTTTGTTTGTTGTAGTGGCGAACATAACCATACAAAGCACAGTGTACCAATAAGCTTTGACAAAGCAGTGGTTTGTGTCATGGTTCACTGCCTCAGGCTGCTACAAGGTTTTGATCTAGGATTATACCTAAAGAAATCCCACAGGTCTCTTATAGGTCAAAAGTATTAAGTTACAAAGGAAAGAAAAACCATACACCAGTTTGCAGAAAGCTTGAAAACACAACTGAAGATTCTCTAATTTCTCAAGATTATTTAAAAAAAAATCTAATTTGTGTCTTTAATACACAAATGATCAATTCCCAACATACACTACCTTATGAGAGAATTTAGTTCCCAACCACTGATCCCAGGGCATGCTAATGAGAAGGTGTATTTGAGGAATGAGCAAGGTGGATTTCAGGAGAACCTGCTCAGAATATAAAATATCTGCAAGTGAAATCTAAAACATAATTCATTCAATCAGTACAGTATGTTAACATCATGTAACATTTGTAATGCTTGGCAAAATCTGAGTCTCTTATTGTGTCATATCAGCTGCCAACCAGATAAAAAAAATCTAAATTGGCAAGCAAATTTAAAAAAACGGATCTTTGCTCAGTATAGCACATGACACACTCACCTAAGGCTTGGGCTTTGCCCAGAATTCTTACTTAAAATATGTTCATCACTCCACCATGGGCAATTTCTTAACATTTCATTGTAAAGCCAATATTGTTTTTCTCCAATTCACATACTGATAATCTATGTAAAATTATACTCCAGGGTGTATGGTTTGAATGCTTGAGAATAACATGCATCTACGAGGAGCTCTGCTCAGTTGAAGACTGATTTACTGACATTATGATCAGAAAAGTATACTATGACCTCCAATTTCCAAACTCTAATGGCTGGAGACATATTTCCCTAAATTTGGGGAATAATCTGAAGCCTTCATGGCACTACTGCAGGTGCGCTGCTGAGCTCACACATGAAGCCCTGAAAGTCATCCGCACCACAGAACCAACCGCTTTAAGTTCAGGCAATGAGGCAACTTGTTCAAGCTTTGGCCAGCAGTTCAGATGAGGGTCCACCACCTACAACCAACTGTTCTGTTAAAGATCCAGAGTATTAGCCACTGAAGTCAGCTACACACCTGAATGACACAGCCTTCACTAGGTCATCTATTTCAGAGGTAGATGGAGGAACCTCTACTATTCCACTGCCTTAGATGTGTCTAATAGGGTGCCACCAAATTTGGACTTACCACCAGCTCAGATGCTAAGACAACTGGGTGAGTCATCAGCCATCCAGACCAGACACTGCTCATTCCATTGGCAAAGGCCTTTGATGCCTTTTCCCCTCCTTTACCATTGCTACAAACTATTGCTGCAGCAGAAGACTGCAGAGGAGCAGCGAGAGTCTGCATCTACTAAATGGAGGATTGGCTGATTTAAAAAAAAATGCTGTATTATTTGCAAACTAAGGAAAACGCTTGCAAAGCAGAGATACTGGGAGTGAAAAAGAACTTGAATCTCACAACTGGAAGAGAAAGCTTGAGCTGTAACTTCATCCTGAAGTTAGCCATCCATTGACTTTTTCACTAACATAGTAAAACGTGGAAACGGTGCTGGAGTTACCTTATCAAGAACTATCCGTTTCCTTATACCTGGATAACCGCTTGTTGTGGACCAAAGCTGAGATTTTCTCAGCATTTTCTTCTAGAGGTAAACAGGATTTGCTGTGTCTTAGCCACTCTGGTGTCCCTTATTTTACCAAAGTGCCACCTTAAGACTTCTACCAGTCCAATTTAAGCATAGTCTACAACAAGAGATAGCCTTTTGCCCTCTAACGGGACGAGGGTTCCTCTTTGCCCTGTGTGTGCAGAATGAGAACAAGGTTATCCACAAATGGACTATGAATATTGAAGTCACACCACCCGCCTCTGACCATCCTCCAAACCAGACTGTACATAACCACAGACGCTGTAATGAGGTAGAGAGAATGAGGTGGCCTAAAATATGTGCAGATTTGATGTTCTTTGAGGGCAGACACATGGGTCATAGGCACAACAGACTGGAGGGGACATCAATGACTTCTATGGGAGATTTGTCTAGGCATGCCTGAATAAAGGCCCTTTTACACGGAAAGATAAATCGTATTAGCGATCATATATTAACGAACGATGAACGATCGAACGATGCAATGTAAATACCGTTTACATTGAAAGAGAAGTCGTTCACAATCTTCGTACTTTCGGTCGTTTTATAATCGTTATTACGATCGTTCCTTGCTTTTACATTAACCGATGTATTGCTTACAGGGGAGGGGAAAGGTGTGAGTGAATTAAAAAGTGAAAAGAAGTAGGTGTTTACAGGTGTTCAATTACCACCCATGAACCGCCCTCATAACCTCCTACTGTACAAAAATACAAGATTTCGCCAATGATGGCACAGCACAATGGCGGATGAAGTTGCGAGCAGAATGGAGGACGAAATACGAACGCAACAACGAGCAGATCTTCGCGCCGAAATAAAACCAGGTTTGAAATTCAAACTATTCATACGCGAGAAGAAGACACGTATTTCCGGTCGCTACGTGAGCCAATGGAATTTTAATGGGACGTGCCGAACTATTGGACTAATTAGAATGAATAACGCCTATATAAACAATTGACTCCTCCCATTACCATCTGCCAACGACTAAACGATTTTCGTTTAAACTGGAAGATTTTCGAACGATTAATTTATTGGCAGGACAAAAGATGTGATCAACGAGAAGCGAACGAAATCTCGTTCGTCGTAAAATCGTTAACCGTGTTTATACACAACAATAATCGTGCAAATTCGAACGTTTTAACGATTATTTGAACGATAATCGGCTCGTGTAAAAGGGCCTTAAGTTGTCATATCACCAATTGTGAATGGTGGATCCTGTGTTATCTATACCAAAGTGATATCTGCCATTGTAATTCTGTCTGTAATGATAATGAGATGTGTACTGAAACGTATATTATTAGACCTATCAGCCATAGTAAGCAGGATTTAAGTTTTTTTGGTTTTGTTTTTTTTTTATAGATAGTGACATGGAAAATAAAACAAATTACTAAAAATTCTAAAAAAAAATTTATACAAAAACATGATTTAAACAATAGGGTAATTTTCTGATGACACATCCCCTTCAATGTTAGGGTACATTTGCATCTGCGGCATGCCTGATCCGGCACAAATGCCAGCTGTTGACTGGACAAAAACTATTGCATGCAACAGGTTTTTGTCCAGCTGAAATATACCATTTATGGTGGAAAGCAGCCAGAGGACCACCGGATATCATTATAGTCAGCGGTGAATTGTAGAATTTGGCAATGCCGGATCCGGCGAAAACCAGCAGGCTGTCGGAACAGACTATTGGATCTGCTACCACAGATGTGAATGAATCCTCACAGTGCGATACACTGTCATCACTATAAAGAATCAAAACCGCTACTGAGTCCTTTTAAGTACATGTGACATAACACACACTCCTTATGTGTATGTATAACGCACATACATAAACGTTGTAGGAAGCGTGTTTGTGTAAATTTCTTAACTTTTGTAATCTCTTTCAGTAACAAACTTTAGCTCAGCTGCCTGTAAAACATACAGTTTATTTTCCGGCACGACTATCATTCTGCACAATGCTATAGTTGTTTACAACTTGAAAGGCACAAAACTATAAAGCAGCTTTGAAGCTCTGATCGCTTGCTGGGTAATGCTCATTTCTCGGGCGTTTACATGAAGCTGTAATAGGCAAGTAAAAGATCCCATCATGGGATATGGTTTTTCAGCCAGCAAAGCAGAGAAAAATATATCCAGAACGGTTACATCATATACCACACTGCTGACTGGTCAAACCCACAAGTACCCACAAGGCACATTTCTCTTACATGTTCCTGCTCTGTTAACCACAGTTCTTGCTACAGAACTTCCAAACTCTTTGCAACGTGTTCTCAAATAATAAATACAGCACAATGAAAATACTTCAAGTATATGTGCGAAAACGAGGGGAGTGAGTCACAATACAATGCACACAATGCAGAGCGTACAGACACTGAGCTCTATATAGTGTACATACACTACAAAAACATCTTCCAGTATCTATAGAATCCAGAGGGAAAAAAGCAGACTGGATTGAGTGTTGCATTTATAAACGCAGAGACATAACGCGTGTTTGAGCGGTTGCGCATTTGATTTTTAAGTGCGTGTTTGAATTAAGTGTGTGACTTTAGATTACGTGACTTCAGATTTGGGGACTACAGTAAGTCAGTTTGAGATCACTGTATTGTATTTTTTTCTCTTTTATTGTGTAATCCCCATCAGTATGTCTTCCATTATTGACAGAGCAGTCCAGTGCACATCTTGTCTGATTTATGCAGACCTGGAACAGCCGTTTAAGGGTGCATATATTTGTTCAAAATGTGAGCAAATTACCCGTTTGGAATTGCACATTGTCTATCTAACTGGGCGGATTTCAACACTGAGAAGCGCTGACAATTTGGAAAAGACTTTGCTGCTCACTGAGCAAGCACTCTATGGGGTAGATGTGGGGGAGGGTGGTAGTGAGGAGGCTCAGGAAAGTGAGGTAGCTAGCTGGGTAACAGTTAGAAAGCGGGGAAGAGGGAAAAGTGCCAGGGAGGCTAGCCCTGATCTGACACACCCCAACAAGTTTGCAAGTTTGGCAGATGAGGGGGATGTTACTTCAGGGAGAGCACTGCTGCAGTCGGACACTTCCTCTGACAGTCAGGGGAATGTCAGCTCCAGTAAGTAGGGGACCAGGAGAGCAGGGCAGGCCAGACAGGTGCTGGTAGTGGGCGACTCCATTATTAGGGGTACAGAGAGGGCAATCTGTCACAAAGACCGGGATTGTCGAATGGTGTGTTGCCTTACTGGCGCTCGAGTTCGGCACATCGCGGATCGGGTTTGCAGATTACTGGGAGGGGCTGGAGAAGACCCAGCAGTCATGGTCCATATTGGAACCAATGATAAAGTTAGAGGTAAGTAGAGCATCCTTAAAAATGATTTTAGGGATCTAGGGCATAAGCTTAGGGCAAGGACCAGAAAGGTAGTGTTTGGGTTCTTGGAGAACTGTGTCGACTTCTCTGTCGGCTACAGGCTCTACCGTAGGGATGGGCTGCACCTCAATGGGGAAGGGGCAGCTGTTTTGGGGGAGAAGATGGCTAGAAGGCTGGAGGAGTGTTTAAACTAGGGACTGGGGGGAGGGTAATTACGTTATAGGAGGGGAATATAGTGCAGATAGAGACCTGGGGCAAGGTAATGGAACTGGGGAGGAATGGAAGGAGGAACTAGAACAGTGCAGAAGGAAAGGTGTAGGGGAAAAAATATATATAAACCTTTTAACTGTATGTACACTAATGCCAGAAGCCTGACTAATAAAACTGGTGAACTGGAATAAGTGATGTGTGAGGAGGACTATGACATAGTGGGAATAACTGAGACATGGCTGGATGATACCTATGACTGGGCAGTCAACGTACAGGGTTACAGTCTGTTTAGAAAGGATCGCCAAAACCGGAGAGGGGGAGGGGTCTGTCTTTATGTAAAGTCCTGTCTAAAGCCCACACTCCGGGAAGATATAAGTGAGGGACATGAAGATGTGGAGTCACTGTGGGTAGAAAAAAATGGAGCCAAAAACAAAAATAAAATACTAATAGGACTTTATTATAAACCCCCTAGTATACCAGAGCCCATAGAAAATCTACTTCTAAATGAAATAGACGAGGTGGCAAAACATAATGAGGTCGTTATTATGGGGGATTTCAACTACCCAGATATAGACTGGGAAACTGATACCTGTATATCTCATAAAGGAAACAGGTTCTTGGAAATAACCAAAGACAATTACCTTTCCCAACTGGTTCAGGACCCGACTAGAGGGACGGCCATACTGGACTTAGTATTAACCAATAGACCTGACAGAATAACAGATGTGCAGGTCGGGGGACACCTGGGAAATAGTGACCATAATATAATAACCTTCCAACTGTCATTCAAAAGAGTGTTTCTTCAGGGAGGAACAAAAATACCAAACTTCAAAAAAGCAAAATTTAGTCAACTAAGAGAGGCCATAGGCCTAACTAACTGGGACAAAGTCCTCAAAAATAAAAATACAGCCACAAAATGGGATATTTTTAAAAGCATCCTAAAATCTAATTGTGAGAGGTACATACCTTATGGGAATAAAAGGTTAAGGAACAAGAAAAAAAAAACAATGTGGACAAATAGAACTGTAAAGAAAGCAATAAATGACAAAAAGAAAGCATTTAAATCACTAAAACAGGAGGGGAGTGAGGAAGCATTGAAAAACTATAAAGGAAAAAATAGAATATGTAAAAGACAAACAAAAACAGCCAAACTAGAGATCGAGAGATTAATCGCCAAAGAGAGTAAAACTAACCCTAAAATGTTCTTTAATTATATAAATGGTAAAAAGTATAAACCTGAAGGTGCCGGCCCCTTACAGAATAATGAGGGGGGAGTTGCAGAGAGCGATGAGGAGAAAGCAAAGCTACTAAATATCTTTTTCTCCACTGTATTCACTGAGAAAATCAGATGAAATGCAGAATATAAAAGTAAATTCCCCATTAAAAATGCCCTCTCTGACCCAGGAAGAAGTAGAGCTGCGTCTTAAAAAGATTAAAATAGACAAATCACCAGGACCGGATGGCATACACACCGGTATCCTAAGAGAATTAAGTAATGTCATCAACGACCCTTATTTCTGATATTTAAGGACTCTATACTGACAGGGAGTGTTCCACAGGATTGGAGCATAGCAAATGTGGTGCCAATATTCAAAAAGGGTCCAAAAACAGAGCCCGGGAACTATAGGCCGGTAAGTTTAACATCTGTCGTGGGTAAACTGTTTGAGGGTTTTCTAAGAGATGCTATCTTGGAGTACCTGAATGAAAATAAGCAAATAACTCCATATCAGCATGGCTTCATGAGGGATCGGTCATGTCAAACCAATTTAATCAGTTTCTATGAGGAGGTAAGTTCTAGACTGGACCGAGGCGAATCAATGGATGTCATATCTGGACTTCTCCAAAGCATTTGACACAGTACCACATAAAAGGTTAGTATATAAAATGAGAATGCTTGGCCTGTGAGAAAATGTCTGTATGTGGGTAAGTAACTGGCTCAGTGATAGAAAACAGAGGGTGGTTATTAATGGCACATATTCAGATTGGGTCATTGTCACTAGTGGGGTACCACAGGGGTCAGTATTGGGCCCTATTCTCTTCAATATATTTATTAATGATCTTTTAGAAGGCTTGCACGGTAAAATATACATTTTTGCAGATGACACTAAACTGTGTAAAGTAATTAACACAGAAGAGGACAGTACACTGCTACATATGGATCTGGATAGACTGGAGGCTTGGGCAGAGAAGTGGCAGATGAGGTTTAACACTGACAAATGTAAGGTTATGCATATGGGAAGGAATAATGCATGTCACCAGTACATACTAAATGGTAAAATATTGGGTAACTCTGACATGGAAAAGGACCTAGGAATTTTAGTGAACAGCAAACTAAGCTGTAGAAGCCAGTGTCAGACAGCTGCTGTCAAGGCCTATAAGATAATGGGTTGCATCAAAAGAGGCATAGATGCCTGTGATGAGAACATAGTCCTGCCACTTTACAAATCACTAGTCAGACCACACATGGAGTACTGTGTACAGTTCTGAGCTCCTGTGAACAAGGCAGACATAGCAGAGCTGGAGAGGGTTCAGAGGAGGGCAACCAAAGTAATAACTGGAATGGGTGGACTACAGTACCCAGAAAGATTATCAAAATTAGGCTTATTCACTTTAGAAAAAAAGACGACTGAGGGGAGATCTAATAACTATCAGAGGTCAGTACAGAGATCTCTCCCATGATCTATTTATCCTCAGGACTGTTACTGTGACGAGGGGACATCCTCTGCGTCTGGAGGAAACATAAAAGAGGATTCTTTACGGTAAGAGCAGTGAGACTATGGAACTCTACTGAACAACCTGAGGAGGTGGTGATGGTAAGTTCACTAAAAGCGTTCAAGAGGGGCCTGGATGTATTTCTGGAATGTAATAACAATAAACAAATTAGGACACAACTTTAAACATGTACAGTATGCAAAAAAGTGTATACTGGATAGGGAAGCGTAGTCTTCTGCACTTTCCTATAAAGTTGAAGACAAGGCATGCCAATGCTTATCAGCCCAGTGGAGACCAAAAGGACACTCTCCTGGCCATTAAATGTAGGGCTCAGATGCAATGCAAGGGCACAAACTGTACAACAGAAATTCAGAATTTCCATCTAGTGTACTGACAAAAAAAGATAAGTTTTTTGAACAGCACCTGTTTGTTGTCCAAGTATTCGGCAGGATGCACATCTATTCAGGGGTCCAGTCCAAAGACTCCAAAAACATACATGTAAAGAAAAAGAACAGAAGACAGCATCCTCTTCTTGCTGAAAATTGGTGTTTAATCCATCAAAAAATCCAAAAAAACGTTGCACGTGTTTTGGATTTTTTGATGGATTAAACCCAAATTTTCAGCAAGAAGAGGATGCTGTCTTCTGTTCGTTTTCTTTAAATCTAGTGTACTGACCAGTTATGATAACGTTAAGTTGCCTGTTTAACCCCTTCAACCCCGGGCCTGTTTTCACCTTCCTGACCAGGCCATTTTTTGCAAATCTGACATGTGTCACTTTATGTGGTAATAACTTTGGAACGCTTTTACTTATCCAAGCCATTCTGAGACTGTTTTCTCGTCACATATTGTGCTTCACGACAGTAGTAAATTTGTGGCAAAATATTTCATTTTTATTTTTTTAAAAATACCAAATTTACCAAAAATTTGGAAAAATTAGCAAATTTCAATTTCTCTACTTTCAAAATATATAGTAATACCTCCAAAAATAGTTATTATTTTACATTCCCCATATGTCTTCTTTATGTTGGCATCATTTTATAAATGTCATCTTACTTTTTTGGGACGTTAGAAGGCTTCGAAGTTTAGAAGCCATTTTTCAAATTTTCAACATAATTTCCAAAACCATTTTTTAAGCACCAATTCAGATATAAAGTGATTTTGAGTGGCTTACGTAATGGAAACCACCCATAAATGACCCCATTTTAGAAACTACACCCCTCAAATTATAAAAAATTGCTGTTACAAACTTGGTTAACCCTTGAGGTGTTCCACAAGAATTAATGGAAAATGGAGATGAAATTTCAAAATTTCACTTTTTTGGTAGATTATTCATGTTAATTTTTTTCTGGCAAAACAGCAAGGGTTAACAGCAAACTAAACCTCAATATACATTACTCTGATTCGGCAGTTTACAGAAATACCCCATATGTGGTGGTAAACGTCTCTATGGGTTTGTGGCAGTGGTCAGAAGGAAAAGAGCGCCATACGGATTTTGGAGGCAGATTTTGCTAGAATGATTTTTAGGCACCATTTTGTAATTGAGAGACCCTGACGTACCCCTACAGTGGAAACCCTCAAAAAGTGACCCATTTTGGAAACTACACCCTTCAAAGAATATATTAAGGGGGGTACTGGCCACTTTGACCCCCTAAGCGTTTTACGGAATTTGGAAACACTTGGCTGTGAAAATGAAAAGTTTCATTTCTTCCAATAAAATGTTGCTTTAGCCCCAAATTTTTCATTTTCACAAGGGGTAACAGGAGAAAAGCACCACATAATTTGTTCCCCATTTTCTCCTGAATACGGCAACACCCCATATGTGGTGGTAAACTGCTGTGGGGGCACATGGCAGGACTCAGAACAGAAGGAGCGCCATATGGATTTTGCAGCACAGATTTTGATGGATTGGTTTGCGGGAGCCATTGATTTTTATTTTTTTGAGTGATTGTCTTATGTGGGGGCTCATTTTTTGCGGGATGAGGTGACGTTTTCATTGGTACCATTTTGGGGTACATAAGACTTTTTGATCGCCTGCTATTACACTTTTTGTGAGGCAAGGTGAAAAAAATGTCTGTTATGGCATAGTTTTTTTTTTAAATTTTTATTACAGCATTCACCTGGGGGGCCACCTCATGTAATATTTTTATAGAGCAGGTTGTTACGGATGCGGTGATACCCAATATGTCAAACATTTTTATTTTTGGAAAGTTTTACACATTAGATGCATATTTGAACAGAATAAAATCTTTTTTTGTGTTGCTATTTTCTGAGAGCCATATTTTTTTTTATTTTTTGGGCGATTGTCTCAGGTAGGGTCTACATTTCTGCGGGACAAGATGACTGTTTGATTGGTACCATTTTGGGGTAAATACGCCTTTTTGATCACCTGCTATTACACTTTTTGTGAGGCAAGGTAAAAAAAAAAAATGGTTGTTATGGCCGGACCTATAAAAGGCCTGAATGTCCAGGCAACTTTTTGTGATTTGGGCACATGGTGGTTTTTTTTTTATTTGTTTGAATACCAAAATAATTTTTGCAATTTTTTTCTTGACACTTAGGACTTTTTATTAGAATGTTTCTTTCAAAGATTTTTTATATTTTTTTAGGTTTAATTTGGACGAAAACCGCTAATTCTTATTAAAACAAAAGTATTTTTTTTTAATTATAGATTTTTCTTTTTTAAATATAAAAACTGACACACAAATTAATTATTGTAATGGGTTCCCTATTTCATGACGATCGTTTTGATATATAACATGTATATATTTTATTGAACAGGGCGACTATGGTGACTGTTTCCGTTGGCGACTGCGTTTTTAATTTTTTTTTTTTTACACTTTTTATTTGGATTTTTATTATTATTTTTTTACTTATATATTAATTTATTTTTGACAAATAATATGTCCCCCAAGAGGTCATTAAAAGACCTCTGGAGGACATTTACTTTTTTTTTTAACACTTTTTTTTTCACTGTTTCCACTGTAACTGGGGCATCCACAGGAGCCCCAGTTACAGGGGAAAACAGCCCCCTGTGGGGGCATTGGACACAGGCAGAGCTGATCAGGGTCTCCTTAGACCCTGCAGCACTGCTGTGGCCCCGAGACACCCGGCGGTCACGTGACCGCCGGGACTAACACAGGAAGCGGCTCTGCGCTTCCTTCCTCCTCCAGCATGGCAGCAGGTACGTTCTCCTCCTGCACAGGAGAAGGCAGAAGCGGTAATAAACCGCTCCTGTCTTCTCCTCAGGGTCCCTGCTCTGTCTGTGAGCAGGGACCCGACCTGCTCCTGCTAGATTGCGGGAGCAGGAGCTTTAATTCCAGCGCTGATCAGCGCTGGGATTAAAGCGCTGCCTGCACGTGTATATACGTGCTATCTGCACGGGGCATGTGCAGATAGGACGTATATACACAGATGGCTGACGTCAAGGGGTTAAAAACAATTTTTTACAGCATTCACCTGGGGGGCCATCTCATGTAATATTTTTTATAGAGCAGGTTGTTATGGATGCGGCGATACCCAATATGTCAAACATTTTTATTTTTGGAAAGTTTTACACATTAGATGCATTTTTGAACAGAATAAAATCTTTTTTCTGTGTTGATATTTTCTGAGAGCCATTTTTTTTTATTTTATGGGAGATTGTCTCAGGTAGGGTCTACATTTCTGCGGGACAAGATGACGGTTTGATTGGTACCATTTTGGGGTAAATGCACCTTTTTGATCGCCTGCTATTACACTTTTTGTGAGGCAAGGTAAAAAAAAAAAATGGCTGTTATGGCATAGTTTTTAAAAAAAATTTTTTACAGCATTCACCTGGGGGGCCATCTCATGTAATATTTTTATAGAGCAGGTTGTTACGGATGCGGCGATACCCAATATGTCAAACATTTTTATTTTTGGAAAGTTTTACACATTAGATGCATTTTTGAACAGAATAAAATCTTTTTTTTGTGTTGCTATTTTCTGAGAGCCATATTTTTTTTATTTTTTGGGCGATTGTCTCAGGTAGGGTCTACATTTCTGCGGGACGAGATGACGGTTTGATTGGTACCATTTTGGGGTAAATACGCCTTTTTGATCGTCTGCTATTACACTTTTTGTAAGGGAAGGTGACCACAGTTTTTTTTTTTTTTACTGCGTTCACCTGGGGGGGTGGATCATGTGATATTTTTATAGAGCCGGTCGATATGGACGCAGCGATACCTAATATGTCTATTTTGTTTTTTTCACTATTTTTTACAATTTTTTTTTTATATTATTTTGTGAAAAGGACGCTTTTTTTTTTGGGAACTTGAAACATTTTTTTTGTAAAACTTTATTTTTTCACTTTTTTTTCACTTTCTTTTTTTTACACTTTATTGTATTTTTTTACACTGTATTGTAATGCATTGGCTGGAAGTGTATTACACACAGTAATACACTTCCAGCTTACTGCCTGTGAAATCCAGGGGGCTGGATCTCACAGGCTTCCATAGATAGCAGCCAGATGCCTAAGGAAGGCATCCGGCTGCTATCTAAGCCATCGGGTCCCCGTCACAGTAGTGCTACCGCCCGCATCGCATGTGCCGCAGTCAGCGCTGACCGCGGCACATGAAGGGTTAATACGCCCGCATCGGTGTTTTCACCAATGCGGGCGTACGCAGCAGGGGTCCAGCTACTGGGAACAGCCAGCCCCCCGCAGCTGATCAGTGCACCGTAGTACTACAGCGCTGGTCGGGAAGTTACTTCCCACAGCGCCGTATATGTACGGCGCTGGTCGGGAAGGGGTTAAATAAAGATCTGCAAACATTAAATATTGTCACTGCTTGAATTGCTCACTAGAGCTGTCAATGGGTCACAATGATGCCATTTGATTGGCAGGAATTGTCCTCTTGGAAAGGAGCATCAGATTGACAAGTTGTGGAATAACAAACTACCGATCTTTCGTCAGTGCAGGTGAAGAGGAACTCAGGACTCCTGTTCTAGTGACCATTAAAAGGGTTGGCCAAGTTATTTTTTGTCCTTTCCATGTTTCTAACTAGGCAAATGTAATGGTTTTTCAATGCACTTACTTTAACTTCAGTGGCCCCTTCCTCAGATTTCACTGAGGGTTACATGACCTGTGATGTCAGCTTCTCTCCCTGCTCTGCTGATGTTTCATGCACAAGTCTGAGAGAGCAGATATGAGTCTGTATACCAGATGTCACTGTGCTGGAGATGCCCCCTGAACTGGTTGAGCTGCTGCCGCTCTCTCCCTGAGCAGGAAAAACCTATAACCCCTTCAGTAGCACAGACCCAGGGCTGAAGGCTTTACTACAGTAGCTGCAGGCAGTGAGGAGACAAATTCTGGGCACATGAGCTGACAGACTGGAGAAGATCTGTAGAGTATTGCACAAGAAAGGTAAGGGGAAGTTCCTTTGTGTATTAGCAGTGATTGTACAGCTAGGATTTGTAGTCCTACACATACAACATGCTGTGGAGTATCCTAGCAGTCAGAGATGTCACTTAGGGCAGCTCTTGTATTCACTCCCTTTGCAGAGCAGGGGAAGGGGCAGAGATTGTTGTTATTGCAGGTAAACAAAGGCCAGAAGAGAACCAGGGAAATGAGGAAATAGATTTTTTTTGCCTAAAACTTGCTTAGCTTAGTTATATATGGCTGCCCATCAGATTTACAGTGCTATATTTCTTTTTTCATAACTCAGACAACCCCTTTAAGGCTCCTAGAACTGGGGCCCCCAGCAATCAAATCTTTATCTTCTTTCCAATTTGATAAATGTGATTGGTAGGAAAACTGACTGATTGATTGTTCCTTTGATGCTTACAATATTTAAAAGCTATGACCATTCTGACCACAATTTTCCAGTTCTGAAATATTCTAATTTCAATTCTGTTGCAATTCAGTTGCTAAGCAGAGATTTCAGGGAACGTTCTGAATGGAGATGCACTTACCCTAGAAACATCCATACAGCATGGACACGCCGAACAGGCTAGATGAAAGTCCACGTCTATAAATACATGTCTTAAAAATCGTTATGAAAAGTTTCTTCACTTTTAGAGTTATATATATTATAGCAGCAACTATGCAGTCCGGGAGATTCACTTAACCCCAAATGTACAGTCACTGTACGTACATAGGATGTGCTGAAAACTTAAGCTCCAGCAGACAACAGTCTACAATTTCTTGAAGTAAACGCCACTACTTTGTGGTCTACTGTTCTCATTTCCTATCTCATTAATTACAGTAATTACTGTCTCCTTGTAGCAATTTCTTGGCTTGGAACTTCTAGCAAAATTTAACCCTGCAACCAAGCATGATAGTTGAATAAATTGTGCTTTGCTTTCATTATTTCTAGTACGTCAATGTTAAAATAAATAGACTGGAAACAATTACACCTCGTAAATGAAGCGTCATTCTTCTGTTTAAATTGAAGACTCTACTATTAAGCCTAGAACTATATGGAACACAACTTCATTTTTAATGATTGCGCTACACTTGCATCCCACAATAGTTTCATTGCATGAGGCCCCTTTCACACGGGCGAGATTTCCGCGCGGGTGCAATGCGTGATGCGAATGCATTGCACCCGCACTGAATCCTGACCCATTCATTTCAATGGGGCTTTTCACATGGTCGAATTTTTTCACGCAGCAGTTCGCCGTTGCGTGAAAATCGCAGCATGTTCTATATTCTGCGTTTTTCACGCAGCCCTGGCCCCATTGAAGTGAATGGGGCTGCATGAATAACGCATTGCATCCGCACGCAAGTGTGGATGCAATGTGTGATTCACTGATGGTTGCTAAGAGATGTTGTTTGTAAACATTCAGTTTTTTATCACGCACGTGAAAAACGCATCAAAACGCTTTGCACCCGCGCGGAAAAAACTGAACGAACGTACGCAATCAAAACTGACTGTGATTGCGTACAGATTGGTGCGGATGCGTGCAGATTTTCCGGAACGCATCCGGACTGAATCCGCGACGCCCGTGTGAAAGAGGCCTTAGTGCACTTTAACACAATCCTGTTTTTTATGCTGTCAGGAGTGGTTCATAAAAAGAGGGTTAGTTGAAATTAGAAAGTTGTACCCCAAAAAGCCTCCATGCAACCCCAGACTGCCTCATGCACTCGGCCACTGATCGGCCATTCTGTGCATTGGGCATCACAATTTGCAGTTCTCTAATGCACGGGCAACATCCGCGCATGAGAAAGGCCGTGTGCATGAGGTCTACATGAAAGGTTAAACCTGGCCATACAAATGAGATTTGACAGTCAAGGGCACAAAGTATTGAACAATTGAGAGTTGACACCCAAGTGGACAAAGTATTAAACGACTAGACATCGAGAACTTGACCAATAAACCATGGGAAGTAAAGAAACAAGATGCTAAACAAGTTACTATTATGAAAGGGGGTGCTAAACTCAAACAATGGGGTTAGAAAAAAATTTTAGAAATCAGGTACCAAGGCACTAGTGATGAAGCAGTGGAAACCAAGTACTGGAGCACTAGAATTAACAGAATTGGTTATAAAACTGGGGATCACCAATGGTCCGAAAAGAATTCCAAGCATGCCATGGTTGGAGACCCTTGGTAAACACAAAGGACAATGGGCTAGTACTAATCCACCAGAGATGATGACTAGACCATTAGAAACAATGAAAGATTATTATTGCAAACAAGGGACCAAGGAACTAAAACAATAGAGACCTATGACTGGGTAGCTAAACCAGTGAACACATACCTGAGACACTGCCACACAAACCGAGAGTGGAGACAACCTGCCAGGAGCTTGTTCTGCTACTGTCCAGTTTTATTTTAATCTCTATTACTTATTGTAATATTTGGCTGAGGCTGTGACACTACATTACATCCCAGCACTTCTTTAGCTGATCACTGGCCATGAACAATGAATAATGGCCCATGTCCTTAAGGAATGTCACTGTTCCAGACAATATAAAAAGAGACTGGTAGAGGAATGTGGATTGTGGCGCTAGAGACGCAGGGGAATAGGAGGTAAGAATTACTTTTTTCACCAAACTAATCGATTTGCAAGTAAAATGACAATTTTTACAAAGTCCAAATACATTTTAAAAAAAACATGAACCAAACAGAAATAGGAAAGAAAAATGTTCAGCCTGAAGTATAATCATGCTGGAGGTGTACAGCCTAAGGGCTCATGCACAAGGCCGTTGCCGTTTTTGCAGTCTGCAAACGGCGGATCTGCAAAACATGGATAACGGTCGTGTTCCTTTCGCATTTTGTGGAATGGAACATCCAGCCCATAACGGAACTGTCCTATCCTTGTCATGTTTTGCGGTCCTATTATAGTGAATGGGTCTTAATCCAACCCGCAAAAAATGTGGATCAGATGTGAACTAAAACAACGGCCGCATGCATGAGCCCTGAGGAGTATAGAAAAGCAAGTCGTCAAGGCATCACCTCAGCATTTTACAGAAATCATAAGCCCTTCCAATTATTCCTAGCGGTGATAAAGTATTTATAACAACTTATGTGTAAATCCAGTTGAACATTGATTATGTTTGTAATGTAAATTGTCTGTGTCTCATTAATGATGGTTTATAAAAACTGTGGCACCCAGACACGCTCTATTTAGAAACAGGATACTCTACAATGTCATCAATGGCGCCTACATAACATGTCCTCAGGTAAATCTCTAGAATGCACAAAAACAAAGGAAGAAGGAAGTATACAAAGCAATCAAATATTTAACTGCTACATCGGAAACTCTTTAAAGGGGGTATCCAGGATTCTGAAATCGATACAGCTTTTACCCTCTAGCTCCAGAACCAGAACTTAGCTCTGGGTTGACAGCTCCATCCATTGTGACTTTGAAAAGTTGCAGTTGATAAACCTAGGTTACGTCAACTTGATTACCTAACTACACACACTTTCTCATCCACCTTTCAAAACTGGAGTGAGGGGCCCAGAGCATATTTTGAATAAAGAATTCTGGAGCGCAGGGCTTCATAATTTCCCTCCATTTTTTATTAAAAGTTTTTGGGAGGTTTGAAAACAACAGGAATTTTTTTACCATTTTTATTGCGTTTTTGGGAGGCAGGCTGAAAAAAACAGCAATTTTGGCATTGTAATTCAATTACTTTTAATAGTGTCCTGAGGATAGGTCATCAATATGAGATCACCTGAGGTCCGACTCACGCTTAGTGCTTAGACCTCTTCCTAGGCCAAGTGACGTCACGATCATCGGTTACATGGTACAGCTCAGTGTCATTCAAGAAAAAGGGATGAGCTGCGATATCAAGCACAGCCGCTATCAAATGGATGGTAAGGAGTGAGGTCTCCTCAAATAGCTGATCAGTGGGGGTCCTGTGAGTTGGACCCTCACCGATCTCATATAGATCATCAATGTTAATCCCATAAAACCTCTTTAACATGCAGGAACCTGGTAAAAATCCTAGACTGCCAAGAATCCTAGAAACCCATGGACCCCATTATAGTCAACCAAAGCATTTGTATGTATGCAATATGTAAGGATTTTCAGGCTGTCATTATAAATCAGAATATTCACTAACAGCAAGCAGGAATCTTCTAAGCAATGACAAAAGAAACTCCTAGTAAATTATATAAGACGTCCAGGCTTTGGGTGACTGCCGCAGATTTTCTTTGTGAATTACGTGGTAATTTACAGAACAGTTCTGTAGGTGTGGAAGGGATTTTCAAGCCCCATTAACAGGCAGCTGGGAAAAATCTGGGCGGAAATCACAGCATGCTGCAGTATGTTAGTTCTGTTGCAGAGATGTTACAAATGGTCACCAAAGATTTCCTCCTCTGCATGGCATATGGTGAAAACTGCACTAAGGGGAACATTTATTATGCTATTTGCACCACGCTAGTGGTGATAAAAAGTCTTACATTTTTTTCCACATCATATCTGTGGCAAAATTTGTGACATTTCCCCCTTCTCAGCACACACAGGGGTGTGGTGAGGGCTGAGCAGCAGGCACATTTATCTTTATTCATGCCAGTTTTAAAGACAAAGATCTACAGCAGCTAGGGAGGCTGTTACACGAGAAGTGGGAGGAAGTGCCAAATCTATGAGAGGCCCGTGCCACTGCATAAATTTGGTGCATCCTGCGGCTGAACAGGGGGATTCAATACGTGCGATGAAAACACCAGTCTAGATAAATGTCACTGTAGATGTGACTGCAAAATCTGCATGTAACATACATGGATTCAACTGAACTTAAAGGGATTGTCCAAGACCTATAATACCCCCCATATGCCAGAGCCCCTCACATCAGCGGCCATGCCGGCATCAAAAGCAACGAGGTTGCTGGGAAGCGAGGTAAGTACAACTTCTGTGAGAGGCTCGAGCATATGGGGGGGGGGGGGGGGCATAACACCTTTAAGACTAAATATGCTGAGGAAAAAAACAGAGTGGACTTACCTGAAGGGTCTCATAGACCCTCAGCGAGGTGTAGGGATGTGTCAATAATACAGTATATATTACAAAACACATAAAAAATGAGTTCATTCCTACCGTGTTTCCCCGAAAGTAAGGCCCTGTCTTACATTAAATTTACCCCCAAAAGTCCCACCCTGCCTTACTTTCGGGGAGGCCTTACATTAGACAAAAAAAAATGACACTTTTTTTAACAATAAAATTGACATTTAATAACAGGCTGAACAGAACTACTGTGCCCCCATCAGACCTCAGATCAGCGTACTGTGCCCCCATCAGACCTCACATCAGCCTACTGTGCCCCCATCAGACCTCAGATCAGCGTACTGTGCCCCCATCAGACCTCACATCAGCCTACTGTGCCCCCATCAGACCTCAGATCAGCGTATTGTGCCCCATCAAACCTCAGATCAGCGTATTGTGCCCCATCAAACCTCAGATCATGGTATTGTGCCCCCATCAGACCTCAGATCAGCTTAATGTGCCCTCATCAGACCTCAGATCAGCGTATTGTGCCCCATCAAACCTCAGATCTGCATATTGTGCCCCCATCAGACCTCAGATCAGCGTATTGTGCCCCCATCAGACCTCAGATCAGCCCACCCAGCCACATAAGATAAAAATAAAAAACCTCTCTTACCTGTTCTGCGCTGCGGCTGCCCTCCGGTCCACGCTCCGCTCTCTTCCCTGGCCCGCGCACACTATGACCTGACGCTGCGTGCAGCGTCAGGTCATAGTGCGCGCCGCCAGGGAAGAGAGCAGAGCGCGGACCGGAGGGCAGCCGCAGCGCAGAACAGGTAAGTAAGATTTTTTTATTTTTATGGGCCCCCTTGAGTCACTGGGCCCGGAGCCGTCGCCCCCCCCTGCCCCCCCGGTAGCTACGCCACTGAGCCGGCCACAAGAAGCCCGCAGGCAGGCGAGTATGAACACATTCCCCAGCCACCCCCCACCATAGACGGCCTTACATTCCTCACAGACCCCCCCCGATAGCGGCCTTACAATCGGGGGGTGCCTTACATTGGAGAACCCTGGGCACCCCCCTACCCTGCCTTACTTTCGGGGGGGTCTTATATTCGGGGAAACACGGTATTTGTAGTAAAACAGAACTGGCATCAGCTACAGCTGTGCCCTGTTATCCGCAGTCTGCCATCTCTTTAATCTAGGCTTCAATATGTAACCCATAATTCTTTATATTTCACCAGTGTTTTTCTCACAGTAGCAATTATCCTTCTGTCGTCTGGCGCACAATGTGACAATCTCATGCTAAAAACACAAACCACACCCTATATTTTCTGTTTGAGCTGAGCCAAATGTGAGTCCATTGTGTACATAGCTTTAAAAAACAGCAAAAGGACAAGTAATGGTCAGGAAATCCTGTTGCATGTCGGGCTGACAAGCGCTGCTCGGCAAGTAGGTAGGTTCTTGCATAGTTACAATAACTTGAAATGCTACTAAAACCAACCCATGCAGGAAACATATGTCTTCATCGCCTGCTTACTTGTCTTCCAGATACGAGTTCTATCAGTAGCCATTCAAGATGTAAAACACAGGTACATGGTTTCTGTTCTTCACTTTAAAAATATATGGAAAAAAAAAAGGATGGAGCATTTGTATGACTTGGAGACAAACAGTAGAAAAAAATATAATGAGCTACATTTATTAAATGGGGTGTCATTTCAATGTCACGGGCCTGGCAGCGAAACTGTCATCACACTTGCCTTGCCCTGTCAATCAAACTGCGGAGGGGGATCAGAGATAGCGGAGGCTCTAGGTGTATTGTCAACGCCCCCGTTGCTCCTAGAAGCTAATTTGCATATATTAAAACTTCATTTTTCTCAGCAATGAGGGCACATATGAACATGGGACCAACGACAACGCTTCAGCTGCCAAGTGCACGTATAATAGAACAGCCAGTTTCATAGGTACAAATCTGCTGACAGATGTCCTTTTAGGGACCGTTCACAATTTTGCGGAATATATGCGGCCCCGTTCACTTCAATGGCCGGCATGGGATCTTGCCGAGCCGCGGCTCTGCAAGAAAAAAATAGAACATGTCCTATTCTTGTCTGCAATCGCGGACAAGAATAGGCATTTTGAACTGGGGGGCCCGGCCGTAAAAATGCGGAACACACGCCGGTCGGAATCCGTGGTATTGTGGATCTGCATTTTTGCGGATCCGCAATACCACGGCTGTCTGAACGGCCCCTAAATGTGATAAATGGTGGAAAGAGTATGTCAGTTCCTAATTTCAGTCTTGAAAAGTGCTTTGTTTGCCTGTGCCAGGAACAGATATCACAGTGTACGTATCTTTAAAAGAGGCACCATCTCATAACTATTACATAATTCCAGTAAAGTGAACAAAAAACTATGTCATTCTTCAATTGTACTTACAGTACTTATATCGTACTGCATTTCCTTGTATAACAGCTCTGCTTTTCTGATATGATCCTGGACCAGTGCATCAGCTCATGGCTGGTGGAAAGGAATATTTGCAGACGTTATACTGAATAAGTAAAGTTCCTTCCCTAATAGTGTGTGTAATATATATATAATTACCAAACCATGGCAGATATATACCGGTAGATAATATGTGTGATATACCGTAGTTAATTCAGCAGGCTAGGTATTGTATATAACATACTGGAGGCACAATATACAGTAGCAGTGCATGTAGGAAGGATACATGAAGCAGTCCTCCTATTCACTGGACTGAATAAGGTAAGTGGTCAGTCTGTTCATGGTTATTCTGAATCCATACAACCACTGACAGAATGGTATGTGAAGGAATAAAATGTGTTAGTCCCACAAAGTCTTTGGAAGGCCAATAACCATTATAAAATCAAACTGTGAGCTCAAATTATTCCTAAGCCCATAAGAAAGCACACAGGACGCTGAATGTGGTAGCTGGGCCTCGGCAGCACTTGTTGACACTGCCCTGCGAGAAGTCGCATCCTGTTACAGGATACTGGGCTACAGAGACTTCCAGCAATGCTTCTGCACAGTCCTAAATTTACACCTATAGAATTTACCCAAGATTTCCTGTGGATCTTGATTTGCCAGCGTGGTTGTTATTATGCTGTAATTACTATATTACTAGGTCTGAATAGGACCATATGTGATACAAATCACTGATCTTGATCATATCTGTTACTGATCTCCAAAGGGAGTAACTGCACATCATGACAATCACTACAAATAATAATAATAAAACATGGACAGGGGTCTCTAGAGTAGGAGGCCCGACTAGTGGATAAACATACACAGGCACCACTAGTCATCAAACCAAACACATTTAATGTATAAACCACAAGCCCTTGCTTCCATCTTAGCTAGGAATCACTCACTGGGCGCTTGTATCTGATGTGCGCCCCCAGCCATGTGCAACATCGGGACGGCGCCCTGCACGATGGCACCCTCACCCACCTCGCATCAGGCACGATCTGTGCCCCTTGGTGATTTACTCATAGCCAAGACACTGCTCTTTATTAACCACCATCAGCCATAACACCAGGATAATTGTATGTGTACTCCCACAGGCTTTGGGAAATAAGGCCTATATCCAATGCTACATCACTCTGAAGGTACGTCATTACCACTTCCACAGTAATATCATCAAATATATCCACTGTTTTTCTCCCTATGGGCCTCGTAATTGGATTATTCAATATGGTCTCTTATCCCATCACAAACATCTAAAGCATAATTGCAGAAATCCGGTAGTCCACAGTGGGCGTCCTAGAAGGCTTACGGCCTACCTTGTGACCCTTGTTACTGCAACTCTGTCCATTCTGGAATTTCCAACCTACATACATATTAAGGACGGTGACAATGAGAGATAGCAAACTCAATACACAGTATAAACGCGTCTTATATTGAATATCGATGGTATATCAGAGGCTTCCACAAAGTACACCACCTCCTTTTTCAGCATAACCCCAATGGACTTTTCCTGAAACTGTTGATTTTTAATACCCTGTAGCACCAATCCAGGCGTCCTCTTTTTAGCTTTATGTACTTATTTCTTATATATGTTTTTGTAATGTGTATTGTACACCACTGCTGTACGTATGTCATTTCACATTGTCCCCTGATGAACCATTGCCTAATGGGGAAACGTGCTGGGACTTTGGAGTGGGTTACTCAAAATTTCTGTAGATTTATTGTAAGTGTTGGTAGACTGTGAAGGTAGACCGGTCGAAATATTGAATTTTCCCCTCATAGTGTTATGTCATTTGTATATATATGTATATACAAATGACATAACACTATGAGGGGAAAATTCAGTATTTCGACCGGTCTACCTTCACATAAGTACCCTCCCAATCACCACTTTTTTGGCGTATATCTGGCGCAGATTCTGTCGCACACCATGATGTGGCAGAATCAGCGATTTCTTCCCCGCTCAGAGGAAGGGGCGGGCCGATAGGCCCATCTCATTTACCATTTTCCATGCCTGGTTTAGGTGAAGAAAATGGTCTAAAGGTAAGGCAGCTCAGAAGAACATTTAGAACTGGCGGTGGATATGCTGAAGTTATGCAGTTTACTCTGGAGATCAGTAATCTGTTATGATTATATGTGGGTAAAGGAGATCATTTCTATTACTATATTAGCTAACAATGGATGCTGGGCACAAAGTCACTGTTTCTAGCATCTTAGGAAAACCTGCATCGTTTCCTGAACTCATGTGATCTGGTAACTGAACACAAGCTAAACTTCTAGTTTCAGGAAACCTACATCCAAAGCACAGAGCTAGTCAGCACGGGAGAACTGGGAATAGGGTAGGGAGTGGACCAAGTAAAGGGGAATACATTTTATCACATTTTGTAATGGTAGGTCAGGGGTGGACAGATTATTGCACATTGTATTGTCCTATAGACGTGAACTTGGTCTTGCATTTTTTTTGCTGCTAAATAGACGCCAGTAAAAACGCACCTACTACTATTGCAGTAAACGGGTTGAAATATATACATAAACTAATGAAGTTTTAGGCAAAATAATAATAATAATGATAATAATAATGATATTTACTAATTTCTCTAGTTCTGTTCTGGCCCTTTGTTGACATGCAGGTGCAGAGCTGGGGGTGGGGGGTGTAACAACAATCTCTGAGATTTTCCTCACAAATATTTGTGGGTGTTAACAAAGACTGTCTTTTCCCTCCCCCTGCTCTGCAAAGGGAGTGAATAAAAGTGCTGCCCTGTCTGCAGTCTGACTGCTGGGATACTCATGTTGTATGTGTAGGACTACAAGTACCAGCTGTACAATGACATTGCTGATACACACAGGATCTTCCCCCCACCTGTTCTTGTGCAATGCTCTGCAGAAACTTTCTCACATCCAGCAGAAGAGTACAGAGGAAAGAACTGCAGGGTGAGGAGGGAGGATCCTGCGCACAGCATTTGTCTCTTCACTGCCTGGAGAACAGGAAACCCTGCAGCTGCTCAGTACCTGAGGTAGAGCCTCCAGTCTGTGCTGTTTATAGTAGAAGAGGTTAAACTTTGATGAAGAATCCAGTGGGAGGGGAGACACAGGGCAGAGAGCTCAGCCAGTACATCTGGCAGTGCAGGGGCCACGACTTGTCACTCCAACCAGCACAGTCTTCACAGTGATGTTTGGTGCACAAAGGCAGAGCTGCTCCCACAGGCTTCTGCACGGAACGTCATCAGAGGAGGGAAAGAAGATGACATCACAGGTTATGTGATGCTCAGCTAACTATTTGAACAGGGCCACTGTAGGTGAAGTAAGTGAAGTGAAAACCCCTTACATTTGCGTACTTCTAAACATACAAAAAAACAAATCTTGGACAACCGATTTACATTATCTCCTACCCACAGGACAGGGGATAACTATTAGATTAGTATGGGTCCTACTGCTATTCCAGTCGTGTCCATGAAAGGCTGAGATAGGACAACTTCTTTAAGGCCACAAAGTGAAAATTAGCGCAAATCTATGCCAGCTCATAGGCAGCATAAATTTGCTTTAGTGGGCGATGAATTGCTAGAAAATGTGCAAATGTATTGAGGCCAGTGTCTTTTATTAAGTTTGCTGCATCTTACTCAGAGGCAAACTTCTGCGTAAGACTTCTTCTTATGAAACACCAGTCTTAATAATTAGGTGGAGAATCAATCTCATCTATAAGGTTCCATTCACACCAGTGTCATGCTTTCCATTTTCTTTACAGAAGCTATTATTATAAGTTTCATAATGGATCCCTTTGACATATAAAACATTATTTTTAGTGGAAAGAACAGCATAACATAGAACATTTCACTATTTTAAATTACAACAGAAACCAGGCAAAAAATCCCAAGTGTTAAAAGGAGCCAATCAGTGGGCAGTAATGATTATAGTAAAGTCAACAGTCTCAAACACTATTGAGCAAAACTAGAAAAAAAGATCTTGTTTCTAGACATTTGAGTCTAAGGCCCTAAAAATGTATTGATGTTAGTGCTGTGATCCCAGTATTACTTCAACTAACATTTTGCAATCCAGCTTTGATGGTAGAAACACATTATCTGGGCTGTTTGTGGGACATAACACAAGGCCGCATTGCTAAGAAAAATATTCGGGCACATTTATTAAAGGGGTTCTGCAATTGTTTAAAATTGTTTATTCTCTGGATAGATCATCAGCATCTGACCCCTACCGATCAGCTGTTTGAGAAGGCAGCGGGGCTGCAGGAGCGCCGCGGCCTTCTCTGTGTTTTCCTCAGACCCAGTGACGTCACGACTACTATCACTGGCCTGGGCGGGGCTAAATTTCATTCATGTGAACAGAGCTTAGCCCCGCCCAGGCCAGTGATAGTAATCGTGACTTCACTGGGCCTGAGGAAAACACAGAGAAGCCCGTGGCGCTCCTGTAAGCGCCGCTGACTTCTCAAACAGCTGATCGGCAGGGGTCCCGAGTGTCAGACCCCCGCCGATCAGAGGATAGATCATCAGTTTTAAACAATTGCAGAACCCCTTTAAGACCGGTGTTTTAGACACTGGTCTTAATAAGCCCTATACCTGGCGGTGGATCGGCGCAGTTATATAGAGGTGCTGGCCTCTTCATAACTTCAGCGGATCCACCACCGCTTCTAAATGTGAGACAGCTTCCTAGCTGGCTTACCTTTCGACAATTTTCTATGCCTAAAACAGGCTTAGAAAATGGTAAATGAGACGGAAAGGCCGACCTGTCCCTTCCCCGCCCATGCCACACCCACTGTTTTAGACCTGGCGTGAGTGGGGAGAAGTCACAGATTGTGCCTCAATCTGCACCAGAAATGTACCTAACATAGGCTTATTTCTGTTTAATAAATGACCCTTGAAGTTTTTAATATACCCAAATATAGGAGCAACGGGGGCGTTGCCGTAAATCCTAGAGGCCCTTTAACTCTGTGCTAGAGAAAGCAGACAACTTTAACTGTACATAATAAGCCACGTACAGCATTTACAGTCCATACGTGGCATTCTTGACATAACTGTGACCCTTTTCTAATCCAACTACAAAAAGGATTGTCATATACCAAACAATATAAGCACATATTTGTACGCCAAGAATAACATACATACTTAAAGCGGTTGCCCGGGTTCAGAGAGGACATACCCCCGTTTTCACCCCTTCAGCCCCGCTGACATTAGCATCTGAGCATTTCATGATCCAATGCTCTCCCTTGCCCTGTACTGGGTCGCGCAAGGAAAGGGCTGTTTGTTTATGTTTTTAACACTACTAGACGGAGGCTTCCGCCTAGCAGTGTTGCCGGTGACATCACTGGCACCGATGGGTGGGCTTTAGCGATGCATGAGCTGTTTTACAGGCTAGGGCAGCGCTAAAGCCCACCTATTAGTGCTGGTGACATCATCGGACTCACTGCTAGGCGGAAGTCTCCGTCTAGCTTTCCCCATGGTACAGCACCCCATCTCCTAAAAAGGCCCTTGCCCTGTGCAATTCAGCATTGGACCAGAGGGGCTGCCTGGGTGAAAATAGGGGTATGTCCGGGTTCAGAGCTGAACTTCAAGAGAGGTGAAGAACGAAGCACGGACAATAAAAAAAAAATGACATACATGTATTCATAGGTACTGGACTAACTAATCAAACTTTGGTCTCACATAGTTTTCACAAGATGAAAAAATATGAGATACCAAAACAGCAAAAATAGACTAAAAAACATAACTTAACAGAACTAAAAAGACATTTTTGGCAACTATCCTAAAGGAAGCAGCACAACTTCCCCTTGTTAAAACATAAACAGGTTCCAGCATCTTGCATGTGGGTGCTTCTTCAGACAAGGTTTGCAAGGTCAGCTTCCTGCATCTACAAGAAGTGACAAATAGAAAGTCAGAGCGGCTACATGTAAAGATGGATACAGATATGAGATCATTGATACAATTCTGGATGACTTCATGATCATTAATCCATCATCCCATAATGCAGAACGTCTGACAAATCTTTGTAAAAATGTGAAATTCCACAAGATCAGAATCAGAACACAGATAAAACAACCAACTAGAAAATTCCACTGATTAAAAAACAAAAACAGCAAGGCCGTATGTCCACATAGTGGAGCCCAGGCATAAAAAAACAACTTGTGCCTCACCTGTTCTTACCAAGAAACCAAGGCTAAATAATTCAATTCTACCGTGGTGTGTAGCACCTTACCACCCAAAGGCATAAATGTAATAGACTTTGGGGGAGATTTATAAGTGGCGTAAAGTAGAACTTGCTTAGGTGTGCATAGCAACCAATCAGATTCCACCTTTCATGTTTCAGAGTTCCTTTGGAAAATGAAAGGTGGAATCTGATTGGTTACTATGGGCAACTATGCCAGTTCTACTTTACACCAGTTTGATAAATCTCCCCCAACCTTTTTAAAAAACTGATGTACAAATGGTGATTACATGGCTTTTTTTTTTTTTGCATTTTTTAGGAGTTTTGCACTTTTTAGTGCCTTCTTTGGTACAGCATACCCAGGCAAAAAATGGCATCTCGAAATATTGCAAGGCTAGGGCTACATGGCGACATGTGTCACGCGACTACTTACAGAGAATGTTAGTCAATGATGTCGCAAGTTGGATTTCTGTGTGACTGTCGCAGTTCGACACACCAAAAAAAAAACTATCCACTATCCATATGATGGAGAACAGGTGTCTGAGCGGCGGTGGTCCAACTACTTAGTGCCCCTGCCAATCACAAAGTCCTCTCCTTCCGCTATCTCTGGCAGTGCCATACAGTTGAATATATCAGCAGTGGGCATGCAAGACCACCACTCCATAGAAGGGAACAGGGGTCCGTTATACTCGTGATGGACAGGGGCCCTTAATGGTCGAACCCCTGCAGATCAGATACTTGACCCTTACCCTTTGAAACCTATTACTTATTTCCTCTTTCTGGGAATGAGAAATTCTGTGTTTCGGTGACTGCCGGCTACTTCAGCACCTGCAGGACATTCAGGATTTTTCATCAGGACACTTCATATAAATTGTTTATCGTGGCGCCGCCCTGTCAAGCATGTATACATTGAGCGCTTCCCTGTTTTCACTCACAGCATAATATTGTGCTCCGCTCCACATAATCTGAAATATACTGTATAAGTCTTGTACACAATTTATGTTTGAGAGCGGTGTTTATTCATGCCTCACATATACAAGCACTAAAATGCTTTCAAACATCCTCATGGTGACGGCAAGGCATGCAGCCGCACCGTTTTTTAGGATTTTACAAGGAAATGAAATCCATGAAACAGCTGGTTGCAGATAAAAGATGGTTCTCTATTTCCAGAATGGTTAAGAAGCTCGTCACCTGAACGAATATCTGACGCAAATATTCATAGGGACATTTATAAAAGTTGGAGTAGATGCACAAACGCTGCATATTCATAGCGCATTTGGCCAAAATTTTTTCACAGTCACTGACCGTTTTTTGGGGTGTGACTTAGGCTTCTGTCATATATCCAATTTCTTTTCCGGTTGTGAGATCTGGCAGAGGATCTCAAAACCGGAGGAAAACGCTTCAGTTTGATTTCATGCAACCTGCTGCATCCATTCTGTTTGGATGCGGTTGTATTAAATCGAAAGTGAACAAACCGTCCAAGAAAAAAACGATCCGACACCATTGACTTACATTGGCTTGTTTAGTTTCACCAACCGGACATAAAGAATGAAAAAGAAAAAAAAAGCAGTTTGCAGAGGTTTTGTGTCCTGTCACAGAACGCAACAAACCAGAACAGAATGCATGTCCCCACTGACAATGAATGGCGGCAAAACTGAAGCGTTGTAGCCTCTGCCGGATCTTAAAACTGGAAAGGGAAATGCAGATGTGAACGTAGCCTTAGGCCTTACGCAAACTGTGGATCCGCAGAATAGGATCCTGGCTGTGTGCATGCCGCCATTTTTTTAACCACTGTAGAACTGTCCTATCCTGGTCTGCAAAACGGACAAGAATAGAACACTGTCAATCTTGTTTCTGGGGCCATGAAACGGACATATGGATGCAGACAGCACACACTGAAATGAATGGGTCCACATCTAATCCTCTAAAAGTACGGATCAGATGCGCACAAAAAATACGGTTGTGCACAGGGGGCCTTAATTTAAGCGGGAGCCATTTATAAAATGTGCTAACCAGCCAATGCCAGGTCTGTGCAAACTGGCGCACATACAACTTATTCTGCCATTTGCTTGACATTTCTGCTGTGCATCAAACAAGTTCGATATAATGGCGCTATTCTGTGGATTAAAACGTCATTCATTATACTTGCTGGATCTGCTGTTACAATGTCCTAAATGTCAATGACTGGTTTGTGGTGTACTCCAATATAAAGTACTTTAGTCAAAGCCACACACAGTGGGGAACATACACAATAGTGGCGTAAAACAGTTGCAAGTTATGGCGCATCATTTTTTTTAAATTTGAGGCTTCTTAAGCTTGTCGGCTCTTTTCTGAAGTGACGTACGGTATCAAGAGAATAAAAAAAAACTGTATTTTAGGCCCCATTCACACGACCGTATGTATTCCGTGATCCGTATAAAAACGGAACGGAAGACATACAGAAAGTCTTCTGTAGTGTTCCGCAATTTTGCGGACCCATTGACTTTAATGGGGCTACGGACGTGATTTTGCGGCCAGGTATAGGACATGTTTTATTTTTTTTTGTGGGGGAACTTCCGTGAGATACGGTGCGGAATGCACACGGTATGCATTCCGCATTTTTTTCTCCTATGGAAAAATGAATGGGTCAGTATGGTTCCGCATTTTATCTGCATTTGTTATCAAACAAAAACTCTTCTAATACTCTTGACAAAAACTTCTCTACAACCTCCACAAAATTAGAAATCTGCCACCAAAAACGACCTGTTTTCAGCTACTAATCTGAACCTGTGAACTGGAAGGTGACGGGCGACTCAATTAAGGCATCATGCACTGCGCTGATAAGTGCAATGTTCCTCTGTGGACACCTATCAAAAGAACTACAGAGCAGTGACACTGTTATCAAAATTCTACTAATCTACTATTATGTTACCAGATAACATCTTTATCTTTCAGCAGCAGTAAAATAACAATTGGATCCCTATCTACGTAGGAGTTTAAGGCCCCATTCACATGACCGTATGTTCATTTCCGTATCTTATCCGCATTTTTGCGGCTAAGATGCGGAACCATACGGACCCATTCATTTTTCCATAGGAGAAAAAAAAATGCGGAATGCACACCGTGTGCATTCCGCATCCCGTATCTCACGGAAGTTCTCCAGCAAAAAAAGGAAACATGTCCTATACTTGGCCGCAAAACACGTCCGTAGCCCCATTAAAGTCAATGGGTCAGCAAAAATGCGGATCACTACGGAAGACATTCCGTATGTCTTCCGTTCTTATACGGACACGAAATACATACGGTCGTGTGAATGGGGCCTTATTCCTTTAGGCTGACAGTTACAGAAGTACAATGGTTTGTATTTACTGTTCAATGGCATGGTACTCCTTAAATGTAAAAGAAGAACAGCCAAACATACTAAAAAGAATGAAACAGAAAGGTCTATAAACTGGTGTAAATGAATATTGGCTTAGTTGGCCATAGCAACCAATCAGATTCCACCTTTCATTCTCCAAAGGAGCGCCAAAAAATGTACAATGGAATCTGATTGGTTGCTATGGGCAACCTTTACACCAGTTTTGGTAAATCTACCCCACTGAGTTTAAAAAACCCCTTTAAAGATTTGTAGCTACTTATTTCCAGAAAGGCTTGGTTTAGGATATCACAGGCAATATCATTAGATACTAGACTACATGGACACCAAGTACCACATACAGTGTATAAGCTTCTTGGACATCCTATTTCAAAGGTCTGGGTGCATTACTAGAGTTGAGACCCTTTTTGCAACTTTAAAGGGATTTCCAGGCTGATGATATTGATGACCTATCCTAGTACCCGATCGATGAGAGTCCGACACCCCACACCCTCTCCGATCAGCTGTTCCCTGCATTGTCAATGGAACAGGGAGCACCACTCCCATTGAAGTGAATGGAAGCTAAACTGTGGTAGCCCAAGATGGCTACGACACATGCTGCATTTCCAGTTCTATTCACAGTGCTAGTTCCAGCGGCCATCTGTGGTATTGCAGATCCGCAATACTATGGCCGTCTGTACGGCCCCTTAATCACCCCCTTTCCCAATTTTACATATAAAATATATTAACAATAAATAAACATTTTACATATTGCCATGTCCAAAAAGTCCAAACTATTAAAATATAAAAAGATCTCTTATGCGGTGAACACGTAACAGAAAAAAATAAATAAATAAAAAACGCACAATTCGCCATTTTTTAGTCACCTTGTCCCTCCAAAAAAATAGGATAAGACTGTTCTATTATGGGCCAGACTTTCCATCTTCTCCTCTAAGGCCCTTTTCACACGAGCGAGTTTTCCGCGCGGGTGCAATGAGTGACGTGAATGCATAGCACCCGCACTGAATCCTGACCCATTCATTTCTATGGGTCTGTGTACATGAGTACATCAGTTCTGCGTTGCGTGAGAATCGCAGCATGTTCTATATTCTGCGTTTTTCACTGAGCCCTGGTCCCATAGAAGTGAATGGGGCTTCAATGAAAAACGCATTGCATCCTGAAGCAAGTGCGGATGCAATGTGTTTTTCACTGATGGTTGCTAAGAGATGTTGTTTGTAAACCTTCAGTTTTTTATCACGCACGTGAAAAACACATCAAAAAGCATTGCACCCGCGCAGAAAAAGCTGAACAACTGAACGCAAATGCAGAGAAAACTGACTGAACTGACTTGCAAAATGGTGCGAGTTTTCCTGAACACATCCAGACCTAATCCGTCACGCTTGTGTGAAAGGGGCCTAAGTCTTTTTTTAATTATAATTATATGTATTTAAATTTGGCGACTAAAAATGTAATTTGGCTCCTAAATTTTTCAGTTCAGGAGCCAATGGCTCCTAGGTATTTTTGTTTAGTCTGGAGCACTGCCCAAGGACAGTACTCGCTGGGTATCATGTGGTTGCCTTGGCAACTGTACCATCAAGAAGCATGCAGCTGCATCTCTCCACACCTGAAGCCCTACTTGATGGACGGTCACTTGGGCCTCATGCACTCGACCATATGCATTTTGTGATCCGCAAAATAGGGTTACAAGCCATGTGCATTCTACAATTTTTCCACACGTCAGTAGAAATGGCTATTCTTGTTCGCATAGCGGCCACACGAATGAGGACAGCAAAGGGATGACATCCGTGTGCTGTCCGCATTTATCGCAGACCCAGAGAAACAAATGGGTCCGTGTGCAAGCTGCAAAAAAAAAAAAAAAGAGGGGGGGGGGGGGATTGGAAGCACCCTGTGAGAAAAAAATGATGCCATGTTCCATGTGCCATATAAACGAAGCTCCCCTCACCCCCAAGAAGTATGGGTACCAACTGAGGATCCAGTGCTGACAGAGTAACCATACAGCGGCAAACAGAGTCTGCGCCTATGTGGCCAGAACATAGCCCCTGGACGTGACTTTAGCAGGTGCTTGTGCCCTGAAGCGCGGCCACCAGCCAGTGAGGACTAGAGCTTAATGAACCATTTCTAAGCTTTCTAAATGGGAGGTCTGTTCAACACGAACAACTGCAGACAAAATACCGGGATTAACACAGACAGCGGTTTCATTTCATATCATGAAAGTAGTAGTAATAGAGGAAATAGATGTAGTAAGGTGAAAGGAGAGGGCTTCTTAGTAATTCACCCACTGTATGAAGGAGTTTTACATCACATCAAGCACCGGTCCTCGAGCGGACAGCTCACAATCACCCTCACTCTCTTCATGAAAACTTGCTGATTCTTTTTCACTATGTCACTCTGTGCGGGATCACTGACAACCTAAATACTGAAACCACACACATAGCCGGCTAACCATCCTGCGTCTACAGAGGTAGTCAGCAGACATAAAATGCACGTGTGAAGGCCGCAGCATTCCGGTGCAAGAGAGCAGACTACTGCCATTCATTCTCAGCTATGACAAACGCCATGATGAATGCCACTCACATGTCCAGCAGGTAAAACAACTGCGGAGTGCTAGACAGCGACATACAGCAACTACACTGTGACAAGTGCGCGTGACATTTTTTGTCATGACAGTCAATGGTGTTACACTACGACTGAGAGATTTATCAAAATTGGTGTAAAGTATAACTGGTTTAGTTGCCCATAGCAACCAAAGTCCACCTATTATTTTCCAAAGGATCTCTGAGGAATAAAAGGCAGAATCTGATTGGTTGCTATGGGCAACTAAGCCAGTTCTACTTTACACCAATGTTGATAAATCTTCCCCGCTGTTTTGGGGCTGCATCCACTAAAGGGGTATTTTCAGCTTGAACATCTATGGCATATTTATGCACCTGTTTAGACAATGGGGGTACCCTGACCCACCAGCGGAGAATAAGCAGCTCACTGGTCAGTCAAGGACGGAGGTGGGATCTGAATCTATCATACATATATGGCTTATATGCTTCAGACTACAGTCACACTGTTACGCAGTCCACAAACCGCAGATCCCGGCCGTGTGTATCCTGCAATTTCTATGGGTCCCACTGTCACACAAAATGGACAAGAATAGGCCACATTCTACGTATAATTTGCGGCACGGCTGCTGACAGCACAGGATAACATCCGTGTACTGTCCACACTTTTTATGGCACCATAGAAATGAATGGGTCTGCGTGCAATCCAAAAATTCAGTTGTGGGAATGAAACCCAGAAGTGTAGCGGCACATATGCAGCAGCGAAAGCAGAGCCTCTGCGCTTGCACCTCTATCAGGAGCAGCGGCGCAGGTTTTAGTCAGTCAAGTCAGTCAGTGGTGGGGGGGGGCCTCTGCTTCGGGGACACCCTGTCACAGGTGCAGAACTCTGATAGATGAGACAAATCAATTCCCTCATCTCTAATCTCTATAATAATCTGCAGCAGAAATGAATATATTCTGTCAGCTTCAATGCAGAAAAAAGTCTGCAGCGTCGGGGTAACATCCATCAAACCTAATCCACTGTAATCCAGTGCGGACGTTACCTGTTCAGTACAGTCCTATGTGGCATCAATGTTACAGCCGCACTAACAATCTAATCCACTGTAATCCAGTGCGGACATTACCTGTTCAGTACAGTCCTATGTGGCATCAATATCAAAGCTGCACTAACAACCTAATCCACTGTAATCCAGTGCGGACGTTACCTGTTCAGTACAGTCCTATGTGGCATCAATATCACAGCTGCACTAACAATCTAATCCACTGTAATCCAGTGCGGACGTTACCTGTTCACTACAATCCGATGTGGCATCAATGTCACAGCCGCACTAACAATCTAATCCACTGTAATCCAGTGCGGACGTTACCTGTTCACTACAGTCCGATGTGGCATCAATGTCACAGCCGCACTAACAATCTAATCCACTGTAATCCAGTGCGGATGTTACCTGTTCAGTACAGTCCGATGTGGCATCAATGTTACAGCCGCACTAACAACCTAATCCACTGTAATCCAGTGCGGACATTACCTGTTTAGTACAGTCCTATGTGGCATCAATATCACAGCCGCCACTAACAATCTAATCCACTGTAATCCAGTGCGGATGTTATCTGTTCAGTACAGTCCTATGTGGCATCAATATCACAGCCGCACTAACAATCTAATCCAATGTAATCCAGTGCGGATGTTACCTGTTCAGTACAGTGCTATGTGGCATCAATGTTACAGCCGCACTAACAACCTAATCCACTGTAATCCAGTGCAGACGTTACCTGTTCAGTACAGTCCGATGTGGCATCAATATCACAGCCGCCACTAACAATCTAATCCACTGTAATCCAGTACGGACGTTACCTGTTCAGTACAGTCCGAAGTGGCATCAATATCACAGCTGCACTAACAATCTAATCCACTGTAATCCAGTGCGGACGTTACCTGTTCAGTACAGTCCTATGTGGCATCAATATCACAGCTGCACTAACAATCTAATCCAATATAATCCAGTGCAGACGTTGCCTGTTCAGTACAGTCCTATGTGGCATCAATATCACAGCCGCACTAACAACCTAATCCAATGTAATCCAGTGCGGACGTTACCTGTTCAGTACAGTCCTATGTGGCATCAATATCACAGCTGCACTAACAATCTAATCCAATATAATCCAGTGCAGACGTTGCCTGTTCAGTACAGTCCTATGTGGCATCAATATCACAGCTGCACTAACAACCTAATCCACTGTAATCCAGTGCGGACGTTACCTGTTCAGTACAGTCATATGTGGCATCAATATCACAGCTGTATCAACAACCTAATCCAATGTAATCCAGTGCGGATGTTACCTGTTCAGTACAGTGCTATGTGGCATCAATATCACAGCCGCACCAACAACCTAATCCAATGTAATCCAGTGCAGATGTTACCTGTTCAGTACAGTGCTATGTGGCATCAATATCACAGCCGCACTAACAACCTAATCCACTGTAATCCAGTGCAGACGTTACCTGTTCAGTACAGTCATATGTGGCATCAATATCACAGCTGTATCAACAACCTAATCCAATGTAATCCAGTGCGGATGTTACCTGTTCAGTACAGTGCTATGTGGCATCAATATCACAGTCGCACTAACAACCTAATCCAATGTAATCCAGGGCGGACATTACCTGTTTAGTACAGTCCTATGTGGCATCAATGTTACAGCCGCACTAACAATCTAATCCACTGTAATCCAGTGCGGACATTACCTGTTCAGTACAGTCCTATGTGGCATCAATATCACAGCTGCACTAACAACCTAATCCACTGTAATCCAGTGCGGACGTTACCTGTTCAGTACAGTCCTATGTGGCATCAATATCACAGCTGCACTAACAATCTAATCCACTGTAATCCAGTGCGGACGTTACCTGTTCACTACAGTCCGATGTGGCATCAATGTCACAGCCGCACTAACAATCTAATCCACTGTAATCCAGTGCGGATGTTACCTGTTCAGTACAGTCCTATGTGGCATCAATGTTACAGCCGCACTAACAATCTAATCCACTGTAATCCAGTGCGGACATTACCTGTTCAGTACAGTCCTATGTGGCATCAATATCACAGCTGCACTAACAACCTAATCCAATGTAATCCAGTGCGGACGTTACCTGTTCAGTACAGTCCTATGTGGCATCAATATCACAGCCGTACTAACAACCTAATCCACTGTAATCCAGTGCGGACGTTGCCTGTTCAGTACAGTCCTATGTGGCATCAATATCACAGCTGCACTAACAACCTAATCCACTGTAATCCAGTGCGGATGTTACCTGTTCAGTACAGTGCTATATGGCATCAATGTTACAGCTGCACTAACAATCTAATCCACTGTAATCCAGTGCGGACGTTACCTGTTCAGTACAGTCCTATGTGGCATCAATATCACAGCCGTACTAACAACCTAATCCAATGTAATCCAGTGCGGACGTTGCCTGTTCAGTACAGTCCTATGTGGCATCAATGTTAGAGCCGCACTAACAATCTAATCCACTGTAATCCAGTGCGGATGTTACCTGTTCAGTACAGTCCGATGTGGCATCAATATCACAGCCGCACTAACAACCTAATCCACTGTAATCCAGTGCGGACATTACCTGTTCAGTTACAGTCCTATGTGGCATCAATTATCACAGCCGCACTAACAATCTAATCCAATGTAATCCAGTGCGGATGTTTACCTGTTCAGTACAGTGGCTATGTGGCATCAATGTTTACAGCCGCACTAACAACCTAATCCAATGTAATCCAGTGCGGACGTTACCTGTTCAGTACAGTCCGATGTGGCATCAATATCACAGCTGCACTAACAACCTAATCCACTGTAATCCAGTGCAGACGTTAACTGTTCAGTACAGTCCGATGTGGCATCAATATCACAGCCGCACTAACAACCTAATCCACTGTAATCCAGGTGCAGACGTTACCTGTTCACTACAGTCCGATTGTGGCATCAATGATCACAGCCGCACTAACAATCTAATCCACTGTAATCCAGTGCGGATGTTACCTGTTCAGTACAGTCCTATGTGGCATCAATATCACAGCCGTACTAACAACCTAATCCAATGTAATCCAGTGCGGACGTTGCCTGTTCAGTACAGTCCTATGTGGCATCAATGTTAGAGCCGCACTAACAATCTAATCCACTGTAATCCAGTGCGGATGTTACCTGTTCAGTACAGTCCGATGTGGCATCAATATCACAGCCGCCACTAACAACCTAATCCACTGTAATCCAGTGCGGACATTACCTGTTCAGTACAGTCCTATGTGGCATCAATATCACAGCCGCACTAACATCTAATCCAATGTAATCCAGTGCGGATGTTACCTGTTCAGTACAGTGCTATGTGGCATCAATGTTACAGCCGCACTAACAACCCTATCCAATGTAATCCAGTTGCCGGACGTTACCTGTTCAGTACAGTCCGATGTGGCATCAATATCACAGCTGCACTAACAACCTAATCCACTGTAATCCAGTGCAGACGTTAACTGTTCAGTACAGTCCGATGTGGCATCAATATCACAGCCGCACTAACAACCTAATCCACTGTAATCCAGTGCAGACGTTACCTGTTCACTACAGTCCGATGTGGCATCAATATCACAGCCGCACTAACAATCTAATCCACTGTAATCCAGTGCGGATGTTACCTGTTCAGTACAGTCCTATGTGGCATCAATATCACAGCCGCACTAACAATCTAATCCAATGTAATCCAGTGCGGATGTTACCTGTTCAGTACAGTGCTATGTGGCATCAATGTTACAGCCGCACTAACAACCTAATCCAATGTAATCCAGGGCGGACATTACCTGTTCAGTACAGTCCTATGTGGCATCAATATCACAGCCGCACTAACAACCTAATCCAATGTAATCCAGTGCGGATGTTACCTGTTCAGTACAGTCCTATGTGGCATCAATATCACAGCCGCACTAACAACCTAATCCAATGTAATCCAGTGCGGATGTTACCTGTTCAGTACAGTGCTATGTGGCATCAATATCACAGCCGCCACTAACAATCTAATCCAATGTAATCCAGTGCGGACGTTACATGTTCAGTACAGTCCTATGTGGGCATCAATATCACAGCCGTACTAACAACCTAATCCACTGATAATTCCCAGTGCGGACGTTACCTGTTCAGTACAGTCCTATGTGGCATCAATATTCACAGCTGCACCAACAACCTAATCCAATGTAATCCAGTGCGGACGTTTACCTGTTCAGTACAGTCCTATGTGGCATCAATATCACAGCCGTACTAACAACCTAATCCACTGTAATCCAAGTGCGGATGTTACCTGTTCAGTACAGTCCTATGTGGCATCAATGTTAGAGCCGCACTAACAATCTAATCCACTGTAATCCAGTGCGGATGTTACCTGTTCAGTACAGTCCTATGTGGCATCAATGTTACAGCTGCACTAACAACCTAATCCACTGTAATCCAGTGCGGACGTTACCTGTTCAGTACAGTCCGATTGTGGCATCAATATCACAGCCGTACTAACAACCTAATCCACTGTAATCCAGTGCGGACGTTGCCTGTTCAGTACAGTCCTATGTGGCATCAATATCACAGCTGCACTAACAACCTAATCCACTGTAATCCAGTGCGGATGTTACCTGTTCAGTACAGTGCTATATGGCATCAATGTTACAGCTGCACTAACAACCTAATCCACTGTAATCCAGTGCGGACGTTGCCTGTTCAGTACAGTCCTATGTGGCATCAATATCACAGCTGCACTAACAACCTAATCCACTGTAATCCAGTGCGGATGTTACCTGTTCAGTACAGTGCTATATGGCATCAATGTTACAGCTGCACTAACAACCTAATCCACTGTAATCCAGTGCGGACGTTGCCTGTTCAGTACAGTCCTATGTGGCATCAATGTTAGAGCCGCACTAACAATCTAATCCACTGTAATCCAGTGCGGATGTTACCTGTTCAGTACAGTCCGATGTGGCATCAATATCACAGCCGCACTAACAACCTAATCCACTGTAATCCAGTGCAGACGTTACCTGTTCAGTACAGTCATATGTGGCATCAATATCACAGCTGCACTAACAATCTAATCCAATGTAATCCAGTGCGGACATTACCTGTTCAGTACAGTCCTATGTGGCATCAATATCACAGCCGCACTAACAATCTAATCCACTGTAATCCAGTGCGGATATTACCTGTTCAGTACAGTCCTATGTGGCATCAATATCACAGCCGCACTAACAATCTAATCCAATGTAATCCAGTGCGGATGTTACCTGTTCAGTACAGTGCTATGTGGCATCAATGTTACAGCCGCACTAACAACCTAATCCAATGTAATCCAGTGCGGACATTACCTGTTCAGTACAGTCCGATGTGGCATCAATATCACAGCTGCACTAACAACCTAATCCACTGTAATCCAGTGCAGACGTTACCTGTTCAGTACAGTCCGATGTGGCATCAATATCACAGCCGCACTAACAACCTAATCCACTGTAATCCAGTGCAGACGTTACCTGTTCAGTACAGTCCTATGTGGCATCAATATCACAGCTGCACTAACAATCTAATCCAATGTAATCCAGTGCGGATGTTACTTGTTCAGTACAGTCCTATGTGGCATCAATATCACAGCCGCACTAACAATCTAATCCACTGTAAATCCAGTGGCGGATGTTACCTGTTCAGTACAGTCCTATGTGGCATCAATATCACAGCCGCACTAACAATCTAATCCACTGTAATCCAGTGCCAGACGTTACCTGTTCAGTACAGTCATATGTGGCATCAATATCACAGCTGCACTAACAACCTAATCCACTGTAATCCAGTGCGGACGTTACTTGTTCAGTACAGTCCTATGTGGCATCAATATCACAGCCGCACTAACAATCTAATCCACTGTAATCCAGTGCGGATGTTACCTGTTCAGTACAGTCCGAAGTGGCATCAATATCACAGCCGCACTAACAATCTAATCCACTGTAATCCAGTGCAGACGTTACCTGTTCAGTACAGTCATATGTGGCATCAATATCACAGCTGCACTAACAACCTAATCCACTGTAATCCAGTGCGGACGTTACCTGTTCAGTACAGTCCTATGTGGCATCATATCACCAGCCGCACTAACAATCTAATCCACTGTAATCCAGTGCGGACATTACCTGTTCAGTACAGTCCTATGTGGCATCAATATCACAGCCGTACTAACAACCTAATCCACTGTAATCCAGTGCGGATGTTACCTGTTCAGTACAGTGCTATGTGGCATCAATATCACAGCTGCACTAACAATCTAATCCACTGTAATCCAGTGCGGATGTTACTTGTTCAGTACAGTCCTATGTGGCATCAATATCACAGCCGTACTAACAACCTAATCCACTGTAATCCAGTGCAGACGTTACCTGTTCAGTACAGTCCTATGTGGCATCAATATCACAGCCGCACTAACAACCTAATCCACTGTAATCCAGTGCGGACATTACCTGTTCAGTACAGTCCGATGTGGCATCAATATCACAGCCGCACTAACAACCTAATCCACTGTAATCCAGTGCGGACGTTACCTGTTCAGTACAGTCCTATGTGGCATCAATATCACAGCTGCACTAACAACCTAATCCACTGTAATCCAGTGCGGACGTTACCTGTTCAGTACAGTCCTATGTGGCATCAATATCACAGCCGCACTAACAATCTAATCCACTGTAATCCAGTGCGGACATTACCTGTTCAGTACAGTCCTATGTGGCATCAATATCACAGCCGCACTAACAACCTAATCCACTGTAATCCAGTGCGGACATTACCTGTTCAGTACAGTCCTATGTGGCATCAATATCACAGCTGCACTAACAATCTAATCCAATGTAATCCAGTGCGGATGTTACCTGTTCAGTACAGTGCTATGTGGCATCAATATCACAGCTGCACTAACAATCTAATCCACTGTAATCCAGTGCGGATGTTACCTGTTCAGTACAGTCCGATGTGGCATCAATATCACAGCCGTACTAACAACCTAATCCACTGTAATCCAGTGCAGACGTTACCTGTTCAGTACAGTCCTATGTGGCATCAATATCACAGCCGCACTAACAATCTAATCCACTGTAATCCAGTGCGGACGTTACCTGTTCAGTACAGTCCGATGTGGCTGACACCAGCTCAGATCCCGCAGGTTCCTCTGATGATCCACACTGCTGAGGGTCGGCTCACCACTGTTTTCAAGGATACATCTACAAAAGCGGTTTTACCATGGCTCTACTTATTACGCGCACAGATGTGAATGATCTTTAACCTCTTCAGGACCAAGTCAATTCTGGCAACATTTTTGTTTTTATCTTCTCACCTTCCCAAGGCCACGGCTCTTTTAATTTTCCATCTACATAGTCCTATGAGCGCCACTCTTTAGTGGGATGATCTGAAGTTTTTAGTAGCACCATCCTGGGATGCATATATGGGGTCATTTATCAAACTGGTGTAAAGTAGAACTGGCTTAATTGCCCACAGCAACCAATCAGATTCCACCTTTCATTTTCCAAACGAGCAGTCAAAAATGAAAGGTGGAATCTGATTGGTTGCTATGGGCAACTAAACCAGGTCTACTTTACACCCGTTTGATAAATGACCCCGATAATCTATAGAATCATTTTTAGACATTTTTTGGGAGATGGGGCAAGAAAATCAAATCCACCAGTGTTGGTTTTTTATGCCATACAGTCAGGCATGGGATTCAGCCAGTTCTCACAGGTTCTACAGAACCGGTTGTTAAAATTACAGATCCGGCTGGCAGCTGGATATGAGCCATTCCATTCCATAGTTTAGCTCCTTAGGATTTAGGCCGCATGTCCGCCGTTGAGTAGGGAACCTGTTAAAAATTTGAATCCCACCCCTGCATACAGTGTGAACCATACACTGTAATTATATGTGTAATTTAAGAAAATGTAAGAAAATTAGATGGGTGATGGACCTCTACCAATCATGAAAATGGGGTTCCCCAAGTCCTCAAGTAAAATTCATCCTGGGGCTCACTAGCCACATGTCAATATTACCTGACCCCCATTCTCAAATTCCTAAAACTGCACCAAAAACATTTTTTCGGCAGTAGCCCACTGCCTAGGCTGTAACTCAGACTGTTTCGCCCCTGTCAGTATCACGCCGACTGGCTCTCATCTTGGACTGGGACCCTCTTAGCGAGTTGGGAACACCTTGCATGCATAGCAGCAAGATGACAGATGATGGGGGTCCCTGCAGTGACATCGAGAAGCTGGGTCCATGGTGAAATAGGGTGCTGGCTGGCCCGCCTCTGTACCCTGAAGTCACCGCAGCCACTGGATGTGTCAGATAATCCCTCCAGTTAGGCCGTAGTGCTTCCGTGGTGTTCCGATCCGTGCCTCCGCTCCGCATCTCTCAGATCGCGGACCCATTGAAGTGAATGGGTCCGCGATCCATGATGCAGGCTGCACACGGCCGGTGCCCATTTATTGCGGACCCGCCGTATGCGGCCCGCAGCACGGGCACGGCCGGCACACGTTCGTGTGCATGAGGCCTTATATGGATATATAGGCTGCTTGAGATGCTCTACATTGTCTTTATGTGGACAGCGTGGCGCCAGCAGACACACAGGTGGACAGCGTGGCGCCAGCAGACACACAGGTGGACTGCGTGGCGCCAGCAGACACACAGGTGGGCAGTGTGGCGCCAGCAGACACACAGGTGGGCAGTGTGGCGCCAGCAGACACACAGGTGGGCAGCGTGGCGCAGATGCATAGGTGGGCAGCATGGCACTGGCAGGAATAGGTGGGCAGCATGGCACTGGCAGACATATGTAAACAAGGTGAGCAGCATGGCACTGGGAAACAGATGTACACCAGGTGGGCACCATGGCACTGGCAGATGCATAGGTGGGCAAGCATGGCAACTGGCAGAAATAGGTGGGCAGCATGGCACTGGCAACATATGTACACAAGGTGAGCAGCATGGCACTGGGAAACAGATGTACCACCAGGTGGGAGCACCATGGGAACTTGCAGAAACATAGGTGGGCACCATGGCACTGGCAGACAAGACAGGTGGGCACAGATGGGCACTGGCAGAGCATGAGGTGGACACAGCATGGCAACTGGCACACATATGTATAACGCAGGTGGGCACCATGGAACTGGCAGACACATAGGTGGGGCCACCATGGCACTGGCAGACAGACCAGATGGGGCACCATGGCCACTTGGCAAACAGATGGGTACCTGATGGCACTGGCAGACATAGGTGAACAGCATGGCACTGGCAGACATATGTACATCAGGTGGGCAGCCTGGCACTGGCAGACTGGTACACCAGGTGGTCTGCTGTGAAGAGCTCAGTAACTTCTGTCTACTACATAAACCGCACAAAACAACAAAGTTAATTTCCACCAGTCAGTGCGAGCTGCCCCCGTGCACCCCTCATGCCACCCCAGCCTCTCAGCACCGGGCACACAGCCGGACCTCCCAGTCCTGGACTTGCTCCTCTACACGTCGTGCCGCATACCCGCGGCAGTAGCACACATCACACCGCAGCCGTTCCGCGTACACACCGCACTCTGGGTAACTGTCATATTCCAGTAACCTTCCCCAACATGTCAGTGTGTTCTCCAGCACAGCAGCACATACAGATAACGGACAGCAGAACGTGCCAGCCTCCTACCTCAGCACAGGGCAGCGCTCCTTCCCGGGCACAGGGTTCTAGCCTCTGCCTCCTCTTCCCTGGGCTCAGCAGCTGCAGACTCTGTGCTCTAACTGGGAGTGGGAGGAGCCAGAGAGGAAGGGCGGAGCCGCCCGCAGATAGTATCCTGCTGGTTGCCCGCCTAGTGCTGTGAGGAGGTCACTGGGCTCCTGTCACACATTGAGCTGATACCCTGTGCGACACACGGTGATGGGACATCCGCCCCTTGTCACATCTCTTCCCCCACATCCTGTGCTTCTGCGGCTCTGTGTTGCAAGCTCTCAGTTTCCCTATTACACCAGGCTGCGCTGCAAGCTGTGCCCCTGCCCAAGCCAAATGTGCCCCCAACTCTGCAGGAAATAACAGTCCCTCAGATTTTTCCTGTGTCAAGTGGTTTTATCAAGTTATATCCGTTCCTGAGAAAGCTGGGTGATGGACAAAATGGCTGCAGTCATATTTTCAAGCTGTTTGGTTATTCAGCAACATGTAACATTGCCAGGGTCTCCAATGGGCGACCTTGATGTGGCAGCCACCACCGTGTCCACCCAAATTTACAGGTTAACGTACAGTTGGTACTGCTTTTAAATTTGTGCTGCCACTTACCAAGGTGGCAACTGCTGCATCGTACAGTACTGTACAATAAACTACAGTCGGACCGGAACTCGCTGCATCATAAATCACTATAGTGCAGTGAGTTTGGGTGCCAGCCCAGGAGAAGTGGCCAACACGCAGTCTGCGTGCAGAGCACTTAGGGGAGTTCACACAACCGTATTTTTGGTCTGCATCTGGTCTGCATTTTTTTGCGGAGCAGATGCGGACACATTTATTTCAGTGGAGCCACAAAAGATGCAGACAGAACTCTGAATCCAAACCTGAGTGCGGATGTGATTACCCAAAGCAAGGATGCCCAACCTGCATCCCTCCAGCTGTTGTAAAACTACAACTCCCACCATGCCCTGCTGTAGGCTGATAGCTATAAGCTGTCCAGGCATGCTGGCAGTTGTAGTTTTGCAACAGCTGGAGGGCTGCAGGTTGGCCATCCCTTACCCTGTAATATGGATATAAACATCTGTTTGCATTACACTTGTGTGAATCTGGCCTTTTGGGTGCCTGCAGTGTTGTACATAGAGAAGTAAGGGCCCCATAGCAAGGATCAAACCAGGCACCCCACACAAGACAGAAGGGTTTCTGCCTAAACCCCTTTCAATGACCCTTGGGCTATTTTCCTCTGCCTCATTTGCTAAAGGTTGTTCCTTTAGAGCAGGGGTGCACAACCTGCGGCCCTTGATAGCATTCTATGCGGCCCCCAACCATCTTGAGGCAGACATGTATGTCTATGTCTTGTGGCTGCTCACATGTATTTTTCATGTATTCTCCCATTAGATGGGAGTCCTGGAACTGTAACTGTAGACATTAATGGTATATACTGTATGTTCAATATGCCATAAATACAGTATTTTAGTTCTTAATACCCCTTTAAATTTTATTTTCGGCCCTCGTCATTGTTTCAGTCTGGCAGTGTGGCCCCCAACCGGAAAACGTTGTGCACCCCTGCTTTAGAGGGTAGAGTCCTGACCAAGGTTTTACCCCCAGTAGAAGAGGGGATGATCCCAACCAGGCCCCCTTTTGCCCTGGGCCCCATAGCAGTCGCATGGTCTGCCACTATGGTAGTTACGCACCTGCCCACTAGTGACGGTGACCCAATCTGAGTGTGTACTGTGAATAACCAGCCTCTGTTTTTTATCACTGAGCCAGTTACTTACCCACATACAGACATTTACCACCAATCCAAGCATTCTCATTTTATATACTAACCTTTTATGTGGTACCATGTCAAATGCTTTGGAGAAGTCCAGATATACGACATCCATTGATTCGCCTCGGTCCAGTCTAGAACTTACCTCCTCATAGAAACTGATTAAATTGGTTTGACATGACCGATCCCTCATGAAGCCATGCTGATATGTGGTTATCTGCTTATTTTCATTGAGGTACTCCAAGATAGCATCTCTTAGAAAACCTTCAAACAGTTTACCCGCGACAGATGCTAAACTTACCGGCCTATGGTTTCCAGGCTCTGTTTTTG